>CM065702.1:12164219-12166719 GCA_017654935.2 Phymorhynchus buccinoides | reverse complement strand
AACGGCTTCTAACGGCGGCCTGGAGCATATTTCAACATTGTTCTATCAGACTGAGGTCTCTGGATTGGGAAACCTACCTCATATAGACGATGATCTCTTGCTGCATGTACACGTAAACAACCCATGCTCGATGAAAAGGTGCATTATCATCCATGAAGATGACGTCATCTCGGATCATGCCAGCAGAATATTTGACGTGGACATCGATGACCTCATCGCTGTAGGAAACAGCTACCAGGGATTCCTTTTGAAGCATTTTTTTTCCCGACCATGCTGATACAGGCCCAAACCGTCAAAGACCCACCTCTAGATTTGTCATGCTCTCTGACTCACATTTCCTGGTGATGTCCTCCTGAGAATCTCCACACCCTAGCAAGACGGATGAGTTTTTGCAAGGAACACGTTGAGATCACCAGAAAGACAGCCTTTTCAAGGATCGGAACACTCGCTTTGCTCTGGTTTCCTAGAAATCAAACCGTCAAAACGGCGATTCCTCCTTGGCGGAGTTGCCGGAGAGAGAAGCCATTTTGGATGGGGTGGGTGGGGGCCAAACCCATTGTGGTTGAAGCTTTTTTTTTTGGTAGTGCAGTAAAAAAACAACACAATTGAAGTTATTTCCTTTGTTGTGAGCGAAACTCTTTTAGATAAACTGCATACAATTTTAATAAAAGATAAATAAAAAGGCTTGTATTGCGAAAAAATCGTGCAAACAATTTGGTCGCCATTGCGACGGACACACGCCTTCTCTTTCAGTGAAATAATTTGACTTTACCAGCACCTCCGCCAAGGATAAATAGCCGATTTGACGGTTTGATTTATAGGAAACCAGAGCAAAGTGAGTGTTGCGATCTCTGTAAAGGGTGTTTTCATGGTGATCTGGATGTGTTTCTTGCAAAAACTCATCCGTCAGGGTCCACCTCTAAGACTGATCCTGAACTCGTTGGTGAAGAGAATTCATGTCCAGTTTCATAATGTCAAAATGGCGTGGTTCTGGGCTCTTAATCCCCTCTCTCTCCCTCCCTCTCCCTCTTTCCTTCTCTCTCTCTCTATCCCTCCCTTCCTCCCTCCTTCCCTCACCATCTCTCTCTCTCTCTCACTCTCTCTCTCTCCCCTCTCTCTCTCTCTCCCCTCTCTCTCTCCCCCCCTCTCTCTCCCTCTCCCTCTCTCTCTCTCCTGTCTCTCTTCTCACTGTACCTTTGAGCATGGGGCAGATTCGTTTCCACACGGTGAAGAGGCCGCACCTCTGGTACTGACCCAGAGCCAGCTCCATGTAGAACAGAGGCAGGCCCCCGAAGGCGAACATGATGAGGTACGGAATCAGAAAGGCCCCTGGAACAAATAATAAAATGTCGTCAGAAAATTCGTATTTTTGGGACTATAAGGCGCACCTGCTTATAAGGCGCACCCCCCAAATTGTACACAAATTTCAGATTCTGTTATTATGATTTCTCTCTCATATTATTTTAAAAAACACCTGAAACAGACTGCAACGTCACTGGAACATACAACAAACAAACAACTACACGACAAGTGTAAAGTGACGTTATTTTATTCACAAGAGACAAAATAAAACTACTGGATATTTCGGCGAATGCGCCTTTATCACCAAGAAAACAGCAAACAGCAAACATAGCAAACGGAGCAAAAGGCAGACAACAAAAGGAGCAAAAACACAAGATAAAAACAAACAAACAATACTTCCCCTCTACAGTCCAATGCGTAAATGAGTCATATTATAAGTCTGGGAGAAAATATCGCCTTATAGTCCCAAAAATACGGTAGAGGAAATGGAGGAAGAAATTCGTAAACTTTATTAGATAAAGATACCATACCTGTATAAAAAAAAGAATCGCTACGTAAGAATTGTACCCCGAAAACATCACAATTGTACCCCGAAAACATCACAATTGTACCCCGAAAACATCACAATTGTACCCGAAAACATCACAATTGTACCCCGAAAACATCACAATTGTACCCCGAAAACATCACAATTGTACCCCGAAAACATCACAATTGTACCCCGAAAACATCACAATTGTACCCCGAAAACATCACAATTGTACCCCGAAAACATCACAATTGTACCCCGAAAACATCACAATTGTACCCCGAAAACAAATTGTAGGTGTGTGTGTGTGTGTGTGTGTGTGTGTGTGTGTGTGTGTGTGTGTGTGTGTGCGTTGCGTGTGCGTGTGCGTGCGTGTGTGTGTGTGTGTGTGTGTGTGTGCGTGTGTGCGCGTACATGCGTGCGTGCGTGCGTGTGTGTGTGTGTGTGTGTGTGTGTGGATGTGTGTGTGTGCGTGTGTGTGTGTGTGTGTGTGTGCATGTGCGTGTGTGTGTGTGTGCGCGTGTGCGTGCGTGCGTGTGTGTGTGTGTGAATGTGTGTGTGTGTGTGTATGTGTGTGTGTGTGTGTGTGTGTGTGTGTGCGTGTGCGTGCGTGTGTGTGTGTGTGTGTGTGTGTGTGTGTGTGTGTGTGTGTGTGTGTGTGTGTGTGTG
>CM065702.1:12141719-12159219 GCA_017654935.2 Phymorhynchus buccinoides | reverse complement strand
ATACACTCTGACACAGATATAATCATAGACACGCGCGCACGCGCATGGCAAAGGCCTAATAATAACAACACACGTGTTCGCGCGCGTGTAGAAATGCATTTAAAAAACAACAACCTCAGAGAGGTAAATTTTGACCAAATGACGACTTTTTCGTTGCCACTGGGATTAACGTATGCTGAGTGCATGGGCACAAGATGTTGTTGTTCTTGTTGATGATGATGATGATGATGATTAGGAGGAGGAGGAGGAAGAGGAGAAGGAGTATGAGGATGAGGAGAAGGATTATACATAACCTTCCGGCCAAGGGTCCTTGGCTATTCACTGTGTCTTGTACATGTGATGCAAGTGAAACTGACCCATGGCCAATATTAAAATGATACGGCTGTGCCCAATGGAAGCTGTCTTTACCAGTGGCAGTTCTCCCTACACACCGTACAGAATTGTTGGCTGTTGTCACTCCACGGGTGGAGAGAATGTGTGGGTGGCTCCACGAATGGAGCGAAGTACCCTGAAGTCGGAGTATGGCCGCCCATGTGGCGGAGCCCTTTAAAAGCAGCCATACACGTCATCTTCCCACCCAAGGCCATGAGAAATGTTCACATGGCACTGGGTGTGCCCCCAGAGTGTTAAGCTGGGGAACGAAAACAACAACAACAACAACAACACATAACCTTCTAGTACCTAGCCTTTGATGTAGACAATGAACATAGAGAAACAGTATTGTCCCCGTTCCCTTCTCTTTCTAGGTAGGTTTTCCCTCCTTCCTTTTCTAGCCTTTCCTGGCTCTCTCTTTTTAACCAGCCGCGAAACGAATCCTGGTTAATGTTTTCAGAGAAGTCTGTTTGTTCCTGACTATCTATCTATCTATCTATCTATCTATCTATCTATCTATCTATCTATTTAGATTCTTTTCAGAACACAGAACAATTCATAAAGTTAGCGTTAACTGAGTTTGTTTCTGAGGTTCACAAATACAGACATTGGACATAAAAAAGTTTTATCAAAGCAAATTATTCTGCATTTCAAATGCATCAACTTTTCAGTCCCTCAGATTAGAGGTATGGAGCTATCTCTCTCTCTCTCTATCTGAGCACGATAGCGTTTGAACGAAGGGACTTAGGAAACTCAAATGTTGCATGTGGATGGGTATTTCGGATATCTAGATCCAGTTCAAAGGTCAAGGTCTCTGGAGCCATGTGCCGCGTGCTGCTCGTTATTTCTGTTGCAAGACACATAATGGTCCAAGGGAAACAAATCCTGCTTCTAAGCCAGCCACCAATTGTAACTCGTTACTTCCCTATGTTCCTGACCGTGTGTATGCCAGCCAGTCGTTTCCGACCATGACGTCCAGACGGCAGAGGGGGCTGATGCTGTTTAGGCGGGCTGGACTAGAATTTGTTTATAGCGGATATGCCTTGCCCACGGTACATCCCCACTCTCTCGGTCTAACAGATTTGAGAACACAGCAGGCGTTGGACTGGCTTCGTGTGTATGTTAGTCAACACAACAGCGTTTGGACGGAGGGAACTAAGACCCTCACATTCTGTATGCAGATAGTTAGGATATGAGGACAAAGTTCGAATACAAAAAGTCCTTGGTCAAGAGTCAAAATCACTGCACCCCCCAAAAAAAAAAAAAAATCTGCCGCGCGGATGGTTGATCTACCGCATCACGCTCTAGCTTTGTCTATGCGCGTGCTTGTATTTATTTGCAGCATGTACATTTGTGCACGGGCCACGGGATTAGACGCAGACCTGTGCTGATAAAGCCGCCTGTCGAGGCACGGACGTCCTGTGTCCAAGTAATGAAGATGAATGCGGTTTTTGTCTCTCTTTCTCTGAGTCTCCATATGCACTCATCCTGCAGGTCACATAGTGCATAGCCTTTTTCTTTTGTGATGAGATTAGCGTCGAAATCGGTCGGAGAAGCATAGCCGTCCGCACAACCCTTTTATACAGACTATTCGCCTGCCGCTAGTCTTATAACATATCAATTCATATTGAACAACACAACGCTTTATATAGACTATTCGCCTGCCGCCAGTCTTATAACATATCAATCCATTATGAACAACACAACGCTTTATAATATTCACCTGGCACCAGTCTTATAACATATCAATCCATATTGAACAACACATCCCTTTATATAGACTATTCGCCTGCCGCTAGTCTTATAACATATCAATCCATATTGATGAAATTCTGCTTAACGTCCTCTTGTCTGGAACAGACACATATATGGGACACTAGTATATATAAAGATGGTGGGAACGATTCTGGAGGCAATGCCCGGAGGCAGTGCAACACCAGGAAAGTCCAGTAAAAAAAATGCATATTAAACAACACAACGCTTTATATAGACTATTCACCTGCCGCCAGTCTTATAACATATCAATCCATATTGATGAAATTCTGCTTAAAGTCCTCCGGTCTGGAACAGACACATATGGGACACTAGTAGATATACAGATGGTGGGAACGATCCTGGAGGCAATGCCCGGAGGCAGTGCAACACCAGGAAAGTCCAGTAAAAAATGCATATTAAACAATGCAACCCTTTATATAGACTATTCACCTGCCGCCAGTCTTATAACATATCAATCCATATTGATGAAATTCTGCTTAACGTCCTCCGGTCTGGAACAGACACATATGGGACATTAGTAGATATAAATATGGTGGGAACGATCCTGGAGGCAATGACCTGAGGCAGTGCAACACCAAGAAAGTCTTGAATTTTTAACAATACAGATGAGTAGAAGCAAATCGTAAAAAATCCATATTAAACAACACAACCCTTTATATAGACTATTCACCTGCCGCTAGTCTTATAATAATAATGATATCAATCCATATTAAATAACAAATTTCGTTTGAACTTATGAACGGTATGCAGAATTATCATCTCAAACTCATGCACCGTTAAGTCTGAGAGATGACAAAGGAAAAGTAATGGAAACTGTGTAAGTTTGAAAAGTGAACAAACAATTGGCAAGTGTGTGTAAGTTTGAAAAGTGAACAAACAATTGGTAAGTGTGTGTAAGTTTGAAAAGTGAACAAACAATTGGCAAGTGTGTGTAATTTTGAAAAATGAACAAACAATTGGTAAGTGTGTGTAATTTTGAAAAGTGAACAAACAATTGGTAAGTGTGTGTAATTTTGAAAAGTGAACAAACAATTGGTAAGTGTGTGTAATTTTGAAAAAGAACGAACAATTGGTAAGTGTGTGTAATTTTGAAAAGTGAACAAACAATTGGCAAGTGTGTGTAATTTTGAAAAAGAACGAACAATTGGTAAGTGTGTGTAATTTTGAAAAGTGAACAAACAATTGGTAAGTGTGTGTAATTTTGAAAAAGAACGAACAATTGGTAAGTGTGTGTAATTTTGAAAAAGAACGAACAATTGGTAAGTGTGTGTAATTTTGGAAAAGAACGAACAATTGGTAAGTGTGTGTAATTTTGAAAAAGAACGAACAATTGGTAAGTGTGTGTAATTTTGGAAAAGAACGAACAATTGGTAAGTGTGTGTAATTTTGGAAAAGAACGAACAATTGGTAAGTGTGTGTAATTTTGGAAAAGAACGAACAATTGGTAAGTGTGTGTAATTTTGGAAAAGAACGAACAATTGGTAAGTGTGTGTAATTTTGGAAAAGAACGAACAATTGGTAAGTGTGTGTAATTTTGGAAAAGAACGAACAATTGGTAAGTGTGTGTAATTTTGAAAAAGAACGAACAATTGGTAAGTGTGTGTAATTTTGAAAAAGAACGAACAATTGGTAAGTGTGTGTAATTTTGAAAAAGAACGAACAATTGGTAAGTGTGTGTAATTTTGAAAAAGAACGAACAATTGGTAAGTGTGTGTAATTTTGAAAAAGAACGAACAATTGGTAAGTGTGTGTAATTTTGAAAAAGAACGAACAATTGGTAAGTGTGTGTAATTTTGGAAAAGAACGAACAATTGGTAAGTGTGTGTAATTTTGAAAAAGAACGAACAATTGGTAAGTGTGTGTAATTTTGGAAAAGAACGAACAATTGGTAAGTGTGTGTAATTTTGAAAAAGAACGAACAATTGGTAAGTGTGTGAAATTTTGAAAAATATAACAAAACAAATGGGGGGGGAATGAGAGGGGGGCTGAATGCTGAGTTGAATGGTAGCGGAGAGAGAGAGAGAGAGAGAGAGAGAGAGAGAGAGAGAGAGAGAGAGAGAGAGAGAGTAATTTCGAAAACAAATCTGAGTAATTTTGGAAAAAGAGATAAAACATATCATTGAAGCTTATTAATATATAAGCAATCAGCTTATGTCGAACATTCAGTGAGTCCAGGGTAGCTAAAAACTACGCGCACAGCCCCTCCCCTCCCCAACTTTTCCATACCGCGGATATATCATTTGCTTTCGTAGAGTGGCACAGTGGTAACGCGTTCGCTTCGTGTCAAGTAAACCCGAGTTCGAACCTGGGTACAGGGGATTTTTCCTCTCACTTTGCACTAGGCCTTACGGTCTGGAGTCTTTCGGATGAGACGATAAACCGAGGTCCCGTGTGCCCATGCACTTAGCACACGTTAAACCCAGTGGCAACGAAAAAGTTGTCATTTGGTCAAAAATGTACCCCCCCTTTCCTTCCTCATCAGTCACACAAAACATCCCTCTGGCTGCGACGCGCTCTCCAGGTGGGAGCAACCCGACTTTCACAGAGATGCCTCTGTGACTATAAAGTACCTAATACCTAATACCTAAAGTACCTAATACCTTGTTGTTTTGTGAGTTGGTTGCTTGTTTCTATAAATTGTCAGAAAAAATGTTCCTCTCATTGTCTGCTATCTTTCGTCCCTGTGTATCTCAATTGCGCTGATTTCAATTACCCCTACACTCAATCGCGCCTGTCTCAATCGCACCCGTTGTAGCCACCAATTGCACCAGTAGAAATTAAAATGGTTCTTCTTCTTCGGATTGGGGATGTTTATCCTGCCCCACACCCAAAGCCTAACGTTTAGACTGCTAGGGGAAGACGGGGTCAAAAGCGCATGGGCGGGTAAGAAGCCCACCCCAATTATCTCATGAAATAAAGAAAATGTCAGTCAAATTTGCCCATGAGACGAATGCTAGACATTAACGCTCGTCTCATGAGCAAAATGAGACTGAAATTTGCTTCATTTCATGAGATAATTGGGGTGGGCTTCTTACCCGCCCATGCGCTTTTTACCCCGTCTTCCCCTACTGATTGGCGCACAGGATGCATGCTATGTGAGTTCGTGTCATCCATTCCACCGGCACAAACACGGCTTACTCGTACCAAACAGACTCAACTGGTTTCATGAGAAAATTAAACATGATGGAAAGTTGGCATAAACGGAGGGTTTTGTTTCCGAAAATAAGCTAATAATCCTTTTTTTAAAGATACAGAAAATGGAAATTTGAACAGCTTTAGTTTCGATCTTATTCTAGTTGTCTGAAGTTTAACTTCTAAGGTACGTCAATAGGGCATTTGCCACGAGTGTTCGTTCTCTATGCTAGACTACTAATTTGCCCGCGCTCGTTCTGCCCGAGTTACGCTGACCTTTCTAATTCAACTCTCTAAATTCAACTCAATGAACTTCAAGGTCGCCGGCACGCGGCAAATGCCCTATTGTGGAAACCAGGCGCAATAGACGATTTTCGGAAGAAAAAACAACTAGGAGAGAGCACTTCGTGAAAATTAGAGTTGCTTACCTCGATTACTCGGTCAAATACCATAGCAACAATGCAACGTCGAAGCTTGAAGCCGCAGGATGCGAGTCGGCGACTTGCAAACATTTTTTAAAGAAAAATGAGGGTTGGCCAGTGGCCACAAACTGCGAACTGTGACGTGAAAATATAAATGACATCCTTTTTAGAATGACGCACGGTGTTCTAAGTGCTGTATGTCTACTCAAACACACGAGGCGAGAGCTGGGGGATCTACCTGATGGTAGAGCAACTTCCCCTGTTTGACCGATTGAATAGGGCATTTGCCACGTGAGGACGACCTTGAAATTCACTGAGTTGAATTTAGAGAGTTGAATTAGAAAGGTCAGCGAAACTCGTACCGGGCAAATTAGTAGTCTAGAATAGAGAACGAACACTCGTGGCAAATGCCCTATTAGGCAAGATCACTCCCACACATCCATGAAATTATCCCCCTAATTAATTATTTCCGAACAATGCCTATTGATATAGGTCTACATGTCCGGATAAACGCAACCGCGTGATTTTCAAACACTCGCAATTGAGTAGCAGCCATCTCTTGTTGCCCAGTCTGACTTGTATTGCTGCTAAAGGTGTATTTAAGCGTTTCAGTCTGCTTCTTACAATAGTAGAACGTTAAATAGAGGACGTCAAACGGATTTTCATTCTTACAATAGCCCGTCTCATGCTTTGTCGTCTCAAATGTGGGAAATAAAGTTTTGTTAGCTTGTTTTCTTCTTCTTCTTTTTAAAAAAAGTTCAGAATGACATCAACTTCGGGTCATATAAATAAGTATATCTGACCTTCCTTGAAGTCTTCCACACAAAAAGTGAAACACATGCAAACACATGCGCGGGCGCGCGCACGCACGCACGCACACAACAACACACATATACATACACATACGCTCTCTCACATACACACACACATAAGCCCAAGCACGTCCACACACATGCACCATCACTCACACACACACACACACACACACATGCACACATACACACACACACACACACACACACAACACACACATACACACACACATACACATACACACACACACACACACACACACACACACACACACACACACACACACACCCACACACACACACACACACACACACACTCACACACACACACACACCCACACTCCACACACACACACACCACACACACACACACACACACACACACACACACTCACGACACACACACACACACAACACACGCGCGCGCGCACGCGCACGCACTCACACACACTTGCATGTACGCGCTTCAACCCCCACCCCACCCCCACATACATACGCCACAACAAAACACAAGACCAAGTTCGAGGGAGAGAGAGAGAGAGAGAGAGGAGAACAACAACAATGTTTTAATAAACAGGGCCATCTGCCCATGTCAAATGGAACAGAGCGAAGGGGGAATTGTTAACTCAAAACAAAAAAGGGGAATTGTTAAATCAAATCAAAAATGAGAGATAGAAGAACAATCCATCACACAAGAAGTTAGAGAGTTAAGAGAGAGCACAGAGAGAGAGAGAGCCGAGGTTTTGACGAGAGAGAGGAGGAGAGAGTGAGAGAGAGAAGACAGAGAGAGATGAGAGAGACGGAGAGAGGAGAGAGAGAGAGAGAGAGAGGAGAATGGGAGAGTGTGGGGGGGGAGGAGAGAGAGCGAGGAGAGAACAGAGAGAGAGAGAGAGAGACGCGGGGGAGGGAGAGAGAGAGAGAGGAGTGGGAGGGGGGGTGCGGAGAGAGAGAGACGAGAGAGAGAGATGAGAGAGAGAGAGAGAGAGAGACGCCGCGCTCGCCTACCCATACACCCCCCCACTCTTTCTTTCCAAGTTTTCGCCCCAATAACAGTTCACGAAAACCTTCACCCCAAATCGGTTTACAACGTTTATAGCATATCTGCTAATTTACAAAAAAGGAGACACAATTAATGAACTTATATTGCATCAAAACTGAAAGTTCTGACTTACTTCGAAATGAAAAGGAAAATGTACCCCCCCCCCCCCCCCCCGTGCGGATACAAATAGTTCCCCCACCTTCTGGAAGTTCTGTGCTTGTAACGTCCTCTAATCTGTCACTCTCTTTGATTCTGCCTTTCCCCTTTGCTTACTGTCATGCTATCTATCTTTCTGCCTTACAGGTCCATTCTAATGCTTTTTATTCTAGAAAGAGTGACAAAAATTGTTCACGCGTTCAGAGACGTTTACAGACTTCGTAGCGAATGAAATTCTGCTTTATTAACGTCCTCCGGTCCGGAACAGACACACATATGGGACATTAAGTAGATATAAAGATGGTGGGAACGATCCTGGAGGCAATGCCGGGAGGCAGTGCAACGCCAGGAAAGTCCCGAATTTCTAACAATGCAGATGCTTCATAGCGAGATGATAATCGATGTTTTAGACTAGCCTATGTGTTTGTCAGTGTATTGTTGGACATGTTCTCGAAGAATACACTCTGATTAGGCTAGTTGGTCAGAAGCGAGAGAACAGACGAAAATCGGAATGTATGCCTATATTAGTACGTAGCTACCACAAGGAATAACTCGTGAAGCTCTGAAGATATGTGATGATGCATGGGGAAAACAGACAAAAGTCGCCCAGAATGTGTTTGAGCAAAAAGCCAAAATAACAATCTTCTTCTTCTTCTTCTTCTTTTTCTTCTTCTTCTTTTTCTTTTTCTTCTTCTTCTTCTTCTTCTTCTTCTTCGTTCGCTCAGACAGTTTCCTGTCATGTGAGCGTAGATGCGTCATGCTGCCGTTATGCGCCTAACTAAGACATAGTTTGGCCCAGCATGTCCGACTTCGGCTGGAGAAAACTGGGATCTTTTTGTAAGAATGTATAGAAAAAAAAGGCAGGAGAATGGACCAATAAGTCAGAAAGATAACAGATGACAGTAAAGCAAAGGGAAAAGGCAGAGTCAAAGAGAATGACAGAATTAGAGGAAGTTACAAGCACAGAACTTCCAGAAGGTGGGGGAACTATTTGTACAAAAGACCCCCCGGTATCCCACGGGGGGACAAATGTTCTATTTAGGGCATATTTATGTCTATTTTTATGTATTCTACCAGTATCCACAACATGAAAGACAACTTGGAATGATTTCTTTGTTTAATCGATTTATTTTTAATTTTTAATCAAGTCAATAGAAACAACAAAGAAGCAAAGTTCTGCCTTCTGTGCCCAATGGTCAACCTATGGCGATATTTTTCACGCCAGAGGGCAGTCAATGCACTAGGGGCTTATCACGCGATTTTCTTACTTGGGCGTAGTGAGAGAGAGAGAGATGGTAGGTAGGACCACTCACTGTCTCTCTCTCTTTCTTTATCCCCAACTAATAATATAGAGAGGATTAGCCCCACACGAGCGTCATGCCCTCTGGCGTGAGAAAAAAATCGCACTAAGTCTCTCATTTCTGCAAATGATCCATCTCGGATGTCAAACTTAAAGAATATAAGTTCTTATATTATAAGAATATAACTCGACAAGATAACTCCATTCTGTTTTCTGCGTCTTGACAAGGACTCGTTGCCCCATCTTGCAAACATTAAAATCCCAATAGGGCATTTGCCGCGAGCAGGCAACCTTGAATTTCACTGGGTTGAATTTAGAGAGTTGAATTAGAAAGGTCAGCGTAACTCGGGCAGAACGAGCGCGGGCAAATTACTAGTCTAGTATAGAGAACGAACACTCGTGGCAAATGCCCTATTGAAGTAGAAATTCCATTATGTCTTGGTTTTCACATGCACGGTCACATATGTATATGACAGTGTACAGTAGATGTGTAGCTAACGAGCTTATTCATTCTTTTTGGTACAGTTGTTAATGCAGAATCATTTTGTTGCACTGCATGCATTGTGTGTGTGTGTGTGTGTGTGTGTGTGTGGATGTGTGTGCGCAGTGCGTGTGTGCGTGTGTGTGTGTGTGCGTGTGTGTGTGTGCGTGTGTGTGCGTGTGTGCGTGCGCGTGCGTGTGTGTTTTGGGGTAGAGAGAGAGAGAGAGAGTTGCTTTGAATCTGCGCTGGTTGGTGGTTGGTTGTCACTTCTTGAACTTTGTTATTTTTGTCTATCTGTTGATGAATAATTGATTGTAAAAGCGCTTTGGGCTCATCTGAGGTAAACAGCGCTATATAAATGTACTGTTATTATTATTATTATTATTATTATTATGATGCTGAACTCACAGATCACGACACAATCTAGCGTTGCTTAGTTAAAGCGTTCTGTGATTGAGAGCAAAGAGTTAAACTTAGAGACCCCCTACGTCACGTGTCACATTCCCTCTTATGCTAGGAAGGTTTCTTAAGATTTCTTATCAGCTATAAGAGGGAAAACACATTAAAACCGTGATTTTGACACGTGATGTGGTGGGTCTTTAAGCGCTTTCTTAGCCAACGTTGCACAGCACAAAACGTGTATGAAAGAAACAAAGAGGCTACTCATCATTTATTTACCTTCATTGTAATCACCGATTATGTTCCTTTTTTATAATACTAACAAAGACAGCAACGGAATATCTGAAAACGTTCGCCTAATTTCTTTTAAGATTCGATCTAATACCAAAACAAAATCAGTCGGATATGCTGGACCTAAGCAATTCTGTGCTCGAAACTGGTTGTAAAACAAACCTGTCTCCTAAGAATCCTTCACCCTCCATCAAACGTCAGTAATTATTCCTTAGTTAGGCGCGTAACAGCAGCATGACGCACCTGCATGCGCTCACACATATGATTGGAAACTGTCCGAGTGACTGACGACGAAGAAGAAGAAAGAAAGAAAGTAAGTAAGAAAGAAAACAAGAAGAAAAAAAAACCCAAGCAAGGTGAAAATAGGGTTTTTCGGCCTTTCGGCCATGTGGGGCATTTGTAAATACAAAGATGGTGGGAACAATACTGGAAGCAATGCCCGAAAAACCAAGCAAACTTACCTCCGCCATTTTTATAAGCGATGTAGGGGAAACGCCACACATTGCCCAGATCCACAGCGAAGCCGATGACGGAGAGGAGGAAGTCGATCTTCTTGCCCCAACTCTCCCTCTCCGGCTCCTCCTCCTCCTTCTTCTCCACCAGCTGATGGGTGGGAGTTCCATCCACCAGGAGCTCCGCGGCAGGTCCGGGAGTCATTTTGGGTTTTTTGAGGGGGGTGTTGGGGGTGTGGGAGGGTGAGGTTAAAGTTTAAGGGGTTGGGAGGGGTTGGGAAGTGATTTATCGATCAATCAAAGTTTTGCTTGACGTCCTTTTGACCTGAAACACATACATATTGTAAAGTTTATTTCAGGGGTTGGGTGGGTGTTTGGGAAATGATTCATCGATCAATCAAAGTTTTGTTTCAAGTCCTTTTTGACCTGAAACATATATTAGGTATTAGGCATTAGGTATCTATAGTCACAGGGAGCGTCTCTGTGAAATTCGGGTTGCTCCCACCTGGAGAGCGCGTCGCAGCCAGAGGCGCGCGCCACCCACCTTTTTATTTTATTTTTTTATGCGAGTTTTGTGTGACTGAGTTTGTGTGTGACTGTGTGTGTGTGTGTGTTGTGTGTGTGGGGGGGGGGGGGGGGGGGGTGTGGGGGGGTCGGGGGTGTAAATGTTTGACCAAAATGATGTGGCAACTTTTTCGTTCTGCCATTGACAACTTTTCGTTGCCATTGGGCCTTAACGTGTGCTAAGTGCATGGGCACACGGGACCTCGGTTTTATTTTATCCTCATCATCGAAAGACTCCACGTTCAGACCGTAAGGCCTATTGCAAAAATGGGAAAGAGGGGGGAAGAAATCCCCTTGTACACCGGTTCGAACTGTACCCAGGTTCGAACTCGGGTTTACTTTTGACACGAAGCGAACGCGTTACCACTGTGCCACTCTCTACACCACTCTACACTACATGTCACATGTCACATATGAAACATAAATGATTGACCTAAGAGCTCTGTGGATTTAGGTTAGAGCTTGGTTGTTCGAGGTTGTTTTGCATAGCATAGCACAGCATAGCATAGTATATAGTATAGCATAGCATAGTATATTATAGCATAGCATAGTACATTTACAGTAAGCAGGGATAGGATAGGATAGCATATCATAGTATAGTATAGTACAGTATAGTACAGTATAGTATAGTATAGTACAGTACAGTATAGTATAGTAATATTATAGGTATAGCATAGTATAGCATAGTATAGGATAGTATAGTACCAAGTACAGAATAATATTTTAACATAGCCATAGTATAGGCCATAGTATCTAACATCACAGTATATTATAGGTATAGTTATAGCATAGTATAGTATAGTATAGCATAGCATAGCATAGCATAGTATAGTATAGCATAGTATAGTAGAAGGACTGGCTTCATCAGCCTAGGCCTCGCGGCCTATCAAGCGCCCCCTTCGTACTTTTCATAAATAATGGGTTGTTGCGCTTGCGCACTCTGAATTTCCATTTCAAATTTATTCATCATAATCATAAAACAATTTATTTAAATTTGGACAACTGTCTAGAAGATTTTTTTAAATATGTTAGTATTTTGTGCTTCTTTCATTATTGGACTGGAAGAGCATTCCAAACTTGTGCGATTCGGTTAGAAAGTGAGTTTTTTTCTTATGTTAGTATTGCTGTGTCCCATTAAAATTTTAAATTCAGAATTCCTTGTTTTAATATAGTTAGATAATTGAAAGACGTTAGTAGGGGAAGACGGGGTAAAAAGCGCATGGGCGGGTAGGAAGCCCACCCCAATTATCTCATGAAATAAAGAAAATGTCAGTCAAATTTGCCCATGAGACGAATGCTAGACATTAACGCTCGTCTCATGGGCAAAATGAGACTGAAATTTGCTTCATTTCATGAGATAATTGGGGTGGGCTTCTTACCCGCCCATGCGCTTTTTACCCCGTCTTCCCCTAATATTTTATGTTTGCCAAAGGCCATGAAAACTTGTGTAAGTCTCCATTAGGTCCACCTCTAAGTCGTCTGCCTTGTACATCGTGTCGTGTTGATCTAATGGTGGGATTCTGGAGAAAAGGAGAGTAAAGGGAACTAAAATGTCAAAATCTTATATCGAAATATAAAAGGAAATCCTGTTCGTTTATTCTCCTCCCCCCCCCCCCCCCCCCCCCCCCCCCCCCGCGCCCCCTTTATCGGTGTTGTCATCATTGTCGTCGTCGTCATCAACGTCAACATCGTTATTGTCGAGCAAAAAAGACATGTTCTTTATTCTTCTCTTCTTCTTCTTCTTCTTCTTTTCTTCTCATCTTCTTGCTGACATCATCATCATCATGCATCATCATTATCATCATCATCATCATCATCATCATCACCATCATCAATCATCACCATCATCATCAACAACAACATCAACAATATCGTCGTCGTCGTCACTCATCATCATCATCATCATCATCATCATCATCAACAACAACAACAAACAACAACATCATAGTCATCATCATCATCATCATCATCATCATCACCATCATAATAAACAACAACAACAACAACAACATCGTCATCATCATCATCATCATCGTCGTCGTAGTAGTAGTCGTCGTCATCATCATCATCATCATCATCATCACCATCATCATCAACAACAATATCGTCGTCGTCGTCGTCGTCGTCATCATCATCATCATCATCATCATCAACAACATCATCGTCGTCGTCATCATCATCATCATCATCATCATCATCATCAACAACAACAACAACATCGTCATCATCATCATCATCGTCGTCGTAATAGTAGTCGTCGTCATCATCATCATCATCATCATCAACAACAACATAATCATCAACATGGTCGTCGTCGTCGTTGTCATCAACAGCTGTTAGGCTTAGTTTAAAAGTCATATACTGACATCATCATCATCATCATCATCATCGTCGTCATGATCATCATCATCATCATCGTCGCTATCAACAGATGTTAGGCTTAGTTAAGGAAAACAAAGAAAGCAGATAAGCGGATACCTCGGTAGGCATGTGGGTGAGCAGGTAAGTGAGTAGGCAATTAACCAACCAACCAACCATCCAGCCAAACAGCCAACCAACCAACCAACCAACCAACCAATCAACCAACCAGCCAATCAACCAGTGCCGATTCCAAAATATCTATAAAGCGAACAATCTTGAGAAATACCAACCCAAATCTGTATTCAATCTAGCAAAAGCAACCGAAAACAGACGAATAACCTGATTTTAAAGTAACATTTGACAAAAGCGTCATTTAAAAAAATCACAATCGAGGGAAGAAAATCCTGGGTAAAACAAACAAATCAACAACACAAACTTTGGGCCTGTGCACATTAGATCAGCAACCCGCAAGTTCCGTACAGAAACCCCATTCGACTTATATAAGAAATAACTGGATGGGATTGCGGATGAGTTTCTGTGTGCGCTTATTTATTATTTAAGCGAATGGGTTTTATGTACGGAACTCGCGGAGGAGGAAGCAGAAGTGGTTAAAAAAACCCAGGAACTGTGCAACATACGATGGTGATGCTAATCAAGGAATTGTTAAACGCGCATGGAATCAACCCGAAAGAGATTGAAACGCGAAGAGATTGTGGAATATAAACATGAAGTGAACGAATTAAGGAGGAAGCAGAAGTGGTTAAAAAAAACCACCAGGAATTGTGCAACATACGATGGTGATGCTAATCAAGGAATTGTTAAACGCGCACGGATCAGACAACCCGAAATAGCTTTTGGAATACAGAAGAAGACGCGTAGTAGAATAAAAATGGAAACAGCGGGTGAAAGAGAGGGAACAATAAACGAATAAAAGTAAAGGCAACGAAGAACAAGTGCGGATTCGCAATCGTTTGTGGCGTGCGACAATTTTGGACCGACCGACCGACAAGACAGACAGACAGACAGACAAAGTGAGTTATAGGTTTGTGGCTTGTGCCAGAAACAAAAAGAAAAGTATGAACCGACGGTGAATGAACAGAAAAGGGATAATGGAGGTGTAATATTAGGTATGTTATAGTCACATAGGCGTCTCTGTGAAATTCGGGTTGCTCCCCACCTGGAGCACCCAACTTGCATGCGATGTTTGTGTGAATGATGACGAACGAAAGGGAGGGGGGGGGGGGGGGGGGGGGTGTAAATTTTGACCAAAATGACAACTTTTTCGTTGCCACTGGGTTTAACGTGTGCTAAGTGCATGGGCACACGGGACCTCGGTTTATCGTCTCATCCGAAAGACTCCACGTTCAGACCGTAAGGCCTAGTGCAAAAATGAGAGGAAAAATCCCCTGTACCCGGGTTCGAACTCGGGGTTTACTTGACACGAAGCGAACGCGCTACCACTGTGCCACTCTACACCTCGTTAAAGCCTTTGAATAGCTTTTGAAATACAGAAGAAGACATACCTAGCACTCATCAGCACCACCAGTTGATAGGTACTGAATGGTTCAAAACATGTTTCAATTTGGGGTATGAACAGTAATGGCATTAAAGCCTGTCAGGAATCACGTGACTGTCCAATATGGCGGTTTGTCCCCACTTTATTGACACAAGTTGTGACTGTTTCTAGCCTAGGGAACTGCCCCACCAATTCACCTGAAGCTTTACTAACGATCGAGTATGGTGACACTGGTGTCTTTCACAACAGCTTAAACCACTATGGCGCCATTATTATTGTCCTAAGAGAGGCCAGAGAGCAATTTGCGCTTTTTTGGGGGGGTGGCCAAGTCTTTGGAGTTCTTTTACGCGCAAATGAAAAGGATGAGAATAAAATTTAAGGGTGTGATTTTATTCATTAGTCATGTGTGAACATTGTTATGCCATTAAATGTTATCGGCACGTTGTGCAAATGCGTCACATTTGAAAATACGTTGCATAAGTGCGTCACATTTGAATATTTCACTCATATTTCATGTACCGTCTCAAACGGTCCTCCATCGGCGCATTTTCAATGCTGTACATGATATTTTTTGTATTGCATAAGCGTCCGGACATCGTTCTACAATATTACTTCTTCACAAACTTTATATATGATAGCTTAACCCTTTCATCGCCACTGTCGCCTCTTAGGCACCACAAGGATTGAACACCCATGTCACTGAAAAGCATCGAATGAGGGTCTGGTATCCAGTGACCTTATGTTCTTAATTCTGGGAGGTAAGGGCAGGCCCTATTTTATGCATGTCAGGGAGGAATCCCCAATATTGCAGACAGAATCTTTTCTTTGCCCAGGTAAGTTTAATGGAAAGTTTTAGCTGAAAAATGGCTGGCGTTGAAAGGGTTAAGCCCGAGAACGGTATCTGAAATTGTCGCGTTTCATTCGCGTTTCTTTTGGAACTCAGTATATACAAATAGGTGGGGGGTGGGGGGAGCAACAACTGTAGATAGGCCCATACAATGTCCGATCTAAAAAGGACAGTTCCATTGGCATGAATTGCTAATCCACGGCGATTTTATTACTAGGGGAAGACGGGGTAAAAAGCGCATGGGCGGGTAAGAGCATGGCTTAAGACCCCCCTTACCGTTACAAAACAAATCTTCAACGCTGCGAAACGAAAAATAGCGAACATAGTGTTGACAGCAAGATCCTCCTTTTACACTGACCAAATAAACAATGCAGTGACCTCTAGTCGGCTGTTTTCTATCTGCAGCAAACTACTGGGGCGTGAAAAAAGCACCCCTCTCCCTACCACCCACCCTGTCAGTGACCTTCCTGATGTGTTTAACGACTACTTTGTTCAGAAAATCAAGCTGATCAGAAACGAACTTGATCAGGCTTCTTCCACACCTAGGCCTACCACCCTGCTAGACCAAATAGGAACAACATCCACGTTCTTGGAATTTCAGCCAGTTACTGCCTTTGAATTGAAGAAGATCATTCTAAAAGCAAAACCCACTTCCTGTCCTCTTGACCCTATACCGACGCCACTTTTCATAGAGTATCTTGATGAACTACTCCCTACTCTCACCCATATTGTCAACAACTCTCTGACATCTGGCTCCTTTCCATCTGTGTTCAAAACTGCCATTGTCAAACCACTTCTAAAGAAATCATCCCTTGACCCAAACACTCTCAAGAACTATAGGCCTATATCCAACCTCTCTTTCATATAAAAAAATCATCGAGAAATTAGTTCTTCATCAACTCCTAGGCTATCTCAATGAACATCAACTCATCAGTTGTTCACAATCAGCGTACAGGCCATTTCACAGCACTGAAACGGCACTGTTGAAAGTAACTAATGACATTCTCTTAGCTCTTGACTCTGGTGACGCATCTATATTAACTCTTTTGGATCTTTCAGCTGCTTTTGATACTATTGACCACCATATACTCCTTAAGAGGCTTCAAATCACCTATGGAATATCAAGCACTGCTCTGTCATGGTTCTCGTCTTACCTTTCTGGTCGAACTCAGTCTGTCTCCATCAATGACTCATCTTCTGCAATGGTTGGCCTCACATGTGGGGTTCCTCAAGGCTCAGTACTTGGACCAGTCCTCTTCATCATGTACACTAAACCCCTGTCCGAGTTGATCACTTCTCATTCAGTTGATTCTCAGTCTTTTGCTGATGATACACAACTCCACAAGCCTGTATCCCCATCTACCATTCTTCCTTCTATATCTTCACTTGAATTCTGCATTCGCAACATCAAATCATGGATGCTACAAAACAAACTGAAGCTGAATGACGACAAAACGGAGGCCTTGTTCATCCACTCTCCATCTAGAAAACTTCCGTACCCAAAGCCTGATTCCATCTCTGTCTGTGACATTCAAAAACCTTTTTCTCCTTCTGCTAGAAATTCTGGCTTCCACATCTCT
>CM065702.1:12124768-12141219 GCA_017654935.2 Phymorhynchus buccinoides | reverse complement strand
TTGCGGCGTTTACATGTAAAGAAAGTGGTACTGTCACATCCTGTTTATATTTTGAAATCCAAGACAATGGTATACCAATCTTTTTTTATTTATTGCAAACATATCGAACATTTCAATTCAAGAATTGAGATTTCAATTCAAGAATCCCCCAAACCATACCAGAAATTACATTTCAATTCAAGAATCCCCCAAACCATACCAGAAATTACATTTCAATTCAAGAATCCCCAAACCATACCAGAAATTACATTTCAATTCAAGAATCCCCAAACCATACCAGAAATTACATTTCAATTCATGAACCCCCAAACCATACAACATTCAACAAACATTTTCATTAATACATGTACTGCAACATTTTTGTTTTCGTCCCAAAATCATCACTTTCACTCTGCCATCACCTTTTCTAACATTCTGCACACAAGTTTTTAAAATGAATCAAAAGAAATGAATCAAAATTAATTGCATGTGCATAAATTATGCAAAACATTTATTTTGATTGATTTCTCTTTGCCAGGGAAGGGAGGCTGGAAGAGGATAATAATAAATGTGATGGTGCATGGGAAAAACCTGCATAAGTCGCTCAGAATGTTTTTAGCAAAAGCCAAAAATAGCCAACAACCCCCAAAATATCAATTTACTATTTACGGCATAAATTATGTTTATTTTTATGTATTCTACCAGTATCCACAACATCGAAGACAATGTTGAATGATTTCTTTGTTTATTTGATCGTTTTCTAAATCAAGTCGATAGAAACAAAGAGGCAAAGTTGTATCTTCTATGCCCAATTTCTGCAAATGATCTATTTCGAATGCCAAACTTCAAATAATTATAAAATAAAAACTAGACAAGATAATTCGGTTTTCTGTGTTTTATCAAGGAATCTTTGCTCCACCATGAAAAATTAAAATCTCAATTTATGCCAAAATTCCATTATGTCTGTTTTTCCCATGCACTGTCACATATAGAAGGGGGGAGGACAGAGAAATGTTTCTCTGTCTGATCTACAGTATTTAAGCAGACGTCACCTGCTTCAGGAGTACAAGGGTGCAACTACACAAAATGAAAAAAACTGAAAGGCCGGGGTCTAGGGGTAATGTCCCCCTGCAGCTGAAGAAAAAATTGATTTATGAAGGTATTTTAGTTTGCTTTTTCCACAATTTATACAAATGCTTATTTTAAAGTGTTTGAAAAATACAGTAGACACACAAAGATCTTGTTTGACAAATTTAAAAAAAAGGAAATTCCTTTTCTGGTAAAATTCAAAAACAGGAAATCCTGGTATACCAGGAAAAGTTGCACCCATGGGAGTGTTACTTCTCCTCATCATTTACTGCTACAACTGAAAACAAGTGTTCAAAATAGAACCACATTACTTTTCCATA
The DNA here is from genome assembly GCA_017654935.2 of Phymorhynchus buccinoides. NCBI lineage: Eukaryota > Metazoa > Mollusca > Gastropoda > Neogastropoda > Raphitomidae > Phymorhynchus > Phymorhynchus buccinoides. The sequence goes on along the minus strand of CM065702.1, from coordinate 12,139,831 downwards.
ATTTGCCATTCAGTTTTCAAAAAGCAACATGAAGCATACACAAGCAAAACCATAGCATTACCTCTCACTCATGGATTTAAACATTGTTTATGCAAGTACACTCGCACATTCTTACAGTCTTGACATATTAATGAAAGTTGAAACCTATTTAAGCATTATGGCATCACTCATATTTAGAAAAACTCTACACCGAACAATGCAGGACGCTTTTTGTGACATAATAGAACAGTTCAGGGTGGATGGTAAAGTTGGAGAAATTCAAATGACACCATAATCATGGGGAAATACTAGGGAATATTTTTGTAAGAGCAAACTTTAATTAAAAAACAAAACAAAATAATACAACTAGATATTTAAAATGTATATAAAAATTGGGAATATTTAATAACTTTTTGTTGAGAGACAGAAAAGGCTCTCAATATACTTGGTCTCTAAACAAGGTTTGTGTAAATATTAAATGTTTCATACCTTTTTGTGTAGTGAACTTGTTATTAACTTGAGCTTTTAAAAAACTAATTCTCCTTTAATCAATAATCACAAAAAATAAAAACAAAGCCGAATTTCACACCTAAAAAGAAAGATTTAATACAAAAAAACACACACACACAAATAACAATGTATATTACTATGTCAATTGCCAGGTCTATTTTTAGTTACTTGAAAACGGGTTGAGCCTGAAATGTTGTAACTTGTGTTTTTGGTATTAGATCTTTCTTTTTGGGTTTGAAATTCAACTTTGTAATTATTTTTTAGTTTTTCCTTAAAAAACTAAACAAAAACAGCACCACCTTCTGCTGGATTGGTTCAGGAAGAAATTTCAAGGTAGAAAACTAAATCCTGAAAACTACCAACTTTGCTAGCAAATGCTGAGACAAATGTCCTTTTCTTTCCGTTCAATAAACACAATTCTTGCATTAAAAAAAAAGGGTACAAATTTCTCTTTACTAAATACATGGCTGTGGAATAAGAGATTATAGACTGCACCCAAACATTCACTTGAGAAAACTGCGAGAGAGAAAAGTAGAGATTTAACGCCTGCTGGGCCAAAGGGCCATTTGGGGCACTTAAAATTATAAAGATCCTGGGCTTTGAGAAAACTGCTCCTTGGTCTTGAAATTTTATACTGGCAGAGTCCAATTCAGGAGGTAAAAAACACCAGTGGATGAAGAACTTGGGGAGAGAAACTCTTGACAAAACAAACAAGTGCAACGCCGAGCGGCTGCAAAGTCCCCTCGCAGCATCGCCGAGGTACTCCGAAATCGGAATGTGTCGGCTGTATACATACATAGAAACGCATCAAAACAGCACGTAACTACATAATAACGCATCAAAACAGCACATAACTGAATAGTTTTTTAAGATATAGTGTTGGGGTTCGGACCCGTGATTTGAGCGCGCGCGATCATGCGCACACGTGCGCACGGAAAAATTCATGACAACTGTGTTATAGACCATTCATCAAGAAATGTGAAAAACCCCATTAAAATACATGCAAAACTTCGCGAGATATTAGCGATTATGTGTTTCGGGGCTTGAACCCCGTAACTGGCACGACCTTGACCTTAATGTAAACTAAATACATCAGTGGATAGCTTGCATCTTGGCAAACTAGTATACCAAATTTCATGATGATAGACTGAATAGTTTTTGAGAAAAACGGATGAATAGCCGGACGGACGGAGGCACGCCGGACGGACGGACACTGGACGGACGGACCAGGCTCGGGAACTAAAAACTTATCACTACTCTGACCCAGCCAGCCAGTTCCTGCTGATCGGGCCCTTAACATGATGGCGCGCCATGCCAGAGGGGAGGATGATTTAGTATTCCATTCTTTTAATGTCACAAAAGAGGCTGGGGAGATGGGGAAATTTGTAAACCCATAACCGTTCACATTCCACCTGCAACCATGCACCAAATAATTTCAAATCACAGCTCAAATAGTTTGGTAAACTAGAGTAACAGGCATTTTGCCCTAGTTCTGGGAGATGAGTTGTTCCAAGAATTCGTTTTGTTCCCCTTCCATTTTCTGCAGTCCGTCATACTGAATACGTAACCTGGAAAATACAAACAAACATTTTTTTAAACTTGACAAGGATATAAAAAAACACCTTTATTTGATCAATAATAAGCTTTGCGTTACTAATTAATTGTTCTATTTGCGGTGAAAACCATCAAGGGTGATTGTCCGCTTAGTTTACGTGTTGATTCTGTGCGAGAGTGATTTTGTGGGAATGGTGACATAAAGAACATTTATTATTGGAACCTTTTCTAAATCATGGAATTTACCTTCTCAGTTTATACTGAAATCATTGTGAATTCTGATTTTGCAGGCTCTTCTTAAAGACACACTGACGCATCACGATTAAGTCCCTTGGTTTTTCTGGGTAGCTGTGACCCACATACACATGTCCCCATCTTCAAATTGAGGCTGCTCTTTAAAATGATTTTTCGGTTTGAATTTGGGGGCCTAGTATTTGAGGGCGCCCTATTTGTGGACAAAAACATGAGAAGAGGGAGGCAAAGATTGCCCTGCACCGTACACTAGACATCAGGGCTCCCAGGGACCCCCATTTGGGGGTCTATGAAGTACTAAAATTCTAAAGGCCCCTCTAAAAGAATGCAGGGGGTCGCAGGGATGCACTAGACAAAATCTTTTTAGCATTCGCAATGCCACTGGGACCCTCTATCCCGCCTCTAGGACCCTCTATACTGTAAGCGAGGGTGTCCCTGGGACCCCTTGTTTTGCGGGACGATTGGGAGCCCCGAGACATCAAAAGTGTTCACGAGTCGCCAAAACGACGGATACTTTAAAATACTTCAAAATCCCTATTTATCACCCCAGATACTGTCCAACAGATGCCATAACCCTTCATTGGACGTACAAATCATCGTTGCAGAGCTTAAAATGCCATAATTCTACCAGTTTTCGCGAAGAAAAGTACAAACACAACAACCGGAAGTCGCACAAAGGGAACTTAGTTGATTTGAAAGGGCAGCCTACTCTCGTTTATGACCACAGTAATGGCGGTCGGCAAGCGTTCACCGGACGCGTACAGGCTTCAAAATTTGAATTTCATTTACGAGGTTCATATCGCCTTATAAACGGAGGGTGTCTTTTTCTTTAACCCTTTTGTTTACGAGGTTCATATCGCCTTATAAACGGAGGGTGTCTTTTTCTTTAACCCTTTTGTTTACGAGGTTCATATCGCCTTATAAACGGAGGGTGCCTTTTTCTTTAACCCTTTTGTTTACGAGGTTCATATCGCCTTATAAACGGAGGGTGTCTTTTTCTTTAACCCTTTTGTTTACGAGGTTCATATCGCCTTATAAACGGAGGGTGCCTTTTTCTTTAACCCTTTTGTTTACGAGGTTCATATCGCCTTATAAACGGAGGGTGCCTTTTTCTTTAACCCTTTTGTTTACGAGGTTCATATCGCCTTATAAACGGAGGGTGCCTTTTTCTTTAACCCTTTTGTTTACGAGGTTCATATCGCCTTATAAACGGAGGGTGCCTTTTTCTTTAACCCTTTTGTTTACGAGGTTCATATCGCCTTATAAACGGAGGGTGTCTTTTTCTTTAACCCTTTTGTTTACGAGGTTCATATCGCCTTATAAACGGAGGGTGCCTTTTTCTTTAACCCTTTTGTTTACGAGGTTCATATCGCCTTATAAACGGAGGGTGCCTTTTTCTTTAACCCTTTTGTTTACGAGGTTCATATTGCCTTATAAACGGAGGGTGCCTTTTTCTTTAACCCTTTTGTTTACGAGGTTCATATCGCCTTATAAACGGAGGGTGCCTTTTTCTTTAACCCTTTTGTTTACGAGGTTCATATCGCGTTATAAACGGAGGGTGCCTTTTTCTTTAACCCTTTTGTTTACGAGGTTCATATCGCCTTATAAACGGAGGGTGCCTTTTTCTTTAACCCTTTTGCCGCCAACGTCGCATTTTTGCACCACAATGATTTAACGCCCATGTCATTAAAAACTTTGGATTCAGGGTTTGTTATACAATGATTTTTGTGTTCTTGATTTTGGGAGTTAAAGATAGGCCTTTTTTGGGTATAAACATGTGGTAAAAGAATCCCCAATATTTCAGGCATAATCTTTTCTTTACCCATATCAGTTTATTGGATAATTTTGGCCCCCAAAATGGCTGGCGGCGAAAGGGTTAATCTTGTCAGATTTTTCTGGAAAATTGCACCTATTTGCCTTATGCACACATGCGCCTAATGGTTCTAAAAATAGGGTGGTGTTTCTGCATTAACCTTTACCGGATCATGCTTTTGACTACACAGACACGATGGCGGGGGTCTTCCATGACCCTCTACTCAGCAAAGAGCAAATTCCGAGGTGTTTATCCCTGTTCGGATGGCGGGGGTCTCCCACGACCCCTACTTGTCAAAGAGGCACCATGTGTTTATCCCTGTCCGGATGGTGGGGGTCTCCCACGACCCCTACTCAATGCACTGCAGTGCTCTTTAAAGTAGGGGTCGTGGGAGACCCCCGTCATCCGGACAGGTATATCAAAATTACGCGTCATATTATGTCGTGTATATTTTATACACATTAATAACATTTAACACACTTAAAGCCATTTACGTTTTTGACAAAGTCAGGAAATTTCATGAAGATTGCTTAAATAGTTTTAGAGATATAACATGTTTTGTGTGTCAAGGGGTCGTGGGCGACCCCTGAAGTCCGGTAAAGGTTAAGCAGGCACACACTGCACAGCTACCTTTCCAGCTCCATGCGTTTCTCTTTGATCAGGGCATGCAGCTGCTGCTCCTGTGCCTCCCTCTGCTTGGCTATGGACTTCAGCAAGTTGCGGGCACCAATGGCCTGAAAAGAAAAAAAAGATAACCCCCAAAACCTAAAAGATAACCAATGGCCTGAAAGTGTGTTCAGATGTTTATCCGATTAAAAAAAAAAATATGAATACAAAGCTAAAATTGTGCAAGCATCATATTGTCACAATTTGAAACTTATTGATCTTTAAAAAAAAATAATTAAGGCTTCTTTTTTTCTATAATCAATGTTACAAACAAAATGATAACAATCAGTTTTGCAAACAAAATATGACATTAGCATTATGATTTGCTCAAATATTTAGGGTTGAAACGTTTGTTTATAAGCAAAATATAAATGAAATGAAGGCCGTGAGTTATTTGAAAACAGCAATGATGCACAGTGACAGTGCCTGACTCATACTGGTAAGTACTGACAAAGAGCAAACCGCCATCACAAGGGACTACTAAACTTTAATTTCGCTTTGTTTTAAAACCAGCCGACCATAACTAAGGACTAAATAAATACAACTTGAATTAATTTTTTTTACACCTGTGAGTGTGTGTGTGTGTGAGTGAGTGTGTGTGTGTGTGAGTGTGTGTGTGTGTGTGTGAATCTGCATCTTGGCCCATCATGATTATCATCATCCCTCACCTTCATCTTCTCTTTCTCCACTTCTGCCGCCACAGTGTCCACCATTTGGATGAAAGTGCCCACAATCTTCTGAAACTCTCCGATACCTGCACAGAACAAATGCAGTTTGCTGCGGTGACATTGTTTTCTCCTTGGTGACAGGTACAGGGTGAAGTAAAAAAAAAAAAAAGAGAGCACAAAATCGTTAATTCTTTTGACTTTTCAGGTTTATGAAGAAAATTAAATGCATGAAGAGTCTTCTAGGAAGAGTTCTCGAAACAAGTCCAAGAGACCCCCCTACCTCGGAGTGCAGATCTCGTGCGATTTGAAATGGTCATCACACATGTCTCCAACAAAAAGAAAAGAACTAAAAATAGAAGTCTCCCCAGCGTTTCATGTCTCAGGTCTGGCCAATCCGGCTACTGTAGCGGCCCCCGGGGAGGTACCCCGACAGGCCCCAATCATCATATTGATCCTGATCTTGATGAAAAGTAACATTGTTTTTTTAAAGAAGCCTTAGATGGGACACCCACATCTCAAATGTGACCAGCAAAGCCAGTAAGACCTTTGGCTTCTTCCGGCGCAACCTAAAAGTTGGGTCAGTCAACGTCAAGGAGAAGACATACAATTCACTGGTCAGGCCCACCCTAGAATATGCCTCGCCGGTATGGGATCCGTACACCGCGAAAGATGTTGGCAGAGTGGAGAAGGTACAGCGACGGGCTGCCCGCTGGGTGGTGAATAGGCACCGCCAGACATCCAGCGTGGAAGACATGTGCACCCAGCTACACTTTTTACTGGACTTCACTCGCTGACAGGAGGCGGGCATCTAGACTGTCCACCTTCTTCAAATATCACTGGGGGGACATTCCCATCAACACCCCCTACAGCCCGCCAAACAAGACAGTCACACGAGTCAACTTACCTCCTTCCCTCCTGCAAGACAAGTTATAGAAAGTTCTCCTTCTTCCCCCGGACCATCGGAGATTGGAACTCCCTACCCCTTGAGGCAGTAACATCAGCCTCAGTGGAGGGTTTCAAATCCCGGATTTAAGAAACAACGCCCCCCCCCCCCCCTCCCCAATAAAACCCTCCATCCCTAAATTCGCTTCCATATCAACGCCGATCATCCGGGCGGCAATGTTTTTATCGACAGTTTCTGCCTGACCGAAGTCCCCACGTTCTATACCAACAGAACCATCAACTTGATGATGGTGGTTGGGAAGAGTTCTCCCTGTAGTTTTCCCCTTCCCAGCCCAGAACTAGGTGTTTAAAAAAAAAAAATGTTTCCTTTACTTGATTTTTCCTATTGATTCTAATCTGATTGTATGTGTATTCATTGCTTACTTACTGTCGACAAAGTCTTTACATTCTTCTTTCAGTTCTCTGGTCTGTTGTGCAACATCAGGCTCAAGAACTCTGATTTTATTGAGTTCATCAAAGTGAAGTCCGGCTTTTGCTAAAGCTTCGTCTGCCATTTTTGTTGGTATGCACACTATGCAAAGTCAGCACAAATAAGTTTCGTATTAAATATTCCAGGTTATTTGTATTCTTATGATTGTTAAACGAAACACTATTTATTATTTGAAGAATAATTATTTTAGTTCTATTTTATAAATCGAAGCACCAATTAACAGTTTGTTAAGATAAAGATTTGCAACCATAAACGACAGCTCTACTGACAACAAATGACGTCATCAGATATGGTGCTGAGACTGAGATTGTGAAGGCAGCAACTTTCTATAAATCAATGATGCCACAGTGACAGGTCTGGAATAGGCGAAGCAGCGGTCATTCTATAGATCTCTGCTTCGCTGAAGATTTGGACTGATTTGTAAAAAATCTTGTCAACGTAAATAGCTGGTCTAGTCTTAGTCTGAGACAGGTCTGCTACTGACACAGTCTGGCAGTGTCTAGTAGTGCTACTCTTATATTTTATACTATTAGTGCTAGTACACTACAGTGACTACACGTCACTACAGTGCTAGACAGTACTGAGTAGACAGTGACTATAGACATGATAGTCTCCTCTTCTTCTCATCAATCAGACAACTTCAACTTCAACTTCAAGTTCATCCGGTCTGCAAATTGAATACTGCCTGAGCACACTGCTTTGATTCATTCAGTGATTTTCTTTCTATCTACTCAATCTAGTATCTACTAGATACTAGTAATCTAGCAATTTGAAGGCGAGATAGATAAATCTGTGTGTGCAAAAGTGCATGCATAATTATACTGAACTATAAATTATAAAAAGAAGCTGGCCACCACCACAGAAGAAGAAGAAGATCTCTCAATGATGTCGGGCGATTCCCACACAACCGTGATTAAAGGCAACACGTCCAAGTATGTGAAACTGAACGTGGGAGGCTCGTTGCACTGCACCACCATCAGCACACTCATAAAGCATGACACCATGCTGAGGGCCATGTTCAGCGGCCGCATGGAAGTGCTGACAGACAGCGAGGGTAAGAAACCGGTGTACATATATCTGAGTTTATCCCGGTGTGGCATTCTCAAAATGGATTTGTTCTCAACATGTCTGCGCATGTGCAAAATCGATCATGACGTACCATCAAATTTTATCTTTTGTGTATTCAACACTAAATTGACCCAAAATCTATCCCTAACCTTATTCCTAACCCTAACCTTAACCCTATCCATAATCTTATCCGTTACCCTATCCCTAACCCTAAGCCTATCCCTAACTCTTCGCACATGCGCAGACATGTTCATATTGAGAACAAATCCATTTTGAGAATGCCACACCGGATCTGAATTTGTTTCATGGCTACTGCGTATGTGCAAAATTTCAGGATTTTGATTACTCCCTCCCCGTTTCTGTTTCTGTCTGGATACGTGGTAGACGCACTTCTGACTTACTTTTTTTTTTTACTGTTTGAAGAGTTTTTCTCTGTCTGTTTCTATCTCTGTGCATGTCTCTCTCTTGAGTTTCTGTGTTGAAATTCAAACTGATGACTAACTGAGATCGGAGGAAGTTAGATGATTGATTTGCACGTGACATGCGCAAAAACCATAGAGACAAACTCAGATCTGGGTTAAATTCAGATCTTTATATGGGACAAAAGTACTTTTCACTTCAGTCTTTTTCTTTGGAAGTGCTGCAATGATCAACTTACTTCTTAGTGATCATGGACATGGGCCCTAAACTAAGTCTGTACACAAAGAGAAAAAGAAGAATAAATCGTAGAGCTTCCAACGCGGTCATCGTCAGAGGTGGCGTCTGCGACGTATCGATTCATATGCAGATTTTTACTGAGACCACATCCTGTGTGCACACTGCTAAGTTCTGAAATCTGGCAATGTTCAAACTTTGTGTGTGTGTGTGTGTGTGTGTGTACAGTACATGTATATATGTGTGTGTGTAGTCTAAATCAAGACTGGCCAGTTTGAGCGTTGGGCAGGATAAGCATCCCCAATCGGAATAAGAATAGCCAAATGTCTTACTCTTAATGTTAAATGCAATTGTACAGCAATACTGTTCACACAATGGATTTTTGTATCTTATGGTAGTTTTTTTCCCCAAACAGGATGGATCCTTATCGATCGCTGTGGCAAGCACTTCGGAGCCATATTGACCTTTCTCCGGGATGGCCTCATCCCTTTGCCAGAGAACCGGAGAGAATTACTGGAGTTACAGCAGGAAGCCAAGTATTACCTTGTGCAGGATCTGTGCAATTTGTGAGTTTCTGGTTCTTTCTCAAGACTCAAGAATACTTTCAACTTTGTTATCTCATCAACATGAGAAATTAGATTGTGGCACGGCATAAGCAAATACAGTGGAACCTCCCTTATAAGACCTTAAAAAACCGTCCAAAATGAAGTCTTCTAAGGGAGCGGTCTTATATTTGTTATAATATTAGGGAGGTAATTTTAATGCTTACAAAGAAGGGCAATGTCTCAGAGAAGTAGGTCTTATGTGGGAGAAAGTCTTATAATGGGAGGTCTTATAAGGGAGGTTCCACTGTATATTATATACATTAAGAACAATAATTAAATACCAACACATAAAACTTTATAGGACATGTGAAAAGAAAACGCAATTATTCACTATGACAATGCACCTATATGTAAATGGAGTAGGATAAAGTAAATAGAATACATTAAAAAATAGAATACATATATCGATATAATCGAATAAATAGAACACAAAATAGAATGCATATTCCAATATTATAATCAAATAACATTTTCAAAAGGTACAAATAAGTGGATGTGTAAGCATGCATACACACACTCACAGACACACAAGGAGAAAGAGAGAGAGAGAGAGAGGGGGGGGGGGGCAGAGTAGAGAGAGACAGAGAGAGGAACTTACTAAAACAAGAAAAACACATAAAACTTAGGTACATGTAAAATGAACATATGGACCATAATGCAGATTTATAATTAAACAAATACTAATGCAAACACTACATAGATTCATAGTGAACAGTTACTGGTTTAAATGTATGCCAGTCAATCATTTCCGACCATGAAGGGGCAGATGCTATTCCGGCAGGCTGGGCTAGAATGTGTTTATAGCGGAGATGCCTTGCCCAGGGTACATCCCCACTCTCTCAGCCAAAGGGATCTGAGGACTGCTGGCGTTGGGGAAGGTCCCCAAAGACCAAGCCATCCGTTTGGCTGCAGCACTAGAGCCGGTGCCAAAGACCCCTCGTTTGAGAGTGTCATAGTCTTCCACAAAAGACAAAAAAAAAAGTAAAATGTACCATGATTTTCCATTACTGTAGAAAATCATCTATTGTACAGCTCTCATGTTATTGTTGGCCCATACCACTATAGTAAATAACGCATAGGCTAGGCTAATATCATCCAATGAAAAAAGCCATTTGAACAAAGGGCCTAAATGGTTTAAATAACAACTAATATAAAAAAAAAAGTGTTTCCAGACTGAAAGGCACAAGTTGACTGCTTTTATTTATTTTCAGTATTTTAAAAAATTGTTTTAAGAATTAATATTAGCTAAATGTATATCGTCGGTGAAATTCAAAAACCACGTATATCGATTTTGTGTGTGTTTTGAGTTAGATACATAGTCAGCTCTCTAATTTGTCCCGCCACCTTCCACCAAAAGCTCGTATAACTATAAGTCCCAAATTCAGATCTAGTTCAGGACAAAAACCTTGTATCTTCGTTCTTTTCAAGTCTAACATCAAAATTTTAAAAGTAATTTTAACGAAATGCATGACTAAACTCGCAATGTCTTGAACAACATATTCATCATAGTTAATCAATTGTGGTCAATGCGGTTAATTTTTAAAACATTTTGTTTTCATTTTTCTCAAAGCTACTAAAATTGAGATACGAGGTTCTTGAATTTCACCGACGATATCATCTTTATAGATAATGCGTAATTGGTATGAGCTTGTCATAAGCAAGCGGAGTAAGTGGTTTTGCTGAGAAATCTTCTGCCATTAGCTGTTTTTAAAAAATTATTATCCACTAGCGCAACGCCTAGTACTGGCAATGCACCGTACTGGTAACGCCTAGTAACGGTAACACCAAGTACTGGTAACGCTGAGTACAGCAAATTTGAAGCGATTCATTTAAGAAACGGCGGAGTTAAGGCCCCGTTTCCCGTTGGCGCTGCTGTGAGAGTGACGCGCTTTTTCGATTCTCTTCAAATTTGCTGCTAGGCTTTGCCCGGGCCATAGCAAGCCTGACAGCAAATTTGAGGTTATTCGTGAAAAGGTGAAGCGGCATATAGCGCGCGTTTCTGAACCGATTCGCTTCCGGTTTGGTACACGGATAGTCACTGTCCCCGGTCATGTTCCTGCCAAATTCGAAGGCAAACGGTCCAGAAACACCGTAGATACGGGCGCCGAGAGGCCGGCGGATGCGCGTTTCGCGCATTTGCCGAACCGCGCAAATGACACGGCCGCCTGGGTTGCCGTTGCCATCGCCCCGTTAGGGTTCACAGCAAATTTGAAGCGATTCGGTCAAAAAACGGCGGCGTTATAAGGCCCGTTTTGTGTTTCAGACACACACACGGACGGACACTTGGCTTTTTACTATATGATGATTCCCTTTTTTTCTGCTCGTATTCCTTCTTTTTTACTGTCCTCACTCTTCATTGTGATGCATTTCGAGCGACACTGGGGAGCTATATTGTTTTTGTGTCTCACTGTCTGTCCATCCATGCATCCGTCTGTCCATCCGCCGTCGAAGTAACAATCAAAGGGAAGCGACTGAAGCCAGGGAACTTAAAACCTGCTTGGGTTATCTCCCTTGTTTAATTTTAAATTGAACTTTTTTTTCTCGTATTTTTTAAAGTTAAAAAAAAAAGACAACGAAGTAAACTAGATTATTAAAGATAATTTCATCCTTTTTATAACTAATAGTTGATCGTTTTACTACCAGGGGCCCCCATTTGGTGGTCTGTGAAGTACTAACATTCTAAAGGACCCTCTAAAAGAATGTGCAGGGGGTCCCAGGGATGCACTAGAAAAATTATTTTTAGCATTCGCAATGCCACTGGAACCCTCTATCCCGCCTCTTTGACCCTCTATACTGCAAGTGAAGGAGTCCCTGGGACCCCTTGTTTTGCGGGACGATTGGGAGCCCTGACCGCTGTCTTACGCTTTGCAGGATAGAGCAGACACTGAAAGGCAGAGAGGAGCTGGAGCCGCTATGCAAGGTGCCCGTCATCACCAGCTCCCGGGAGGAACAGCAGCTGGTCGCCAGCACCTTCAAGGTAACAGGACAGGGATTATGTATCTCATAACTTAAGACTTCATTAAAGACCCACCACGTCACGTGTCAAAATCACGGTTTTCATGTGTTTTCCCTCTTATAGCTGGTCAGAAATCTTAAGAAATCTTCCTAGCATAAGAGGGAATGTGACACGTGATGTGGGGGGTCTTTTAACCCTTTCACTGCCAATGTCGCATTTATGCACCACAATGGTTTACCACCCATGCCACTAAAAGGCATCAAATCAGGGTCTGTTATCCGAAGAGCCTATTTTCTTAATTTTGGGAGGTAAGGATAGGCCTAATGTTATACTTGTCACAGAGGAATTCGTGATGGTGAAAATGATGTTTTACGTCCTCTCGGTCATAGACACATATGGGACATTTGTAAATAAAAAGATAGTGGGAACAATACTGGCTGCAATGCCCAGAGGCAGTGCAACACCAGTAAAGTCCCGAGTTTTTAACAATATAGATAGGTGTAGCGGTAACCACACCTCGGTTAAACCTCATCGGCTATGGTACCGCCACATGATGTACAATCCACAGAGGAATTCCCAATCTTGAAGATAATTTCTTTTTCTTTACCCAGTTAAATTTATTGGTATTTTTTGGCTGAAAAATGGCTGGCGGCGAAAGGGTTAAAGAAAAATAAAGATTTAATCCCTTGACTGCCAGAGCAAATTTGGGGGGAAAAGATTTGTTGTTGTTGTTGTTGTAGTGGAACAGAGAACTGTTAGTCAGTCTGAACAAAAATGGTTTGGACATATGACCCCCTTGACTATTTGAAAGCAAAAAGACTATCCCAGAGTTATTGCCCTTGATCTGATGATGTCTTTGGTGATGTCATCAATCCCATTATGTGATATATTATTATAGTTAATAAATACTGTACATTGTACGTTTGATGAATCTTTTAACTTATTATAATAATAATAATAATAACAGTACATTTATATAGCGCTTTACCTCAGATGAGCCCAAAGTGCTTTACAATCAATTATTCATCAACAGATAACAAAAACAAAAAAACAAAAACAAAACAAAAAACACAAAAAAACTCATTCAAGAGTGACACCAACCACCAACAGTGCATATACAAAGCAACTATCTCTCTCTCTCTAACACACACGCACACACACACGCACACACACACACACACGCACACACACACACACACACACACACACACACACACACACACACACACACACATAAACACACAATTATTGACGCCAACTCGTTCATACCCCATTCGGTAAGCCACAGCAACTGAGCCGATATAGTAGTTAATGTTTGCCTACTGTGGTATCCATGATACACTAGACAGTGCACACTTAATTTTGGTGCATATTTTGACATAATGGAATGTTGGCATAAATTGAGATTTTATTTTTTCATGGTGGAGCAAAGATTCCTTGTTAATACACAGAAAACCAAATTAAGTTATCTTGTCTAGTTTTTATTTTATAATTATTTGAAGTTTAGCATTCGAAATATATAATTTGTATAAATTGGGCATAGAAGATACAACTTTGCCTCTTTGTTTCTATTGACTTGATTTAGAAAACAATCAAATAAACAAAGAAATCATTCAAAATTGTCTTTCATGTTGTGGATGCTGGTAGAACACATGCAAATAGACATAAATATGCCCTAAATAGAAAATTGATATTTTGGGGGTTGTGGACTATTTTTGGCTTTTGCTAAAAACATTCTGATCGACTTATGTAGGTTTTTTCCATGCACCATCACATATATGCTATGCTATAATGATTAGGATGATTAATTACGTGTATTTGTGTGGGTTTCAGCCTGTGGTCAAATTGCTGTATAATCGCCACAATAACAAGTACTCGTATACAAGGTAGATATGTCTGATTTCTCTCTTTTCTTTCTGAACGTTTTGAGTTTTATTTACACTGAAATATTTAGCTGTTGGTTTGTTGTTGTTGTTTTTTTGGGGTGGGTGGGTGTTGGTTTTGGTTTGTTTTCCTCAGCCCATTTAGTTAACCCCTGGACTGCCAGATAAAATTAAAGAAAAAATCATTTCGCAAATCATGCCATGAAAAAGACAACTGATAGAGCCAATCTGGAAAAATGGTCTGGGGATATTACTCTCTTGACTGTGTTAGAGCAAAAACCAGAAAGTCAGGATTATTCCTCTTCATCTGATGACATCGTCAGTGATGTCATCAGGTCAGTAGGTAAGACGTTGGTGGCAGTCAAGGGGTTAATAAAATTGGTTTGTAATCTAGTGTTTGCTGAATTATGGACATTATTTTATGCAAAAAAATTCAGAAGGATCGAAAATAAAGGACATCTTCCATCGTTTTCTCCAAGCCACATGTTTATCATCAGTTTATAGACAAGAGTTTATAAAGCAGATGTGCAAGCTCATTTTGAATCCAAAGAATTTGATTTGAAAAAAACCCTACCCATTATATTAGGGAAAGTAACTTAACTTTGAAGAAGAATATATTTACGATATGAACTTTTCTGTTGATTTTACCACCCACCCATCCCTTTTTAGTAATTCAGTGATATGCAAATGAATTTTTTGCTTCATTTCTTTTTGTTCCCCTCTGGACCGTATTTGATGGACTATAGGGTTACAAGGTGCAACCCCCCCCCCCCCCCCCCCCCCCCCCCCCAATTAGCACAAAATTTAGATTTTGTTACTCTATTTTCTTACCATATTATCAGTCACATTATAAGGCGCAGGGGTCTCTGTCTGGAGAAAAGTGTAGTACGTAAAATCAAAGATATTCTAAAAGGGTAAGATGGATTACTTAAGAGCTCGGCGAACCGGGCTGGAAGAGTTATCGTTAGTGGCGACAGTGCATCATTCATGGTGGCGGCTATCCAAAAACTCAGACTGGAACTTGAACGGAGAATTCAACTGGTCTATGGACGTGTAAAATGT
>CM065702.1:12112268-12122268 GCA_017654935.2 Phymorhynchus buccinoides | reverse complement strand
AGTGACGTTGTAAGCTCATTATCATTGTGTGGGTGCAACTTTTCCTGGTACAGCAAGAACCTCCCTTATAAGACCTTCAAATCATCCAAAATAAGGTCTTATAAGGGAGGTATTTTTAATACTTACAAAGAAGGGCAATGTCTCAGAGAAGTAGGTCTTATGTGGGAGGGAGTCTTATAAGGGAGGTTCCACTGTATACAAAGATTTCCTGTTTTTTTAAATTTTACCAGGCAAGGAATTTCCTTCTTTTGTTAAAATTTGTCAAACACTATCTTTGTGTGTCTACTGTATTTTTCAAAAAACACTTTAAAACAAGCAATTGTTTATAAACTGTAGGAAAAGCCAACTAAAAATAGTAAAATACCTTCATAAATCTCTTTTTTATTCAGCTGCAGGGGGACATTCATTACCCTCTCTCTCTCTCTCCCCCGGCCTTTCAGGGTTTTTTTAATTTTGTGCAGTTGCGCCCATGTTTTTTCAACAGGTGGAGTTTCCAGAGGCTCGCACCTTTGAGGAGACGCTGAATGTGCTGCTGTACGAGAATCGCGGGCAGTGTTTTTATTCATTTTGTAGAGAGAATTTCATACACTGTCTCTCCCTCAAGATTTCTCCATCTCTTTCTTTCTCCCCCCTTAACCCCTATGCCCTTTCAACCCCCCCTGGTACCCGGAACCTCCCTTCTGACCCCCCCCCCCCCCCCCCCCTCTGGTCTTCGCTCTCTCTGCCTTTCTCGTAATATTTTTTTACTTTCACATATTGTTTTGGGAATTTGTGAGCTCATATGACAGAGAAGTAGGTCGAGAATTTGTGAGTGCATAAATGGCGTGCGTCTTGAAAGGGTGAGGTGTGTGGGGGTCTGTTTGTCCATGCCTGTTTTTAAAATTTTACCAAAAATTATAATTTCCTTTTTTTTTTATTTATTTGTCCCCTTCTTTGAAATTGTGTCAATAATGTGTATGTGAAATACTACATCCGTGGGATGAACGGCGTGAGTAAATTGTTGTTGTTTTTTGGGTTTTTTCCCCATCTCGTAATATTTTAAAGCGCTCTGAGGATGATTTTTTTTATCCCAGAAGAGCGCTATAGGGTTTTTTTATTTTTATTATTATTATGTTTTTCCAACAGGTGGAGTTCTCAGAGGCTCGCATCTTTGAGGACACGCTGAATGTGCTGCTGTACGAGAATCGCGGGCAGTTGTTTTATTCATTTTGTGTAGTTGCACCCATGTTTTTCCAACAGGTGGAGTTCTCAGAGGCTCGCATCTTTGAGGACACGCTGAACGACCTGTACGAGAATTGCGGGCAGGTTTTTCTTTCAGTGTTTTTTCCATTTTGTGTAGTTGCACCCATGTTTCTCCAACAGGTGGAGTTCCCAGAGGCTCGCATCTTTGAGGAGACGCTGAACGTCCTTCTGTACGAGAATCGCGGGCAGGGTCCGGACGCGGCCCTGATGCAGGCCACGCGGGGGGCTCGCGACGACGCGCGGGGCTACAACAGCGACGAAGACGTCGACGAAAAGCTCGACAGGGCCATGCGACGAAAGTGAACATGCGGGGCTACAACAGCAATGGCTACAACAGCGACGAGGACGTCGACGAAAAGCTCGACAGGGCCATGCGACGAAAGTGAATGGACGGGGCTGTTGGAAAATGAACTGTCCTCCCAAATTGGAACCAGTCGACTGAATGCAGCAAGGAGACCAGTGATAGCCTGAAAAACGGACACATGCATATTTTTTCGGACTATTATTAGTATTAAGGCGCATCTTATTGTAATGTGCGCCCTCCACATTTTACACAAAATTCAGATTTTGTTTATTTTCTTATTATATTATCAAACACATTATAAGGCGCAGGGGTCTCCGTCTGGAGAAAAATTAGCACCTTATAGTCCATACTTTCTTTCCTTATCCATTATTGGCCACTGCAACTAGGGTTATTAACGCCCTTGACGGCAAGAGTTAAGCCCTTGTTGGTCAGTATCCAAAAAAAATTCCCTTGTTTGGTCAGTACTCAAGCTCTTCCCCCACCCACCAAGGGCATTCACTCTTGCAAAAGTGGTTGTTGCAGTGGCCAATAGCCTTATAAGTTATAGCCAGGGAACACGGAAGAAGAAGAAGAATGAAGTGGGTAGAACTGTGTGAGCCATAGTGAAAGTCAACGTGCTCAGTAGGATTAGGAAAGAGGTTGTCTAGAGACTTGCTAGGCTGTATGTATTTTAAAACATTGGAAGCGTATTTGGCGGAAGAAGAAAACGCTTTCCAGAAACTGCCAGGATTAATTTTGTGTTCGGAATATTTTAATACTGGAGGTTATAGATCAGAAGCACATCAATTGGCATGAGACTGCTTGGGTTAATTTTGTTTTTGGAAGTATATTGATACTGGAGATTGCAGACACAAAGTCATAGTCATAGAACCCAGTACCGTAAAACCACATTCTTTCCTCACACTATCCCGCAATGGAACAGCCTCCCTCAGCAAGTTGCCACCACCCCGACATTGGAGGCATTCAAAACAGCCCTCCATAAACACCTCCGCCAAACAGCCCCGCCTCAGTCACCTCTCCCTCCCCCCCATGTCCCAACCACACAGGGTATTAGGGGCCATAGATCAAAGTAGTGATAAATGAAAGGCAGGAGCTGTGCCGGTCGGGGTTTGACCCCGGGGGCCGCTACGGTAGCCGGATTGGTCCTGCCTAGATACTGTGGAAGGTCTGTGGTCCTCCTCTGCATGCAACATGTGCGACCTACTGGCACACATGTCCCCTACTCCTTTGCATGCATCATGTGGGGCCCAAGTAACGGTCCTGCATGACACACTGCATGCATCATGTGGGGCCTGGGTGTCTCTGGCTAGACCAGGGCATTAAACGGTCGTGTATAACTTTTTACTCGTCTTTCCCTCTCAGTGTCTCACACGTCCCCCCTTCCCCTTTTTTTGTTTTTTCTTTTTTCCCCAATCAATCAATGGGCAACTTAGGAAGATAAATTGACCGCCAGAGGGCAGTCCAACCGTTAGGGGCTTATGATGCGCTATTCTTAGTTGAGCGTAGTGAGAGAGAGAGAGGGGTAGTGAGAGTGAGAGAGAGAGTGGATCTCCCTCTCTCTCTCTCTCTCTCTCTCACTACGCCCAACTAAGAATAGCGCGTGATAAGCCCCTAAAGGTTGGACTGGACTGCCCTCTGGCGGTCAATTTATCATCCTAAGTTGCCCATTCTTCAATATCTGACTAACTTCCTTAAAATGTTAAATCTATCATAACATTATTATCCTTCTACATAGCAAACGGAGTACATACAAATACTTAAATTATTCCTGACCACTTTGGCTCTATCTTCTCCCCATACTGTCTGATCAGTTCACTTTCTACCCTCTCTTTGCTGAACTTATTTTCTTTCCTTTTCCTGCTACCCCCTAAAGTGCAGCAAAATCTTCAACGTGATGAAGTTGGCTGCCTGAGGCGAAGAAGAAGAAGAACAAACCCCACCACCACTAACATAAAATACATATTTTAGCAAGAGACTCGTTGACTGAATTTTGGTGTTGGGTGTATTTTGATGCCGGAGGGAATAGTCTGGCAAGGGACTGCCTGAGTTCATATTGTTTTTGGAAGTAATTTGGTGCTGAATTTGGTGGAGAAATGACCCAGCCAGCCAGGTCCCGCTGATCATCTGTGATCGGACAGAAAATTTCCAACCAGAACTGCTGTGCATGCCGTTGAGTTTTTTTTTTTCTTGACCAAAAAATTCTGGTTAACCCTTTCACTGCCCCATGATGGATATTTCCGTCATTATTTCTTGTAGGATTGTCCCACTGAAAGCCTCCATACAGGGATGTACCATTGAGTTCATATCTTTAACCCTTTCACTGCCCCATGATGGATATTTCCGTCATTATTTCTTGTAGGATTGTCCCACTGAAAGCCTCCATACAGGGATGTACCATTGAGTTCATATCTTTAACCCTTTCACTGCCCCATGATGGATATTTCCGTCATTATTTCTTGTAGGATTGTCCCACTGAAAGCCTCCATACAGGGGACCATTGAGTGTCTTTAACCCTTTCACTGCCCCATGATGGATATTTCCGTCATTATTTCTTGTAGGAATGTCCCACTGAAAGCCTCCATACAGGGATGATTGAATTCATATCTTTAACCCTTTCACTGCCCCATGATGGATATTTCCGTCATTATTTCTTGTAGGATTGTCCCACTGAAAGCCTCCATACAGGGATGTACCATTGAATTCATATCTTTAACCCTTTCACTGCCCCATGACGGATATTTCCCTCATTATTTCTTGTAGGATTGTCCCACTGAAAGCCTCCATACAGGGATGTACCATTGAATTCATATCTTTAACCCTTTCACTGCCCCGTGATGGATATTTCCCTCATTATTTCTTGTAGGATTGTCCCACTGAAAGCCTCCATACAGGGATGTACCATTGAATTCATATCTTTAACCCTTTCACTGCCCCATGATGGATATTTCCGTCATTATTTCTTGTAGGATTGTCCCACTGAAAGCCTCCATACAGGGATGTACCATTGAGTTCATATCTTTAACCCTTTCACTGCCCCATGACGGATATTTCTTGTAGGATTGTCCCACTGAAAGCCTCCATACAGGGATGTACCATTGAGTTCATATCTTTAACCCTTTCACTGCCCCATGACGGATATTTCCCTCATTATTTCTTGTAGGATTGTCCCACTGAAAGCCTCCATACAGGGATGTACCATTGAGATTTTAACCCTTTCACTGCCCCATGACGGATATTTCCATTATTTCTTGTAGGAACTGAAAGCCTCCATACAGGGATGTACCATTGAGTTCATATCTTTAACCCTTTCACTGCCCCGTGATGGATATTTCCGTCATTATTTCTTGTAGGATTGTCCCACTGAAAGCCTCCATACAGGGATGTACCATTGAATTCAGATCTTCAATACTTTTGAATGGTTAGGGCGTTCATTTATCTTTTAACCCTTTCACTGTCAGAGTCGTATTTTAGCACCACAGTGATTTAACACCTATGTCACTAAAAGGCATCAAATTGGGGTCTATTATATCCAAAGACCCTATTGTCTTAGTTTGGGGAAGTAAGGGTAGACCTTATTATCCCCAATACTGCAGATGGTTTTTGTTCTCTACCCAGGTAAATTTAATGGAATTGTTTTGCTGAAATATGGCTGGCGGTGAAAGGGTTAAAGTAGCATAGATTAGGCAAATTTGAATTATTCAACTGCGTGATTTTTGTTTATTTTATAAGTACCCCCATCTATGAATTTGAAATGGCCATGGCAGTGAAGGGGTGGTTAAGGAGATTAATGACATATTGCCTGGTGGCTAAAATTAAAACAAACGAAAAAAGAGGGGAGCTCCGTGTGTGTGGATTAGAAATGATGCCGGTGTCATGAGAAATAAGTAGCTCCCATGAAATAAGTACCCTTCACATGCGAACTATAACCACCCTATCCCTATCCCTAACGATAACCACGGAAAGAAACAAGAAATAGAACAGGAGGGTGTAAATCTACATCTTTGCGCCGAGAAATCGATGTACAAAGCCATGTCACTTAGTTTTGTAACATTCACAATGGCGGACAAGCAAACACTTCGAATGAGGAATGGGTACTTATTTCATGAGGTAGAGTATTCTCTTCACACCGGTTCCTGATAGTGCCATGAAAAAGAATGAAGAGAGAGAGGAACTTTTTTTTTTTTGCTGTCAGATACTGGGCCGTCAATAATTTGTTTGTGGTTAGTACCCAAAAAAATTGTGTCGTTTTTTAAAAAGTCTGTTTTAATATCATGATTGAATGAAGTCTTAAAGATTGTACCTTTTTTTTCTCGTTGTTGCTATTAATATTATTGTTCCTGTGAATGTTAAATTCTAGGGTTGCATGCTGAGCCAAAAGACCCTTCGATATAGTAAGTTGATGTCAAGAGATCTTGTTCCGTTTAGCATGCAAGTGTGATATATCTGTGTGTGTGTGTTCTGTGTGTGTGTGTGTGCGTGTGTCATGCTACTTTGTTTTGTTTCTATTCTCTGTAATATTTCTTTGATATAGTAAGTAAGTTAATGTCAAGAGATCTTGTTCCATTTAGCACGCAAGTGTGATATATCTGTGTGTGTGTGTGTGCTGTGTGTGTGTGTGTCATGCTACTTTGTTTTCTTTCTATTCTCTGTAATATTTCTTTGATATAGTAAGTTAATGTGAAGAGATCTTGTTCCATTTATCACGCAAGTGTGATATATCTGTGTGTGTGTGTGTGTAACTCTGTGTGTGTGTGTGTTCTGTGCGTGTGGTGTGTGTGTGTGTGTGTGTTCTGTGCGTGTGGTGTGTGTGTGTGTGTGTGTGTGTGTGTGTCATGCTACTTTGTTTTGTTTCTATTCTGTGTAATATTTATTTTTTGTCGCTTGTTCATTACTTCGAATCTCTGCGATACGTGCATGTGTTTTTCATTATTTATACCGTATATTTCAGACTATAAGGCGCACCCCCCAAATTTCACACAAAATGAAGATTTTGTTACTGTATTTTCTTTCTACTTTATTAGTCCTATAAGGCACAGGGGTCTGGGTAAAAACTATCGCCTTATTGTCCGAAAAACACGGTATGCATGTACCATGCATGCGCTTATAGGATTGCTTTGATTGTTTAGAAAGGGTCAGTATTGTGCCAATGGCTTGTACCCACGTGTCGTCATATCCGGCCACAAGGAGCGCTCCATAGTATGGGAGACCGCCATCTTAGTCAGTAACTTTGTTCGATGCTGTTTACACGTTTAAATTCTGATCGCTTCTCGGCCTTTTGGCTAAGACAGTGATTCAGGAACATACATTTTTGTTTATACCCTGGTTGGTTTGTTCAGCCCGTCGTACATGGCGAAAGCCGATACGCAACGTTAAACTGAACTTCCATCCTGTTTACACACAAATCTGACTAAGATGGCGACACTTTCGTTGGAAGGGTCGAGATGCGCACGCAGGTGGGGGGGAGCCATATTGATGTGCTTATATCTACGCAATTTATCTCTACTTACAATTGTACAAAAATACTGTGAATCAAATATTTACGATGGTTATAAATGTGGTGCTGTTAGTATGCTATAATTGTATCGTTGTCATGCTTGTAGTAGGACACATTTTGAGCTGTCGGTTCATGCTAAAGACGTAGACTACTTGTTGCAAAAGCTCAGCAGACTGATGTAGAACGCCAAGGCTACATCAAAATGTTGTTATGCTCTGAATGGTTGTGCTGGGATTGTCTTTAGCCATGACAAGCTCCCAGCGTAACATCTATGATCAGTCTAAAATCCCCCGAAAACGGTCGCACAAGTAATGTTCTCATCCCTAGCTGGTGCATTTGTACTGAATTGTTCAAATGCTCTGGCTGTAAGGGTATATGCAGAGATGTGAGAGTTACGCGCAAGTGCGTAAATGCGCTTTTTCTATTCGACTGCCTAATTTTAAGAATGGAACAAAACGTACAGAGAGGAGACAAGATCGTACAGATTGTTGAATTTGGTGGTAGACTTTCTTCTTGTGCGCACGGTCTCCCCTGTGGGGATACCGAGGGATCTTTTGTATAAATAGTTCCCCCACCTTCTGGAAGTTCTGTGCTTGTAACTTCCTCTAATCTGTCACTCTCTTTGACTCTGCCTTTTCCCTTTGCTTACTGTCATCTACTATCTTTCTGCCTTACCCGGTCCATTCTCCTGCCATTTTTCACGAAACGCTTTCAAAACCATTTCCTCCAGCCGAAGTCGGACTTGCTGCCAGGCCTAACTATTTCTTAGTTAGGCGCATGACGGCAGCATGACGCATCTGCGCTCATAATTGACAGGAAACTGTCTAAGCGATCGAAGAAGAAGAAGAAGATGTGCACGGTGAAGGCGAAAGAAGATTGCAGCGTGAATGTTTTCATTTTCAATCATCACAATTATACATCACATTATAGATGTGAGGAAAGAGGAGATCGACAAAGGATGCCAACACAAATTTGACAGGGTTTGGCTGGATGAAACAGTATCGGACAGTAAGGTCCGTGAAGACAAGCCGCAAATTTGATGTCGCCAGCAAAAGTTTTGTTTGAGTACTTTTGACGATGCCATCGGCTACGCTTTTTTGTTAGGGGTCCTCTCACATCCCTGTACATTGTGCTGCACTGTCTCTGCGCTGCCTTGCTTTATAAGCAACATTTCCTACGTGTACAAATTTGATATTGGCTTCATATCTCATATGTTCCCTATTTGACGGGGCTCCGGTATCAATCTGGTATTCTAATGATGGCGAAAAGTCGCCACGGGCTGACCTGGTGTTTCAGTACCTCCAGGATCGGTTCACTTTATTATTAACCCACTTACTCCCAACCCGCCCGACGCTAACCTTGCTTTGAAATCCCGTGTCAAGGGGAAATAACTGGCCCAATTCACTACAGTAGGTAATTGAAAATTTAAAAAAATTAAAGGTATAATTTGTCTGTAAATGCACTGAATTATTTCTATTGTTCTTGATACTCTGAAAACGTCATAAAGAAACACTAATTTCAAATTCATGGTGATGATTACTTTAAAAAAAGAAAGAAATGTCACATGGTGTTTAAAAAAAAAGAAAGATTATTATTATTTTTAATTTGGGGAGAATGAAAGTAAGAACTAAAGAAGAGAGTGGTCAGTGTGTTTTGTTTTGTTTTCCGTATTCAATAATTTTGGAGGGGTGGGGGGGTGTTATTTTGGTATTTGGTATATTCTAGTCACAGAGACTTATCTGTGAAATTCGGGCTGCTCTCCCCTGGAGAGCGAGTCGCCACAAGTGCAGCACCTACCCTTTTTTTTTCGGGGGGGGGGGGGGGGGGGGGGGGGGGGGGGGCAGACTTGGGATGCCTAGCTATCAATTTGGTCATACCAGGCAGCAGGATTTCTCCCTGCTCTTACCGACTTTCAACTGCCGTGGGAATTTTACATGCGTAAAGCGCACGGGTCAGACTAGCTTTAAGTCCCCATCCGAAGGACTCGACGTTCGGTTTGATTTTCCTGTCAAACGTTTTCAATTTTTGTATGAAGATTGCTATTTTCCCCCCAAAGGTTGACACAGGAAGATCTGAAAATGACAAGATCTGGTGAATTGAGGATGGCACAGATAAGAACAGAAATGTTGTTTCCTCAAACAATAAGCTATCATCTGATTATGACCAAGCTAAGAGAGACAGAGAGAGAGGGAGGACTACTGAGATTGTCTCAATTTTTAATGTGTGTGTGTGTGTGTGTGACATTTGAAAGAGAAAAAACCAGCTAACACATGTTTTGTCCGCAAGCAAATTTGTGTTTGTGTGTATGTGCATCCATGCAATGTTTGTGGTGAGTGTATGTGACATTTGAAAGAGAAAAAACAACCTTAGTTAGAACAGATGATTTGTCCGCAAGCTAATTTGTGTTTGTGTGTATGTGCATCCATGCAATGTTTGTGGTGAGTGTGTCACTGTGTGTGTGCGTGCGCGCGTGCGTGACATTTGAAAGAGAAAAAAACAGCCAACAGATATTTTCTCCGTGAGCATGTTTGTGTGTATGTCATAATGTGCATCCATGCAGTGTCTGTGGTGAGTATGTGTGTGTGTGAGAGAGAGAGAGAGAGAGAGCGCACGAGCGAGCGAGCGCTTTGAAATGTGACATGTCATGCTTTCAGTAAAGCTTATGAGTGTTAGGTGTTGGTTTTATTCTTTTACTTTCAGTTGATTTTGCTTGTAATGATCTCTTTGCCTTCGTCTTGTCTCTCAGACTGTTTTCTGTGTCTATGCTTAATCTCTTTCTGCCTTTCTCTCTATCTCTGTCTGTTCTCGTTCTCTCCATCTCTATGTCTGTGTCTGTCTGTCTCTCTCTTTCTCACTCACTCTTTCTGTCACAACACACACACACACACACATACACACATACACACACACACACACACACACACACACACACACAGAGTCTTTCTCTGTCCTCTCTCTCT
>CM065702.1:12104768-12107268 GCA_017654935.2 Phymorhynchus buccinoides | reverse complement strand
CTCATAACAGACCACCAATATTTTTTAATTTTGTGTGGATTAGACGGTTTCAGGTTAGGGTTAGGGTTAGGAATAGGGTTTGGGATATGGTTAGGGATAGGTTTAGGGTCAGTTTAGTGTCAAATACACATTAAAAAAAGTTGATGACTAAACTGACTCTAAACCTATCCCCAACCCTATCCCAAACCCTAACCTGAAACCGTCTGAAATGAATGGAAGGGGCAGAGGAGGGGGCTTTTCTGAACATTTACCCATACGTTTGATATTCATTTGATCAGCATGGCTCATGAAATAGGCAATTTCACGGATTAGGCGTAACATGTACAAAACTGTAGGCTGAACTTTTGTACTGCATTAGTAACATTAATGTGGGTGGGCAAGGGGAATCTAAGACACGAAGATTCTAATACTGTGGATAATTTGAGCACAAGCAGGCATGCACGCGCGCACGTACGTACGTACGTACATAAGCACGGACGCGCGAATGTTCGCATATAGGCTAGTCAAGCATATGATCACCATTGCTGTGAAGAACAAGTTCAGGAGAGAGAGAGAGAGAGAGAGAGAGAGAGAGAGAGAGAGAGAGAGAGAGAGAGAGAGAGAGAGAGAGAGAGAGAGAGAGAGAGAGAGAGAGAGAGAGAGAGAGAGAGAGAGAGAGAGAGAGAGAGAGAGAGAGAGAGAGAGAGAGAGAGAGAGAGAGAGAGAGAGAGAGAGTGAACAAAATGGATGGGTAGGCTTACTCAACAGGAAGACAAAAGCACACGGATATCATAGCCTTATACACGGAACTCTTAGTCTACACTAGATTTGAAAACCAGCCTACAGTATTAGACAAAAGGTAGTTGGAACATAGCAAATAACTAGGCATATAACACAGACTAGGCATATAACACAGACCATAAAACTATCACAAAGCATGTAACACCCCTCACCCACCCACCCATCCTTTAAAAAAAATAAATAATAACAAGTGAACTATGCCAGTAAAGGTACATAATATTATGCAGCTCTGGTGTAGCCGCCATGACCGGGAGAAGACTGCGGGCTTCGTCACGATGACTGGTCTTTGAGGGGCAGACACGCTGGAAACGATACGATCCAAATGCGATCCGACTGTGACGATGTCTGTGGGTCAAGATCCACGTGAAATATTTCCGTCTAAAAAATAATTCTACTATTTTTTCGTTCACTATAGCAACAGCAACAACAACATCAACATCAACAACAACATGCAGTATTGATACGGCGCTGAATCTGGATAGAAATCAAATTGTAAACATTGTTTTCTTCTTTCACAACACAAACAGATGACCTCTTTACTTGATTTGATAGAAATCAAATCAAAGCGCACACACACGTTAGCATTCATAATCAAAGCGCGCACACACGTTAGCATTCATAATCAAAGCGCGCACACACGTTAGCATTCATAATCAAAGCGCACACACACGTTAGCATTCATAATCAAAGCGCGCACACACGTTAGCACTCATAATCAAAGCGCACACACACGTTAGCATTCATAATCAAAGCGCGCACATACGTTAGCATTCATAATCAAAGCGCGCACACACGTTAGCATTCATAACGCATTCAAACAAAAATACAATACAAAGCGAACGCACACGTATGACATAAATGGTATGCAGCAGAAACGGACCTAAAGGCAAGAGAGAGAAGAGAAAGAGAGTGGAGCCTCAATGACGGGGGAACACAGGTGGGTTTTGAGGTTAGATTTGAAAGCAGAGAGGGTCGGTCGCTGACGGAGGGAAAGAGGAAGTTTGTTCCAAGATGTCGGTCCTGAGACAGCAAAAGAGCGCCGACCAACAGTTGAAAGCTTATACCTAGGGATCTGGAGAGAAAGCGGGTCAGAAACTGAACGTAAAGTGCGAGCTGGCGTATAAATGGAAACATTGTCGCAGAGGTAAGATGGAGCAGCTTTATGGATAGATTTACAGCAACGGGTGTTTGATTTATACTCAATTCTGTCTGCGACAGGAAGCCAGTGCAAAGAACGGAGAAGAGGGCTAACATGATCGAACTTTTTCTTCCTAAGGACAAGACGAGCAGCTGTGTTTTGAAAACGCTGGAAACTATACTATGTAGAGTGGCACAGTGTCAAGTAAACCCGAGTTCGAACCTGGGTACAGGGGATTTTTTCTCTCACTTTGCACTAGGCCTTACGGTCTGAACGTGGAGTCTTTCGGATGAGATGATGAACCGAGGTCCCGTGTGCCCATGTATTTAGCATACGTTAAACCCAGTGGCAACGAAAAAGTTGTAATTTGGTCAAAATTTACGCCCCCCCCCCCCCCTCCCCCCCCCCTCCCCCCCCCCCCCCTCATCAGTCATACAAAAATCGCATGCAATTTTTTTAAATTTTAAATTGGGTGTTGCGCCTCTGGCTGCGACGCGCTCTCCAGGTGGGAGCAACCCGAATTTCACAGAGACACCTCCGTGACTATAAAGTATCTAATACCTATACTCATGTAGATCCCAG
>CM065702.1:12074768-12099768 GCA_017654935.2 Phymorhynchus buccinoides | reverse complement strand
AATTATACGATTAATTCTACTATAAGTCTAAATTACAGAATTGCTACGAGATATACCACGAAGGTATACGATAATTGCACAACAATTTTTTTTTTTTTTTTTTTTTTTTTTTTTTTTAATATATAATATATGCCCACCTACAGTATAAATAAACAAATAAATACCACGGAAAAATACCACAGCAAGTAGGATAATAAGGATTGCACAACACAGAACCACCCAGGTATATTATACAAAAAATTGCACAACAACACATATCCACGGAGGTGCATCATCATTGCACACACAGATACCACTCGGGTGCATTAGTACCGTTAGCAATAAGGGCAAATGTAAAACTCCAGACCCCTCGTTTCTCAGCGCATTCACCCGGATTTAGCTTTTCATCGGTAAAGCGGTGTTTAGCTCTCCCTGCCCATTTTTTTCATTCATCAAGGCTGTTCCATCAACCTCCCTCATAGATATTGTAGGTTTTGAATCTCAATGTATCGCTTAAAACAAACTGATTCTATGGGTAGCAACGTCACCAATCCATGAGGGTTAAATCCAAGATCGGTTACCGTTATTCTATGCACTCATTTGGAACAGATTTCGCCTTGAATCGGGATAGGGTTAGAATGAGCTTAGGGGTATTTTTTTAAATCACAAAGAAATGGCGAAAACTGAACTGGAAGCCTGGTGGAGGGGAGTTAATTAGAAAAAGAGAGTAATTACCCTTTGTTCAATTTCGAAAGCCTACTTATTATTTTCTCGATGCAGCTCTGCTAAAGCACTTAGTCTCATAGGTTGACGTCATGGCTTAGTGAGCATGCGCAATGAGGAAACGGGAAGTTCAGGACACCAGAAACCTTGCCAAAAGTAAGTCACAATGGTGGAATTAGTACTCACGATGCTGCTGTTTGGGGGAGGGGGGTAAAAGAGAATATAAATCTTCCCATGTCATTACAATAGTTCTAAACTGACTACTCTGTTGTTGTTTTCGTTCCCCAGCTTAAACGCTCTGGGGGCACACCCAGTGCCATGTGAACATTTCGCATGGCCTTGGGTGGGAAGATTACGTGTATGGCTGCTTTTAAAGGGCCCCGCCACATGGGCGGCCATACTCCGACTTCAGGGGACTTCGCTCCATTCATGGAGCCACCCTCACATTCATTCCACCCGTGGAGTGACAACAACCAACAATTCTTTACGGCGTGTAGGGAGAACTGCCACTGGTAAAGACAGCTTCCACTGGAGAGAGAAAATGGAGTTTTACGTCCTCTTGGTCTGAATCAGACACATATGGGACATTTGTAAATACAAATATGGTGGGGACAATACTGGAGGCAATGCCCGGAGGCAGTACGAAACCAGTAAAGTCCCGATTTTTAAAAATTAATACAGATTCATTAACATGATTGTACAGCTTCCACTGGGAACAACCGCATCATTTTAATACTGGCCATGGGTCAATTTCACTTGCATCACATGTACAGACACAGTGAATAGCCAAGGACCCTTGGCCCGGGATGACTACTCTAATCCTAACCTTTATCCGGTTCAAGGCGATTTTTTTGTGTAAGTCAGCACACAGGATAATGGTTAATCATCTAGGATTTTAATCTCCATTAGCATTTTTGAAACAACATACCTAAAAGATGCCCCGAAAACGCAAACAGGGGTCTGGATTTTACGCTTTGCCTTTATTAGTAAACTTATCATAATTGCACTAGCGGGACTTGAACCTAAAAGCCCCTTCTACTCCAACGCCTCCGGCGCCTCTGCCAGGAGACGAGCACCCCGTCTAACAACGCTTCCAGGAACTGAAGAATCAGGAGAGCGGTGCCTCTTCCTCTTCTTCTTCTTCTTCCTCCTCGCCTACAGAAAGACGGGCCCCCCGCTTTTAACAGGCACGTGAGAGGGGACCTCTGACGGGGTGATCATCTGCCTAAGACGCTGAAAAAGAAAAAGGGAAAAAAGATTATCGTCATTATCATGATAATTATTGATAATAAAGGTCTGTGTACACGTTAACATTATTCACAAAATGTCTCTATTACCCCCCCCCCCCCCCCCCCCTGGCAACACAGTGTTAGGCCACTCATAATAATATGACTTACAACTCACTGTGTTGCCATGGGGAAATAGTGATATTTTCTGAATGTTGTTAACGTGTACAGAGACCTTAATGTGACTTACAACTCAGTGTTGCCATGGGGAAATAGTGATATTTTGTGAATGTTGTTAACGTGTACAAATACCTTAATATGACTTACAACTCACAGTGTTGCCATTGGGAAAATATTTATATTTTGTGAATATGTTAACGTGTACAGAGACCTTAATATCACTTACAACTCACAGTGTTGCCATGGGGAAATAGTGATGTTTTGTGAATGTTGTTAACGTATACAGAGACCTTAATATGACTTACAACTCACAGTGTTGCCATGGGGAAATAGTGATATTTTGTGAATAGATCAACGTGTACAGAGACTTTAACATGACTTACAACTCACATTGTTGCCATGGGGAAATAGTGATATTTTGTGAATAGTTTAACGTGTACAGAGACTTTAACATGACTTACAACTCACATTGTTGCCATGGGGAAATAGTGATATTTTGTGAATATGTTAACGTGTACAAAGACCTTAACATGACTTACAACTCACAGTGTTGCCATGGGGAAACAGCGATATTTTGTGAATATGCTAACGTGTACAGATACCTTAATTTGACTTACAACTCACAGTGTTGCCATGGGGAAATAATGATATTTTGTGAATATGGTTAACGTGTACAGAGACCTTAATATGACCTACAACTCACAGTGTTGCCATGGGTAAATAGTGATCTTTTGTGAATAATGTTAACATGTACACAGCCCTTAAGGGGCATGGACATATTAGATCCGCAATCCACAAGTTCGGTACAGGAAACAGCAGACGTGGAACTAAACTCATCCGTAATCCCATCCGCTTATACGGGGTTCATGTACGGAACTTGCGGATCTAATGCGCACAGGCACTAAGAAGAAGCATTTCTATGTGCTTATTTTTTTTTACAAGCCACGGCCAGAACACCCAATCTATTCTAGCCATACACTACCAACACATAACACAATTGCATGCACACCAATCGACCTGGGTTATCTGGAATGAGGGGAAGTCACCCTGGATGACTAGACCACAGCTGCTATCATGGGAGCTTACCCACTACGATAGCAGGCTAGTAGGCCTAGCTCCAGGGCTAACTTCTTTTATTTTATGTGTTAAGGATTAACCCAGGTCGATTGGTGTGTATGCAATTGTTTTAGGTGTTGGTAGGTATTAAGCTAGATAGATTGTAATATTAATTAAAATCCATCAATTTCACACATCCAAGGCCTACGTCCTTGACCTTGACCTTCATCGGTACCCAATATTCAGACTTACCATAAGCCAATGCACCTTTGAACATTGTAAGTCCAACGATGTGAGAAAGATATATGGCCAGAAGAGGAAATGTCGGTCAAGGTCAGGCTTCAAGGTCAAGGTCACTAGATACAGCTTGGGCATGGAATATATAACGCAAAGAAGAAAAGTGTGGTTTTCAAGGTCAGACTTCAAGGTCCAGGTCACTAGATACAGCTTGGACGTGAAATATATAGCGCAAAGAAGAAATATTCTGTTTTCAAGGTCAAACTTCAAATTCGAGGTCAGCACGATCATGAATATCGACAGGAACCTTCCTTTCTCTACCCCTTTCCCAAATTTGATCAAAATCTGTCCTGAAGATTTTGAGAAAATCGATACCCAGACATAGAGACAGAAAAAAGAACTGGCAACTCAGTGTTAGACGACTCATAATAATATGACTTACAACTCACTGTGTTGCCATGGGGAAATAGTGATATTTTGTGAATAAGTGTACAGAGACCTTAACATGACTTACAATTCACATTTTTGTCATGGAGAAATAGTGATATTTTGTGAATATTGTTAACGTGTACAGAGACCTAACATGACTTACAACTCACAGTGTTGCCATGGGGAAACTGATATTTTGTGAATATGCTAACGTGTACAGATACCTTAATATGACTTATAACTCACAGTGTTCTATGGGGAAATAGTGATATTTTGTGAATATTGTTAACGTGTACAGATACCTTAATATGACTTACAACTCATAGTGTTGCCATGGGAAATAGTGATATTTTGTGAATATTGTTAACGTGTACAGAGACCTTAAGGGCATGGACACATTAGATCCGCAATCCACAAGTTCTGTACCGGAAACCCCACTCACTTCCCATAAGAAATAAGGGGACGCGGAATTAAACTCATCCGCAACCCACCCGCTTATAAATTTTCTTGTATAAGTGAATGGGGTTCCTGTACTTAACTTGCTGATCTAATGTGCACAGGCCCTAAGAAGAAGCATTTCTATGTGCTTATTGTTTACAAGCCACGGCTAGGACACCAATTTCACACATCCCAGGCCTATGTCCTTGACCTTGACCTTCATCGGTACCTAATATTCAGACCTACCATAAGCCAATGCACCACTGAACATTGCAAGTCCAACGATGTGAGAAAGATATATGGCCAGAAGAGGAAATGTCGGTTTTCAAGCTCAGACTTTAAGGTCAAGGTCACTAGATACAGCTTGAACATGAAATATATAGGGCAAAGAAGAAAATTGCGGTTTTAAAGGTCAGACTTCAAGGTCCAGGTCACTAGATACAGCTTGGACGTGAAATATATAGCGCAAAGAAGAACAATTCTGTTTTCAAGGTCAAACTTCAAATTCGAGGTCAGCACGATCATGAATATCGACAGGAACCTTCCTTTCTCTACCCCTTTACCAAATTTGATCAAAATCTGTTTTGAAGATTTTGAGGAAATCGATACCCAGACGTAGAGATAGATAAAAAAACAAAACAATGGCCAGGTAACAAGCAAACAACAACAACAACAACAACAACAACAACAACAACAACAACAACAACAACAAACTCACTTCCTTGAATCCCCCCGAAGCGGAGCAGAAGCAGACGATGATGTAGAGGGGGATGCAGATCAAGGAGGAGCAGACGATGAGCCAGCCCACGGTCAGGGACCAGTAAGGGTACGTGTAGTTGCCGTACTCCGGGGGAGGCGTGTTGCTCACCGACAGCACGAACAGAGCCTGCACAAACAGATCATGCGGTAAGTTCCAGTTTTCAATTGTTGTTGTTGTTGTTAGTAGAAGGTTTTACGTCCTCATAGCAGTTGCTCTTAGGGACAAGTAATTCTGGTGCTGTAGTCTTCGATGTAGCAGGTCACACCTGGTATTAGGTTCATCAACCTTGGTCTTGGGGAAAAGGTCGGGTTGGGAGGCGCTGTAGTAAAATCAGTGGGAGTCTTGGCGTAGACTCGTCTCGTGTATCATCAGGAAGGTTGAAGTCGTGGTTCCGTACTTGTTGTCATAACCCTTTGCAACAGGAGTCTTGGCGTGGACTCGACATCATCGGAATTGTGTAGACACAGAGTGTCGCTGTAGTCCACAGGTACAGTCCCATAACCCTTTGCAACAGGAGTCTTGGCGTGGACTCGACATCATCGGGATTGTGTAGACACAGAGTGTCGATGTAGTCCACAGGTACAGTCCCATAACCCTTTGCAACAGGAGTCTTGGCGTGGACTCGACATCATCGGAATTGTGTAGACACAGAGTGTCGCTGTAGTCCACAGGTACAGTCCCATAACCCTTTGCAACAGGAGTCTTGGCGTGGACTCGACATCATCGGAATTGTGTAGACACAGAGTGTCGATGTAGTCCACAGGTAAAGTCCCATAACCCTTTGCAACAGGAGTCTTGGCGTGGACTCGACATCATCGGAATTGTGTAGACACAGAGTGTCGCTATAGTCCACAGGTACAGTCCGGGTTGTCTAGAGTGGCTTATATAGCTGGCTGGGTTCACCGCCAGGTGGTGTAAAACTGGAGTGGGGCTAGTCTTAGTGATATCCTTAGTTGGGAATAGAGAGAGAGAGAGAGAGAGAGAGAGAGAGAGAGAGAGAGAGAGAGAGAGAGAGAGAGATATGAGTCCCTCCCTCTCTCTCTTTATTCCCCATCTCTCTCTCTCCTCGCCTCTCTCTCTCTCTCTCTCTCTCTCTCTCTCTCTCTCTCTCTCTCTCTCTCTCTCTCTCTCTCTCTCTCTCTCTCTCTCTCTCTCTCTCTCTCTCTTTCTCCATCCAGCCCTACATTGCGGAGCTCACCACTCACCAGCATGAATATGGGGCTGATGTAGGTCCAGCACACTCTCCAGTAGGCCCCAGGGGGCGCCCCCAGCATGCTCTGAATGTCCGCACTGAAACGGTCCACTCCTGCACAAACAATAAGGACTTTGACTTTGACTTTGACTCGTTACATGCATGTTGCGGTCAAGTCAAGTCAAGTCAAGTACACTTTATCATCTCAGCAGAGAAAATACATTCAGGTGCAACATTAAAGACCCACCACGTCACGTGTCAAAATCATGTTTTTTTAAACGTGTTTTCCCTCTTATAGCTGGTAAGAAATCTTAAGAAATCTTCCAAGAATAAGAGGGAATGTGACACTTGACGTGGGGGTGGGTGGGGGTGGGTGGGGGGTGTCTTCAATGGTCTCAATACACGTGAACAATTTTCGCTCTCTCTCTCTCCCCCCCCCCCCCCCCCCCCCCCCCCCCATGGCAACACGGCGATGGCATAAACATTACTTCACTGTGTTGTTGCTATGGGGAAAGAGGGAAACATTTTCACGTGTACGGAGGTCTTTAGCAGAGAGGCCCAATTGTCCAGGGCCTGCTCATATTCCAAGGTGTACACACGAGCGTGACTTTCCTGGCGCTGTATTACCTCCAGGATCGTCCACAGCTATCTGTACATTTATAAATGTCATATAGGGGAAGACGGGGTAAAAAGCCCATGGGCGGGTAAGAAGCCCATGCCAATTATCTCATGAAATAAAGCAAATTTCAGTCACATTTTGCCCTTGAGACGAGTGTTAATGTTTAGCATTCGTCTCATGGGCAAATTTGACTGAAATGTAGAGTGTAGAGTGGCACAGTGGTAGCGCGTTCGCTTCGTGTCAAGTAAACCCGAGTTCGAACCTGGGTACAGGGGATTTTTCCTCTCACTTTACACTAGGCCTTAACGGTCTGAACGTGGAGTCTTTCGGATGAGACGATAAACCGAGGTCCCGTGTGCCCATGCACTTAGCATACGTTAAACCCAGTGGCGACGAAAAAGTTGTCATTTGGTCAAAATTTAACACCTACCCACCCCCACCCTTCCTTCCTCATCAATCACACAAAACTCGCATGCAAAAAAAAAAAAAAAAAAAAGTGGGTGGCGCGCCTCTGGCTGCGACGCGCTCTCCAGGTGGGAGCTACCCGAATTTCACAGAGACGCCTCCGTGACTATAAAGTACCCTAATACCTAATACCCTAATAATTGGCATGGGTTTCTTTCCCGCCCATGGGCTTTTTACCCCGTCTTCCCCTAAGTACCAGTCCAAGTGCGACCCAATTGTGACACTTGTGAGGCATGATTCTCGTGAAATACTACTTTTCTGATGAAATCCTACTAGTTTCGTCCACTAAATGTGTAGCCCCCCTGTGCACGAGTCAGGGTAGCAGTTGGACTTATGCAATATTGTGGCCCCTTTTTGCAAAGATCTTCTCCAGCCGAAGACGGACATGCTGGGCCTGGACATACGATTTCTTAAGTTAGGCTCATAACGGCAGCGTGACGCATCTGCACTCATAATATGACAGGAAACTGTCTGAGCGACGGACAACACAGAAAAAGAACGCAGAACAGGGCTCCCAATCGTTCTGCAAGACAAAGGGGGGTCCCAGGGACCCTTTCAGGGGAGAATGGTGGCAAGAGTGGTTAAGACGTTCGCCTGCCAAATGTAATGCGTGACTGCAACGTGAGTGACCCGGGTTCCAATCCCGGCCTCCTCGCCCTTTCTTTCTAGTTCGACAGGAAAATCGAACTGAACGTCGAGACCTTCGGATGGGGACTTAAAGCTAGTCTGACCCGCGCGCTTTACGCACGTAAAAATCCCACCGCAGTTGAAAGTCGGTAAGAGCAGGGATAAATCCCACTGCCTGGTATGACCAGATTGATAGCTAGGTTTGGGTAGGCGCTGCGCTTGCGGCGACGCCCTCTCCGGGGGAGAGCAGCCCGAATTTCACAGAGATATGGCTCTGTGACTTTAATATACCAAATATCAATACGAAATAATAATTTAGGGTAGAGAGGGTCCTAGAGGAAGGACAGAGGGTCCCCATCGTCTTGCAAATATTGAAAATACATAAAGCTACAAGTGCATGTGAAGAGTAACTTGACCAACGTTTCCAGAATGTCTATACATGTGCGTTCATACACGTGCGCACACACGCACACATAGTGTAGGCAAAGAATAGACGATTTTCGGAGGAAACAAACTAGGGGAGAGCACTTCGTGAAAATTAGAGTTGCTTACTTCCCTTACTCGGTCAAATACCATAGCAACAATGCAACAATGTCGTCGAAGCTTGAAACTGCAGGATGCGAGTCAACGACTTGCAAACATTTTTTAAAGAAAAATTAGGGGTGGCCAGTGGCCACAAACTGATAAAACTTGCAAAATGTGACGTAAAAATATAAATGACATCAATTTTTTTAGAATGACGTACGGTGTTCTAAGTGCTGTATGTCTGCTCAAACACACGAGTAGATAGGCTACGAGAGCTGATCGTAGAGTGACTTGCCTGTATGACCGATTGAATTAGGCAAGATCACTCCCACACACCATGAAATTACTCCCCTTAATTATTTCCGAGCAATTCCTATTGGTCAGTGACATTCGGGCAGAGAGAATATATGATGAAAAAGGTGAGAATCAGTTCAGTGAATCAGGCCTTGAAGTAGCGAAAATAACGGAGGGTGAAAGGCCCTTCACTTGGGCAGTTGGAATGCCAAGACCGTGGGTTGTCACTTTTGCCCATTTGTATAGTGCATCCCTGGGACCCCCTACACCCCCCCCCCTCCCTTTTAAAACCAGTTTAACTTACTCGGGTGGAACTCTTATGGAACTCTTTGCCATCTAATTTAAAACAAATAGCTGGTATGAATTCTTTCAAAAAGGCATATCAAAATATTCTATTTCAAAATGTTAAAGATCAAATGTAATTTTGTTTTCTGTTTCTTCTTCCTCTTCTATGTTTACTATTATTACTCATGTGTGATGTGTGTTGTGACATGCTTCGGTATACCCTCCCCTCCCACCGTCCCCCTTCATGCCTCTTGCAACCCCCCCCTCCCCCCCTCCCCCCCCCCCCCCCCCCCCCTCACCTGTCATTTCCCCAAGCGTTTCTTTCTTTTTTTGTGTAACCCATTTGTCTTTTCACTTTTGTACATGCGTTAGTTAACTTTGTTATTGGATGTTCTCATTTACCCCAGGGCTGGGTGGGAAAAAAAAGCATTGTATTGCTTATCTCATGTTTCCCTGGTTAAATAAAATTTCGTTTTAGTTTTTCGTTTGACATATTCTCATAGAGGGTCCTTTTTATATTATAGAACTTCAAGGACCCCCAAATAGGGGTCCCTGCTGGGAGCCCTGATAGAAGAAAATATTTTTTTGGGAGAAACTAGGCCTACGTGACACACACTGCTGAACGCACCATAGATCCAGTTGACGCCCACGGCCTCGAGGAAGACCACGAGGAGGATGGAGATGGGGGCAGCGTAGGAGTCAAAAAGCTGGACCACGTAGATCCCTCCCTGAAACATCGGGATCAAACAATACAGAATCATACGTCGATGAACGAAACAAGCGCAAAATCATGGGTAGGGTAAAACTCTAATGAATAACTGTGTTTCAACAATATACGGGCTAAAACCAAAGATATTCTAAAAGGGTAAGATGGACTACTTAAGAGCTCGGCGAACCGGGCTGATAGAGTTATCGTTAGTGGCGACAGCACACCACACACAGTGGAGGCTATCCAAAAACTCAGACTGGAACTTGAACGGAGAATTCAACTGGCCTATCGACGTGTAAAATGTGTCCTGTTTAAAAGGGACATAACCAGTGTTTCTGTCCTCACTACTCATATAGGGAACAGAGACCGGATGTTTATCTTCCCCTATACAGTCTTTGCTAAAACCCTTTCACCGCCACTGTCGCAGCTTGGCACCACAATGATTGAACACCCATGTCACTGAAAGGCATCAAATGAGGGTCTGGTATCCCGTGACCTGATGTTTTTCATTTTGGGAGGTAAGGACAGGCCCTATTTTATGGATGTCACAAAGGAATCCCCAATATTGCAGGATGAAATCGTTTCTCTGCCCAGGTAAGCTTAATGGAAAGTTTTAGGCTGAAAAATGGCTGGCGTTGAAAGGGGTTTAATCAGCTTTACGGTTACTATCATTCATCATACCAGCACAATACTCCCCTAAAGTATTGAAATACGATTTGAATTGTGTGAAACATGTTATAGATAGCCGTGACCAGGCTGCCCATGAAGCAGTAAACTATACAAGGCCTTGGTTGACGCCAGGATAAATGTGATAGGGAGTGTGGAGGACAGCCCTGTCACGGATCGCAAGCTTGAGAGTGAGAGTGAGAGAGAGAGTGAGAGAGAGAGAGAGAGAGAGAGAGAGAGAGAGAGAGAGAGAGAGAGAGAGAGAGAGAGAGAGAATAGAGAGAGAGAGAGAGAGAGAGAGAGAGAGAGAGTGAGAGAGAGTGAGAGAGAGAGTGAGAGAGAGAGAGAGAGAGAGAGAGAGAGAGAGAGAGAGAGAGAGAGAGAGAGAGAGTGAGAGAGAGAGAGAGAGAGAGAGAGAAAGAGAGAGAGAGAGAGAGAGAGAGAGAGAGAGAGAGAGAGAGAGAGAGAGAGAGAGAGAGAGAGTGAGAGAGAGAGAGAGAGAGAGAGAGAGAGAGAGAGAGAGAGAGAGAGAGAGAAGAGAAGAGAGAAGAGAGAGAGAGAGAGAGAGAGAGAGAGAGAGAGAGAGAGAGAGAGAGAAGAGAGAAGAGAGAGAGAGAGAGAGAGAGAGAGAGAGAGAGAGAGAGAGAGAGAGAGAGAGAGAGAGAGAGAGAGAGAGAGAGAGAGAGAGAGAGAGAGAGAGAGAGAGAGAGAGAGAAAGAGAGAGAGAGAGAGAGAGAGAGAGAGAGAGAGAGAGAGAGAGAGAGAGAGAGAGAGAGAGAGAGAGAGAGAGAGAGAGAGAACGAAAAAAGAAAAAGAAAAAAGGAAGGAGTGGTAATTCTTAAAAAAAAAAAAAAATTTAAATAGAAGGCCAGCCACAAACGTTATTGGTGATGAAGAAGATGATGGTGAGGATGGCGTTGGCGATGATGATGATGACGATGATGATAAATACGACGACGGCGATGATGATGATGAAGATCATGGTGATGATGATGATAACAAAGACGACGACGACGATGATTGTGATGATAATTATGATGATGATGATGACGACGACGACGATGATGATGATGATGGTAATGATAATGACAACGGCGACGATGGAGATAACGATTTGATAAAGACGATGACGATGATGAAGATAACGATGACAACAACGACGATGATGATGACGACTGTGTGCTGAAGATGTTGTTGTTGTTGTGATGATGATGATGATGACGACAATGATGATGACGTTATTGATGATGACGATGATGACAATGACGATGACAATGACGACGTCAACGACCATGTTGATGATGATGAAAACGATGACATGATGATGATGATGATGGTGATGATGGTGATGATGATG
Organism: Phymorhynchus buccinoides; assembly: GCA_017654935.2. Classification (NCBI taxonomy): domain Eukaryota; kingdom Metazoa; phylum Mollusca; class Gastropoda; order Neogastropoda; family Raphitomidae; genus Phymorhynchus; species Phymorhynchus buccinoides. The sequence continues at coordinate 12,088,001 of CM065702.1, read as the reverse complement.
ATGATGATGATGATGACGAAGAAGAAGAAGAAGAAGAAGAAGAAGAAGAAGAAGAAGAAGAAGAAGAAGAAGATGATGACGATGACAATGATGACGACGACGATGATGATGAAAAATGAACGACGACAATAATGATGATGATAATGACGACGATGATGACGACGACGATGACCACTCACGTAGGTGGCAGTGACCATGCTGCCAAGGAAGCAGTAGACCATGAGGCCGGCCACGAACAGCTCCCGCTTCTTCCTGAGGTAGGGGTACTCATCCAGCACACCGGTGATCACCGCCTCCAACGCCCCGAACTGAATCAAGGAGAGGCAAGGCAAAGGCCAGGCCAGGCAAATGGTTTAGTTCACCACCCACTTCGGGCACAGGCATGTAAATCAAAGCACACACGGGGCTGGATCTAGGTCCCCCCCCCCCCCCCCCCTGGTGGTTTCCCCTCAGCCCCAAGCATGTATCTTATACAAGGGTGAAAAGTAAGAACATGGCTCGATTTTTGCCTTAATAATAACTAAATTGCAAACATTTCCCTGGGCTCCCCAAAAGACATTACCCTTTAACCCGAAACCTATGCAGCTCCCTGGACCCCCGACGCCCCCCCCCCTCCCCCCCTCCCCCTCTTTACGAATCCCTTGGTCTGGCCCTGACACACAAAACGAAACATTCGAACTTCAAAATTAAAATAGAATTATGTCCAGAAAAGACAAACAATATAAAAAGTAGATAAAAGTAAACCCATGGACGAATATCCCCATCTACCTATAACATGACGTAATAGAGAATAAGAAATATGACCTTTTTGTCCATACAAGTTAACGAAAAGAACTGTTTCTAATGGCAGGAGAGTGCTTCAGTCTAATGACAAGCTTCTTAATTCTCGAAGCAAAGCAAACGTTAAGTATTTGTCAAAAACCAACATGGTGACATTTAAAAAACCCACACACAACAATCATCAAAATGTTTTGATTTTTTTTTGCATTGAACATTTTCAATGAGTTTGAAATGAAGTCTCAAAGATTTCTGAAGAAAGATGAAGACGAAGAAGAAGCCTCCATATGAAAATTTTTCTTTCTTCGTTTTCTAAGGCCACATCAATACAGCGTGGAAAAATCACTTGTCTTTACAATTGTTGGTTTCCATTAGGAAAACAAGATGGCGGAACTGCATAAATAGTACTCCCATTTACTGAAGAAAGCCAAGGGAAATACTTTTTGAGTCTTGGGTCAGTGTGTGTGGTTTTTTTCTGTGTGAGTTTTGTTTCGATTCACTATAATCATCTTTTGTGCATTTTAATCTACTAGCGTTGTGACGTTTTTAGTTCAATCATAATTAAATATTTAAAAAAACCACCATCCGTAGATGACACTTTTTTCCCCATTAAACCAACATTGGTTAAAATCCATACATTATCTTTTAAATAATTAGCGTCTTTGCAAAATTCAAATGGGATTCATTAGGATTATAAAATCCTAGGATTACGTGGATATGGCTAGCCATTTTGGTAAGTTTGATAGGGGAAGACGGGGTAAAAAGCGCATGGGCGGGTAAGAAGCCCACTCCAATTATCTCATGAAATGAAGCGAATTTCAGTCTCATTTTGCCCATGAGACGAGCGCTTAATGTCTAGCATTCGTCTCATGGGCAAATTTGACTGAAATTTTCTTCATTTCATGAGATAATTGGGGTGGGCTTCTTACCCGCCCATGCGCTTTTTACCCCGTCTTCCCCTAGCATAGTCCACAAGTTCACTACTTAAGGACCCTTTCTGCCAAGTTTCGTTAAGATTGGTTCAGTGGCATAGGTGCTTCGAAGCGTTACCTCTGTGTACCACTCTACACCTGTTTACCGTGGTGTCCAAACCGAGGGTGATGATCATGAAGAAAAAGATGACGGACCAGAACGAGGCTCCTCCAATGGTGGCCACTGCTTCCGGGTACACCACGAAAATCAGCCCCACATCTGAAAACAAGAATATGATGGCAATAATCATGATTATTAATTAATTCATTAATAATCAATAATGTAATGAATCAATGTTTTTAATTAGTAATGATTATTAAAGATTAATAATGCTAGAACTTAATTACTAATTAATTAATAATGCTAGTAGTAGTGCTACCATGCATCATTGTCAAAATCGGTGAGAGTAAAAGCTACAAAGGGTATTATCTTTCTTTCTTCAGATTCACATCTGTATTGTTACAAATTCGGGACGTTCCTGGTGTTGCACTACCTCCGGGCATTGCCTCCAGGATCGTCCCCACCATCTTTATATCTACTAATGTCCCATATTATGTGTCTGTTCCAGACCGGAGGACGTTAAACAGATTTTCATTCATTCATCCTTTTTTTTCTCTTTTCTTTAGAGATGTGTGTCTTTAGCACATCTTGATTGCATAAACACTTTGAGACTTTCCTGGTATTGCAGTACCTCCAGGATCGTCCCACTATCTTCATAGTTTTTAATGTCCAATATGTGCCTGTTCCAGCCTTCATCCTCCTTCTTTATTTCAGTTAGCCGAGAGGCGAAAGCTGGTTAATGCTTTCAGGGCAGTCTGTTTGTTTCTGAGTGACTATCTGACTGGCTATGTTAGCACGATAACGTTTGAACGGAGGGACCTAGGACCCTCACGTTTTGCATGCGGATAGGTAGTTAGGATATCGAGGCCAGGTTTGAAGATGAAGGTCATTGGTAAAAGATCAAGGTTACTGGAGCCGAAAACGTGCTGTTTATTACTGTTGCAAGACAGTGGTCCAAGGGAAACGAATGTTACTTTAAAACCGGAATTTAGTATATTGTTACTTCCCTTTATTAATTTGTCTTTAAGGCTCTCACTCTGTCAAAGTTTGCAAGAGACAGGTAGCTAGGATATCTAGGCCAAGTTCGATAACGAAGGTCATTGTTGAAAGGTCACTGGAGCCGAAAATGCTACCGAGCGGCTGGTTGATCTAGCGTTTTCACGCTCTACTTCCCTTTGTGTTAGTGCCCTTTGCTTTGTTTTTTACCCTCGTTTTGTAAAGTTCTTTCAACCTGCCTTGCTACACCAGCAATGTCTGCCAGTTCGTGTGCCACATATTAGAGGCCTATACCTAGATAGCCTAAGACTGCTAAAAGACAGACAGAAAAACAGAGAAACCAGAAGCTTCTTGGAATGTGTACGCATGGCAACAAAATTTCTCTGGCCACATCAACAGTTTTCTGCAGCGTTCGTGTAACGTACATAGGGACTAACCTTACGTGGAGAAGATGGTGGATGACGTTGGTGATGAAACTAATCACACTATTATAGCCATTAAAGGTAAACTGGCAGATACACAGGCAAACCAACACGATAGAAGAAACGAAGGCTTATCTCCTTGGCAGAAGATACTGGTAGTCTTACTAACCCTGTCTGGCCACATCAGCAATGTCTCTGGCCAGCGATACAACTGGTCACACAAAATGTAGACTAACATCATGAATCACGAATCACGTAGTCAGGATGACCGTAGTGACGCCTCTAACACATAAACAGGCAAACCAATAAGATAGAAAAAGCTTATCTCCTTGGCAGAACATACTGGTAGGCTTATAAACCCTGACTGGCCATGTCAGCAATGTCTCTGCCTTGTTCTTTTGTTCTTGAGCCATGTAGCCCAGAACAGAGAACACGACGAAGCCAGCGATGAAACTGGTCACACAAAATATAGACGAACATATAAACAGGCAAACCAATAAGATAGAAGAAAAGGCTTATCTCCTTGGCAGAAGATAATGGTAGGCTTACTAACTCTGTCTAGCCACATCAGCAATGTTTCTGCCTTGTTCTTTTGTTCTTCAGCCATGTAGCCACCCCCAGAACGGAGAACACGACGAAGCCAGCGATGAAAGTGGTCACACAAAGTGTAGACTAACATACTCGTATAAACAAACAAACCAGCAAGATTACCAACCCTGTCTGGCCACATCAGCAATGTCTCTGCCTTGCTCCTGAGCCATGTAGCCCAGAACGGAGAACACGACGAAGCCAGCGATGAAACTGGTCACACAAAATGTAGACAGAGAAAGCCAAATCTACTTGGCAGTGGTATGCCTACATTACCATACTAACCCTGTCTGGCCACATCAGCAATGTCTCTGCCTTGTTCCTGAGCCATGTAGCCCAGGACAGAGAACACGACGAAGCCAGCGATGAAGCTGGTCACACAGTTGGTAGCACTGCAGATCAAGGCATCTCTGAAACACAGCACAGTCACGGCACACTGACAGAGACCCGTATGCATATTGTACACGCGCGAACATGCTTCATTATTCAGGCTATGTGCAGTTGTACACACGCGTAACACCTATGGGCAGATGCACATGAACGCAGCTACACATAGACCATACATACACATGCACACATACACGAGTGTGTATTCAGACACGCATATTCATAATATCATACGCATGTACACCCATAGGCATACGCTTTCATGTAGGGGAAACAGGGCTTCTCCCATGTTTTCACCTTTACCCTTTAAAAAACTTGCGTGTGATTTACAACGCATTAACATGGGGGTGAAAATACCCGTTTCTGGCTACTAGATCTAAAATTATAAACAGGGCTCATTGGTGAGCTTCTCCCATGTACCCCCCTTAAGAGGGGGAAAGATCAGAATCCCTGGGGAATGCTCGTATACTTTCCCCAAAGCACAACACACAGACTAGACACACATACACGCCCATCTTTACACGTTCAAATACGTTTTTATACTGTAAACCACCCTTTCAGACCTACCCTAGTGGGGCAGCACAGTTACAGAAAGGGTGTCGGGTTCGGGGTAGATAGGTCAAGATTTGCTTTTAAAAAAGGTATAAAGAGAAGAGAGGTTTTAAGAAGAAAGAATTGAAGAGGGTGAAGGAGTTCGGTAGACTTTCACAATGAGGGATACACAATAAACCAAAGAAGACAATTTGGAATGTTCACTCTTTAATAAATCTACTAAACTACAAAAAGAAGTAAAAGTAAAAGAAAAAGTAAGTAAAAGAAAAGGATATCATAAAAGGACTCTAGCAACAATGCGACCTGTAACAACAATGACATAACACAAGCATACAACAACAGGCTCACAATGAACTAGAATAATCTAGAATGCTTTTACGAAATATATAGCAAGCTTCTACCCACATTTAGCCCTCGGATCCTAATACCTAATCCCATTGGATAACTGACCAGGGGTTCGTTTCTGATTGGTCACTTTAACAAACAGTTTAATTTCATTGGCTTGAACATTTGACCTATTTAGTAGGTTATGACATCCCTTGTGGACAACGACAACGCCTCAGCTGTACAGACAGCCCTGGGCAGCTGGGGGAATGAACTGAAACAAAGTTCCTAGCAAACCCTCCCAGACAAGTATGTGCTAAATCACTGAGGTTCCCATTTAACCTACCTCGAAGGCGAGGGTAGGGTGTGGGCACTTCACAATCACAAAGGCCAAGGTGATTAAAGCTTTAAGAAAAGATTTGGGCATCCCTCCCCCCTCTGTGGACAGACAGACTGGCGCCTATTGTCCACTTAAACCGAACTTGTAAATCTACTTAGGGGAGAATTTCACACACCCTGAGGACACCCGCATCTATAGACCCGAGACAGACAAGGAAATAACCACACCCACATACAAACACAAGTACAGACGCGTACGTGTTGCATACACGCACACAACCGCATAAGCATAACTAGTACACTTTTTTACAAGGGTGTACAATACATAGGTGTGCATACGCGCATTTTATATGTACTCGTACACACACACACACACACACACACACACACACACACACACACACACACACACACACACACACACACGCGCGCGCGCGCGCGCGCACGCACGCACGCACACACACGCACACACACACACACACACACACACACAGAGGCACACACAGACACAGACAAACTGACAGACAGACAGACACATACACACAAACACACAAACACACAAACACACACACAAGCGCGCGCGCGCACGCATTTCTAGACTTTCACATACATTTATAGCCTACACGCACAAGCACTCATGACGCGCACACAATTACATTTCAACAACCCCACCCCTTCCCTTTTTTTATTTTTATGAAATAAGGAAATTGTTAATAAAGAGACACAACCACAGACAGAAGGAGGCCATAAAGAGAGAAGGGCGGATGGGGGGAAGGGCAGAGAGGGTGAAGGGGTGTGAGGGAGGGGAGGGGGAGGGGAGGGGAGAGGAGGATGGTGAGGGGGGAGGGGGGTACCGACCTGTAGCAGTTGTTGTGGAACTTGTTGTAGCTGGATAGTGCCAGGAGCACCCCGAAACCAGGTCCCAGGGAGAAGAAAATCTGAGCAGCCGCTGCCAGCCAAATCTGTAAAACACACGCACGCACGCACGCACGCACGCACGCACGCACACGCACACGCACGCACGCACGCACGCACGCACGCACGCACACGCACACACACACACACACGCACACACACACACACACTTACACACACACACACACATGAGGCTTAGGAGGATTAGGATGAGGAGGAGGAGGAGGAGGAGGAGGAGGAGTAGGAGGAGGAGGACGATGGGGTGATAATAATTTGTATGAGTGGAGGAAACCAAAAGCCCCCATCTCAAGGTGGCACTGCACTAAGAGCGACGCGCTCTCAAATCCAAAAATCAATAATGGAAGCAGCTCGAATTTCACTAGATAGGCCAACTCGTGTGTCTCTGTGACTAGCAGACAAATAATGCCCAAACCAATACTAATACCAAGACCAGGGAAAATCGACATTGTTAGGAAACAACAGTAACGACACAGTTCCACTGATGCTGCTTCTGCTGTTGCTGTTGGCTGCTGCTGATAATAATGGTGGTTGTAGTGATGATGATGACGACGAGGACGATGTTGATGATCATGTTAGTAATGGTGGTGATGATGATGATGATGATGATGATGATGATGATGATGATGATGGTGATGATGATGATGATGATGATGATGATGATGATGATATGTTATATATTCATGTTAGTTAATTAATGGTGGTGGCTGTGATGATGATGGTGATGATACTGGGACTTGTTCTCTTTACAATATTTATTAATTACCTACCTAATAATATAGACAGTGCCTGTAAGATATTTGCTGATGATACCAAAATCTATAATAAATCATCTTGTTCTACTTCTCTCCAAAATGACATTGATCAATTGCAAGATTGGTCCGGTAAGTGGAATTTGTATTTTAATGTATCTAAATGTGGTGTTTTGCATGTGGGTAAGAACAATCCTAAATGTGACTATGAAATGAGACTAAAGGGTGAATGCCAGAACTGTCTATCTGTGTTCTTTATTCCTTTTGAGATAGACCGTTCTGGCAGGCACCCCTCGAAATGATGGTGTCCAGCCAATAGCTGCTATTACAGAGGAAAAAGATTTGGGTGTTTACTTTGACAAAAATTTATCTTTTGATGTGCATATCCAGAGAGTGGTCAGCAAGACTAATCAAATGTTGGGAATGATAAAGCGTAGTTTTTCATTTATTAATAAAGACATATTTTTAAAATTATATAAATCATTTGTTAGACCACATCTGGAATATGCAAATGTTATATGGTGTCCTTTCCTAAAACGACAGTCAAGTCAAATTGAGAAGGTTCAAAGGCGTGCAACTAAATTGTTAAAAGAGTGTAAAAACATGACATATCCAGAGAGGTTAAAATATCTTAATTTACATTCTCTAAAAGGTAGAAGGTTGCGAGGAAGTTTAATTCAAACCTACAAAATTTTCTAGAAAATCTGCACTAGAAAATCTGTTGGCACATGTTTTGTTAAACATTGCCATACTAACAAAAGAAAATGTTACTTTACTAACAGAGTTGCTGTTTACTGGAATGATCTTGACACTAACATTAAGTTTGCACAAAATATTAATACTTTTAAAAATCTTCTAGACAATCTTCCTAAATTTCAGACACTTTTTTGTGATTTTGATTGATTTGATTTTTCCAAAACTTGCTCAGACCAATAGAAAACAAAAACATAAATCATTTGATATTGAGGGGACGATTGATAGGCCGCGAGGCCTAGGCTGATGAAGCCTGTCCCTACCTACCTACCTACCTACCTACCATGATGATGATGACGACAACGATGACGATAATGACGACGATAATGATCATTATTAGTCATGGTCGTGTTGTTCGCTATGACGATGAAGAAACGGTAAATGACGATGGCAATAACGAACAAAATAAATGGATGGTCATAATGATAACGACAACGATAAAGATGATGACGACAACAACGATGACGACGATGACCTTACCTCCATATCTAGCAGTTTTTCCCACTGGGGGGAGAGATAGTAGAGAATGCCGTCCGCGGCTCCGGGCAGGGTACACCCCCTGATGAGCAGGATGAAGAGCAAGATGTACGGCATGGTGGCAGTCAGCCACACCGCCTGCAATCAACAGGATAAAAGTCTCAACCAATACCACGTTATTCACTGTTCCCCCTTGGCATGGTGGCAGTCAGCCACACCGCCTGCAATCAACAGGTAAAAGTCTCAACCAATACCACGTTATTCACTGTTCCCCCTTGGCATGGTGGCAGTCAGCCACACCGCCTGCAATCAACAGGTAAAAGTCTCAACCAATACCACGTTATTCACTGTTCCCCCATGGCATGGTGGCAGTCAGCCATACCGCCTGCAATCGACAGGTAAAAGTCTCAACCAATACCACGTTATTCACTGTTCCCCCATGGCATGGTGGCAGTCAGCCATACCGCCTGCAATCGACAGGTAAAAGTCTCAACCAATACCACGTTATTCACTGTTCCCCCATGGCATGGTGGCAGTCAGCCATACAGCCTGCAATCGACAGGTAAAAGTCTCAACCAATACCACGTTATTCACTGTTCCCCCATGGCATGGTGGCAGTCAGCCATACCGCCTGCAATCGACAGGTAAAAGTCTCAACCAATACCACGTTATTCACTGTTCCCCCATGGCATGGTGGCAGTCAGCCATACAGCCTGCAATCGACAGGTAAAAGTCTCAACCAATACCACGTTATTCACTGTTCCCCCATGGCATGGTGGCAGTCAGCCACACCGCCTGCAATCAACAGGTAAAAGTCTCAACCAATACCACGTTATTCACTGTTCCCCCATGGCATGGTGGCAGTCAGCTATACCGCCTGCAATCGACAGGTAAAAGTCTCAACCAATACCAGGTTATTCACTGTTCCCCCATGGCATGGTGGCAGTCAGCCACACCGCCTGCAATCAACAGGTAAAAGTCTCAACCAATACCACGTTATTCACTGTTCCCCCATGGCATGGTGGCAGTCAGCCATACAGCCTGCAATCGACAGGTAAAAGTCTCAACCAATACCACGTTCACATGTTTTACCCCCCCCCCCCCATATTTCACAGTGTTAGTAGCCCGTCATAAAGGTCTCTGCATATGTTAACACTATTCACAAGATAGTTCTATTTCTCCATGGCAACACAGTGAGTTTTAAGTCATATAAAGGTCTGTGTACACGCTAACATTGTTCACGAGATATTTCTATTTCCCCATGGCAACACAGTGATAGCCCACTCTCACTATGACTTACAGCTCACTGTGTTGCCATGGGGAAATATAAATATCTTGTGAATAGTGTTAACGTGCACACAGACCTATGTGAGTGGCCTAACACTGTGTGTGTGTGTGTGTGTGTGTGTGTGTGTGTGTGTGTGTGTGCGTGTGTGCGTGTGCGTGTGTGTGCGTGCGTGTGCGTGCGTGTGCGTGTGTGTGTGCGTGCGTGTGTGTGCGTGCGTGTGCGTGCGTGCGTGCGTGCGTGCGTGCGTGCGTGCGTGCGTGCGTGTGCGTGCGTGCGTGCGTGTGCGTGTGTGTGTGTGTGCGCGTGTGTGTGTGTGTGTGTGTGTGTGTGTGTGTGTGTGTGTGTGTGTGTGTGTGTGTGTGTGTATGTGTGTGTGTGTGTGTGTGTGTGTGTGTGTGTGTGTGTGTGTGTGTGTGTGTGTTCGTGTGTGTGTGTGCGTGTGTGCGTGTGCGTGTGCGTGTGCGTGTGCGTGTGCGCGCGCGCGTGTGCGCGTGTGTGAACTAAGAATGAAAAACAAACACCCGAACGTGCAGATGGGACACAGAGACAAACCAGCCTCCCGCCTGCCTTACCACCACGAGAGCAACAACGGTGCTATGCATTACCTTGCCGGAGCTCTTGATGCCTTTCCACAGGGCGAAGTAGACGATGAAGAACACTCCGAAGAGAGCCAGGGCGATGCTCCACTTCACCCCTCCGATGCGAGAGATGCCGTCAGCGTACTGAATCTGCAGGACCTCTCGTCTGAAGACACAACCATTGCACAAAACTCGTGATTCGAAAGTTGGCTGCATGTTGCCTAAACCCGGTGTATATTAAGTCTACATAGTTGCAAGCTACCAAAAACAACACCACCTAAACTCTGCCAAGAAACGCAAACGTATGCCGAAAGTAGGCCTAAATTCGAATCCCGGCCTCGCCCTTTTCTTTCTAGTTTGACAGGAAAATCGAACTGAACGTCCAGTCCTTCGGATGGGGACTTAAAGCTAGTCTGACCCGTGCGCTGTACGCACGTAAAAATCCCACGGCAGTTGAAAGTCGGTAAGAGCAGGGAGAAATCCCGCTGCCTGGTATGGCCTAATTGATAGCTGGGTTTTCCAAGTGTGTCCACACCCCCTCCTCAACCTGTGCCCCCCAAAAAACAAAAAAAAAACAAAAATTGGGTAGGCGCTGCACTTGCGGTGACGCGCTCTCCGGGGGAGAGCAGCCCGAATTTCACAGAGATAAGTCTCTGTGACTAGAATGTACCAAATACCAATACCAATAGCATAAACGAAGACCCCTTTTTGTGGAAGAAGAGAAACAAGTAGAGAAGGAACATTAGGCCGTAGAAGACTGCACTGAATGACGTACTATGGCTACGGTTCATTTATTGTGACATAGGGGAAGACGGGGTAAAAAGCGCATGGGCGGGTAAGAAGCCCACCCCAATTATCTCATGAAATGAAGCAAATTTCAGTATCATTTTGCCCATGAGACGAATGCTAGACATTAACGCTCGTCTCATGGGCAAAATGAGACTGAAATTTGCTTCATTTCATGAGATAATTGGGGTGGGCTTCTTACCCGCCCATGCGCTTTTGACCCCGTCTTCCCCTACTTATCTTGTAAAAAACCAACAACAACAAACCCGGCCAGGATCGTCTGGTCTGACACGCCCTTTGCAGTGCCCACTTAGTTGCCACTCACTTGGTTTAAGCAAATCTTTATTCACTCACTCGGAAACGATCAAACAGAAAGACAATTAGAGCAACAACAAGCTCGAAGCTTATACCGTGCTCCTTGAATTAACGTCATAGTTGCACAATTGATTGAACAGATGGAGACTGCGTTTAAACCAATATAAACTGTGAATACAAACAAGAGTGCCACTCACTTCGGCTCAAGGCTATAGTCACTTCGGCCCAAGGCAATAGTCACTTCGGCCCAATGCAATAGTCACTTCGGCCCAAGGCAATAGTCACTTCGGCCCAAGGCAATAGTCACTTCGGCCCAAGGCAATAGTCACTTCGGCCCAAGGCTATAGTCACTTCGGCCCAATGCAATAGTCATTTCGGCCCAAGGCAATAGTCACTTCGGCCCAAGGCTATAGTCACTTCGGCCCAAGGCAATAGTCACTTCGGCCCAAGGCAATAGTCACTTCGGCCCAAGGCTATAGTCACTTCGGCCCAAGGCTATAGTCATTTCGGCCCAAGGCAATAGTCATTTCGGCCCAAGGCTATAGTCACTTCGGCCCAAGGCAATAGTCACTTCGGCCCAAGGCAATAGTCACTTCGGCCCAAGGCAATAGTCATTTCGGCCCAAGGCTATAGTCACTTCGGCCCAAGGCAATAGTCACTTCGGCCCAAGGCTATAGTCACTTCGGCCCAAGGCTATAGTCACTTCGGCCCAAGGCTATAGTCACTTCGGCCCAAGGCAATAGTCACTTCGGCCCAAGGCTATGGTCATTTCGGCCCAATGCAATAGTCATTTCGGCCCAAGGCAATAGTCACTTCGGCCCAAGGCTATAGTCACTTCGGCCCAAGGCAATAGTCACTTCGGCCCAAGGCAATAGTCACTTCGGCCCAAGGCTATAGTCACTTCGGCCCAATACAATAGTCATTTCGGCCCAAAGTAATAGTCATTTCGGCCCAAGCCAATAGTCATTTCGGCCCAATGCAATAGTCACTTCGGCCCAAGGCAATAGTCACTTCGGCCCAAGGCAATAGTCATTTCGGCCCAAGGCAATAGTCATTTCGGCCCAAGGCAATAGTCATTTCGGCCCAAGGCTATAGTCATTTCGGCCCAAGGCTATAGTCATTTCGGCCCAAGGCAATAGTCATTTCGGCCCAAGGCAATAGTCATTTCGGCCCAAGGCAATAGTCATTTCGGCCCAAGGCAATAGTCATTTCGGCCCAAGGCAATAGTCATTTCAGCCCAAGGCAATAGTCATTTCAGCCCAAGGCAATAGTCATTTCGGCCCAAGGCAATAGTCATTTCGGCCCAAGGCAATAGTCATTTCGGCCCAAGGCAATAGTCATTTCAGCCCAAGGCAATAGTCATTTCGGCCCAAGGCAATAGTCATTTCGGCCCAAGGCAATAGTCATTTCGGCCCAAGGCAATAGTCATTTCGGCCCAAGGCAATAGTCATTTCGGCCCAAGGCAATAGTCATTTCAGCCCAAGGCAATAGTCATTTCAGCCCAAGGCAATAGTCATTTCGGCCCAAGGCAATAGTCATTTCGGCCCAAGGCTATAGTCATTTCGCCCCAAAGCAACGGTCATTTCGGCCCACACAAGTAGTCATCTAGGCCCACACCAAACAATTTGTATCAATGCATGCTAGACCGTGGTAATGTCTGTTGATGTGGACCAAAATGACTACTGATGTGGGCCGAGATGACTATTGATGTGGGCCGAGATGACTATAGCCTTAGGCCGAAATTGCTATTACCGTGGGCCGAAATGACTACTGCTTTGGACCGAAATGTCTATAGCCTTGGGCCGAAATGACTACTGCTTTGGGCCGAAATGTCGATAGCCTTGGGCCGAAATGACTACTGCTTTGGGCCGAAATGTCGATAGCCTTGTGCCGAAATGACTACTGCTTTGGGCCGAAATGTCGATAGCCTTGGG
>CM065702.1:12054768-12067268 GCA_017654935.2 Phymorhynchus buccinoides | reverse complement strand
AAAGTAGTTGGAGCAGTGTGCTCACTTGCATTGTCACAATAAAATAGGGAGAAATCGGCTCTCAGTGTTAGGACGTCGAATCAAAAAGGTTTTTTGGGGAAAGGATGCTTGCGTTTCAATCCGCAGTGACAGCTCTTCTCTCTGGGAGAGGAACTGGGGTCATAGATCCAGCTTTTCAGTGAAAATTCAAGGTGACTATTTGTTTGATAAATTTTGCTACTGTTATATTTTATGTTGCAATTTACCAGTGACTTCTCATCTGGAACACACAAACGGCTATTTATTGCTTGGGTTTTGGGATCATACTGACAGATAAATGTTTCATCATCATCTCTCTCAATAGTAGGACCTATTTTAATTAAAAAGATACTTCAAACTTCAAGCTTCAAATACTTTATTTTACAAGGATAAGAATTTAGACTGGGCCTAGTCTTCCATTCTGTCCTTGGTTCTAAGCATGCAATACATAACTAATACTATAAATGAACATTGAGACACAGGAACATTGCCAACAGAAATAATAACAGTAATATAGCAACGACATGGTAGGCAGAGCATCAACATCAGCAATAAAAACAAGCAAAACAGAAACCCAACCGACCAAATAAACCAGCCAACAAATAAATAAATGAAAAACACTTCTTCCACCACAATTTACTTATTCTATACTACCATTACTACTCATACACACACACACAGATAGATTCTATTAGTATACTGTGCTTGTTGAAGGGGAAATACTCTTGCTCTACTCTTTGCTAAATACTTGAACGTGGGTCCCTTTGACCATTAACAACATTTGAATGATTAGTACTTGGACCAAATAAAAACAAATCCTACAAAATTCAATAAATACCAGCGCAGCAGCAAGGTCTTCATTACCAAATCGAAAAAAAACTTCCTTTGTAAGATTCCTACTCTTCTACTGAATTTGATTAAAATCCATCCAGTAAGTTTTGAGAAAATCAACACACAGACAGACATACACACAGACCAAAGACAGTACCCGTACTCTGGTCGGGTAACAAAAGAAAACAAAACGCAAAAAAAAGACAAAGAAGATGGGAGATAACACATACACACACACGCGCGCGCGCGCGCGCGTCTGCGCACGCACACGCACACACGCACACGCACGCACGCACACGCACACGCACGCACACGCACGCACGCACACGCACGCACGCACACACACACACACACACACACACACACACACACACACACACACACACACACACACACACACACACACACACACACACACACACACACACACACACACACACACACACACACACACATCTTTACGTCACGACCGGAACTTCCGGGACTAACCCAGCAAAACGAGGCAGGGTCCGTTTCACAAGGGCTAACGTTACGTTGCGCTCGCTCAAATCGGCAAAAACGGTCTAAGAAACACCCTTCGTTTGCCGATTGTTCGCGTGGTGTTTTGTTCTTGCCAAACACCGAGCAAGCGGCGAACTATCCGGAACTAGTTGCGGGTGAATACATTTCTTGTTGTTGATTGGTCCATTAAAGTTTGCTTAAAAAAAAATGTTTGACCAATCAGACAAGAGCTTGTAATATTCTTCCGCAAACGTTTTCTAAAGTGTTTCTTAGGCCCCGTTTGGCGTAAGCGTTATTCGCGCGGCGACCGTTATCTAGAGAAACTAGACCCAGGCCATGCCAGGCACACCGAAACCGAAACATCATGCGCTTACTTTTGTGCTCGCTGATTGTTTGAGATCCCGAGAAACGACAGCAAAGGGAGATAAGTCCCGCGGACTAGGCTGGGGGACAGCAGACGATCGTAAGAGAGGAGCCGGGAAAATCCCTCACTGACGGGACCCCCAAGCTTGTAAAGCAATGGGGGGAAAGGGACATGGCTGTCGTTAGGGTCCATCTCTCCATTACTATTCATTGATATGACGGGCGGAGGATTGTGGGGTCTTATTCCCCGACCAGTTGGCAGACTCGATGTTGAGGAAGGAAGAAATACAAGCCATTTGAATGAATATGAAATCTGTCTTCTCTCTCTCTCCGTAGAGAAAAGAAAAGGGGTTACGTCTTTTGCTATGTTGCGGTTTTTGGGGTGGGGGTAAGAAATGGGTTTTTCTGCCGTTCGTTTTGCGCCCCCACCCCCTCCCGCGCTTCCCCCTCATTCCATCACCATATTTTGGCCAACTGCAACTAAGATAAGTTGGGTCAGGTTGCTAGAGAGAGAGAGAGAGAGAGAGAGAGAGAGAGAGAGAGAGAGAGAGAGAGAGGGAGGAGATGAGAGAGAGAGAGAGAGAGAGAGTGAGAGAGAGAGACAGAGAGAGAAGAGAGAGAGAGAGGGACGCAATGAGAGAGAGAGAGAGAGAGAGAGCAGAGAGAGAGAGAGAGAGAGTGGACGAGATGAGAGAGAGAGAGATGAGAGAGAGAAGAAGAGAGAGAGAGAGAGAGAGAGAGAGAGAGAGAGAGAGGGAGAGCTCTCGAGAGAGAGAGAAAGAGAGAGAGAGAGAGAGAGAGAGAGAGAGAGAGAGAGAGAGAGAGAGAGAGAGAGAGAGAGAGAGAGAGGAGAGAACGAGAAAGAGAGAGAGAGAGAGGAGAGCGAGAGAGAGAGAGAGATTGAGAGAGAGAGAGATAGAGAGAGAGAGAGAGAGAGAGAGAGAGAGCCGAGAGACTAGAGAGAGAGAGAGAGAGAGTGGAGAGAGAGAGAGAGAGAGAGAGAGAGAGGAGAGAGAGCAGAGAGAGAGAGCACTATGAATAAACAAAGCCTAAGTGATTTGCTTGGATTTGCCATTCCTTAAGGTTGGTCTGAGACATGTGCGGTGATTTTTTTTTATACTCTTGATTGATGGAATGGAAAAGTAAAAAAAGGAATAAAGAATGAAGGAAGAGGGGAAGAAAGGAAGGAAGGAAAGAAGACAGGAAGGAAGGACGGTAGAAATTTTTTTATCGATACATGCATTGACCAATTTTTCTAACGACTGGTTAATATTTCTCATTTCTCTGTGGATGTGTGTCTTGCCGTCTGGGCCTTGTAGAAAATGTTTGCAAAAGTCTTACAAATAAAATTAGGATTTGATGTATAAGATCTATTATTTTAAAAAGTCAATCAACTTTGGGGAAGTGTGTGTGTGTGTGTGTGTGTGTGTGTGTGTGTGTGTGTGTGTGTGTGTGTGTGTGTGCGCGTGTGCGCGTGCGTGTGCGCGTGTGCGTGTGCGTGCTCGTGCGTATGCACGTGTTTGCGTGAGTATGTGGTCATACCCGTGTGCGCGTGCGCGCTTGTGTGTGAGTGGGGGGGGGGGGGGGGGGGAGTTAGGAAAGAATGTAGGGTATATGTGTCTAATTTGGTGAGGCTGCAACAATGCACATATTTTTAGGAGTCAGTGGCGCGCGCGCCTGCGTTTGTGTATGTACGTACGTGTGTGTGTGTGTGTGTGTGTGTGTGTGTGTGTGTGTGTGTGTGTGGCTGTGTGTGTGCGTGTGGTGCGTGCGTTGCGTGCGTGCGTGCGCGCGCTTGTGCGCGTGCGTGCGTGTGGCAGTGCGTGCGTGCGTGTGTGATGCGTGTGCGTGCGTATATGTGTGTGTGTGCACACGCGAGGGGGGGGGGGGGGGGGGGGGGGGGGGGGGGGTCTTGATCGTATCTAGAGGAGTACATTATTTTCTTTTCTATCCCTGAACATAATGTGGTCGTTTATTAGCAGAAATCCGGCACGCCATCTTACAATACTATCTACAGAAGTTGTTCGCCAGAAAAAAACGTATTGCAGTCCGCGTGACCAGACTTACCTAACGATTACAACACCACACAAACACACAATAAGAGCAACGATTACATCAGAAACATTGTTTGCATCTCAGCTTCTTTTCTTCTGCTTTAAAGACCCCCCACGTCACGTGTCACATTCCCTCTTATGCTTGGAAGATTTATTAGGGAAACTCACGCGAAACCATGATTTTGACACGTGACGTGGTGGATCTTTGAAGAAGATCAGTGATGCAAATAAAGACACAGACGTGTACATATATGATTTGGTTGAATGTCCTTCCCCGAGAACATTCTAAGCTACTGCTTGTCTGGAACACGTTTTCGAGCAATCTATCTCTGTCCCTCTGTCTCTTTGTCTATATCTGTCTGTCTGTCTGTCTTTCTCTCACTGTGTCTCTCTGCATCTGTCTGTCTGTCTGTCTCTGGTCTGTCTGTCTCTCTCTCTCTCTCTCTCTCTCTCTCTCTCCTCTCTCTCTCTCTCTCTCTCCCCCCCTCTCTCAGAGATAGAGATGGAGAGAGAGAGAAAGAGAGAGAGAGAGAGGACAACAGAAACGGGTGCGTAGCGCTATCGCTACGTATCGAAATAACTACCCGTTGCTACCACTACAGCCCATAGAGAACAATTGATGATGACTGTGCCAATCTGTCAGTTTGAATTCCGACAGACTAACCCTAACCCTATTCTTAACCCTAACCCGAACACTTTTCCTAACCTAACCCTATTCCTGATCTAACTTTAACCCTATTTTAGCCCTAACCCTAACCCTTAGTTTGCCGTAGTGATTTAGCCCAAAGGTAGTGTTATCGATACGTAGTAGATAGCCGTACTGATTAATCTTGGTAGTGTTATCGACACGTAGCGACAACGGGATGTCCCTCAACAGAAACTCATTCTAAGACACTCAAGGCTCACATCCCGTTACCAACTTTCAAAAATGATGACCTAACCCCCAAATCATACTTATCCATCATCCATCTCTTTCTATGTCTCTCTCTCTGTGTCTCCGTGTGTCTGGTGTGTTATGGGCTCTCTCTGTCTCTGTCTCTGTCTCTCTCTCTCTCTCTCTCTCTCTCTCTCTCTCTCTCTCTCTCACTCTCTCTCATCACTCTCTCTCTCTCTCTCTCTCTCTCTCTCTCTCTCTCTCTCTCTCTCTCTCTCTCTCTCTCTCTCTCTCTCTCTCTCTTCAATTATTCCGTTGGACTTGGACATCCTGATATCATGAACTTTAGCAACAGGCGTACAAGCGAGAGAGAGAGAGAGAGAGAGAGAGAGAGAAGAGAGAGAGGTGAGGGCAGAAGATAGAAGAGTGAGCAGGAGAGAGAGAGAGAGCCTGAATAGAGGAGAGAGAGAGAGAGAGAGAGAGAGAAGGGAACTGGAGAGAGAGAGAGAGAGAGAGAGAGAGAGAGAGAGAGAGAGAGAGAGAGAGGTTGTGAGTGGGGTGGGGGTTGAGGGCAAATTGGGAGTGAGCTAGAGAAAGGAGAAAGGAATGAGGGCATGGAAATTGGAAAATGGAAAATATCACATATTTTAAAACAAATGTATGTCGTGTCGTGTGCTCCTGACTACGTCTGTAACAATAGCGCAATCACCAACGTGTTTTTGTCTCCTTATCTGACGTTACAACTATACCCCCCCTTCTCTCCCCCCCCCTTCTCCCCCCCCCCCCCCCTTGCTTAGTCCCATCACCCTTCTTCACAAGACAGTCAGTGTCTGCCTGTCACAAGATGCCTCATCTTCTTTGTGTCGGTGCACCTCATCTCGTCTTCTTGTTTTTGATATAATATCTCTCCCCCCCTCTCTCTCTCCTCATCCACTACCCCTCCCCCCCCCCCCGTCTCTCTCCCTGTCTCTCTCTTTCATCTTGTTCTTGCATAAATCTCTCTCTCTCTCTCTCCTCCCCCATCTCTCTTTGTTCTTGATATAAATTTCTCTTCTTTTTTTTTCTCTCTCTGTCTGTCCGTCTGACTGTCTCTCTCTCTCTCTCTCTCTCTCTGTCTCTCTCTCTCTCTGTCTCTGTCTCTGTCTCTCTCTCTCTCTATCTGTCTATCTCTCTCTCTCTCTCTCTCTCGCTCCCTCTCTCCCTCTCTCTCTCTCTCTCTCTCTCTCTCTCTCTCTCTCTCTCTCTCTCTCTCTCTCTCTCTCTCTCGATGTAGACATCGCTCTGTTCTTTTCTCCCCCCCCCCCCCCCATCCTCTCATTTTCTTGTTCTTGATGCATCTCTCTCTCTCTCTCTGTGTCTGTCTGTCTGTCTGTCTGTCTCTCTCTCTCTGTCTGTCTGTCTGTCTCTCTCTCTCTCTCTCTCTCTCTCTCTCTCTCTCTCTCTCTCTCTCTCTCTCTCTCTCTCTCTCTCTCTCTCTCTCTCTCTCTCTCTCTCTCTCTCTCGTCCTCCCTCTCATTCCCTGCTCTGACTGTCCACACCTCAGTCATATGCCCACCTCCACCCCCGTCATCTCGCTCCGCTTCGCCTAATGTCCCCTTCCTTCTATTCCATCCCAGCGATCTTCCCCTATCCCGTTTCGCTAAGTCTCCTAAGTCCTAAAAGGCGAGTTTTCAAACAAACGAAAGGCTAGACTTCTTGCGAGTTTTGCCAGAAAACGTTAGTGTAGCTAGACAATGCGCATTTGTCTCGCGGAGAATAAGAGTTGTGTCTTGAGATGTTGGCGAGAAAATTGTTAAGGTGGGTTAATACCCTTCTGCACAAAATATTAAATCTCCATCTTCTTGTTCTTCTTGTTACCAACCGTGATCGTAGAGAGCGGATTGGTAATGTTTTCACTCGTGTCTGAGGCTGTGTTTGTATGTTTGTATGTATCCTCTCTAGCGTTTGAACGGATGGACTTAGGGTACTCAAATTTTGCATGCGGGTAGGTAGTAGGAAGATCTAGGCCAAGTCCGACAATGAAGGTTATGGGTCAAAGGTCAAGGTCACTGGAGCCGAATAACGCTGCCGCGCGGTTGGTGATTTAGCGTCTTAACGCTCTAGTTCTTCCTGTTCTTGTTCTTCTTATTCTTCTTGTTCTTTTTATTTTTCTTGTTCTTCTTGTTCTGTTATCCTTGTTCTTCGTTTTTCCCTGATAAGAACTTGGAGATGTAGCAATACATGGATTCAAATTTTACGTATTGAAAGAGGAGTCTACAAACAAACACAAACATAGGGGAATACGGGGTAAAAAGCGCATGGGCGGGTAAGAAGCCCACCCCAATTATCTCATGAAATAAAGAAAATTTCAGTCATATTTGCCCATGAGACGAATGCTAGACATTAACGCTCGTCTCATGGGCAAAATGAGACTGAAATTTACTTCATTTCATGATATAATTGGGGTGGGCTTCTTACCCGCCCATGCGCTTTTTACCCCGTCTTCCCCTAATTGAAAAAAAACCCACAAAGAAGAAAAAAATACATCGGCTAAGGCCTGGTACACAGTACATCCGGATTTTCCGCGCGGAAATAATCCATAAGTAAAAGAAATTAGGGAAAAATATTCGGATTAGGGAAAATACGGACACGTCCGCTTATTTTTGTTCTTCTTTCTTTTACTAGCTTCACCGCTAGCTCACGACCAGCTTATTCACACTCTTCAAGACTGTGTCACTGAAGTGAAAACATGGATGTCAAACAATAAACTTAAGCTAAACGATGACAAGACTGAAGCACTTAGAGTGCTTCCCCCATCTGTTGACTCTAGCTCTCTGCCCTCCACCATTGCCCTTGGAGATTCCAACATCCATTTTTCTGAACATATTCGCAACCTTGGTGCTTTCTTGGATGAAGACCTTTCCATGCAACATCATATCACTAAGATCTGCCAGGCTGCATACATCGAACTCAGGCGAATCAGCTCTATACGCCCCTTTCTCACGACCGAGGCAACCAAAACGCTAGTCAGTTCATACATTTTGTCTAGATTAGATTACTGCAACTCCCTTCTACTTGGTTGCCCACAGGCACTTCTCAAACCCTTACAACAACTTCAAAACTCTGCTGCTAGAATGGTCTTCAAAGCCAAGCGTCTTCAACACACATCACCTCTACTTAAAGAGTTACATTGGCTACCCGTTCAACAAAGAATAAACTACAAAGCTGCCTGTCTCTGCTATCAGATCATATCAGGAACAGCACCGCAATACCTCTCTGAGCTTCTTGAAATTTACGTTCCATCTCGATCTCTCCGCTCAGCAAATGACAATAGGATCTTTCGAATACAAAATTTAAAACGTGATAGGCACGGTGGTAGAGCTTTTACATCATCAGCAGTCAAACTCTGGAATTCATTGCCTTCTGCTGTCAGACATAGTCAATCTTTAGCATCGTTCAAAACAAACCTGAAAACCCATCTGTTCCGGCAGTCTTTCCAATAACACCCCCATCTCCATGTGCACGTGTGCGTGTGTGTGTGTGTGTGTGTGATTGTACGATGTGTGTGTGTGTGTGTGTGTGTGTGTGTGTGTGTGTGTGTGTGTGTGTGTGTGTGTGTGTGTGTGTGTGTGTGTGTGTGTGTGCGTGCGCGTGCGTGCGTGCGTGTGCGTGCGTGTGCGCGATGTATGTCCGTATGTTTGTATGTTTGTAATTTGTGTGTGTGTATGTGTATGTATGTACTTTGTGAGCGTGTGCGCGAATGTGAGTGTGCGTGCGCCCACGGCCGCACTTCCAAGCAGGTGTGTGTGTGTGTGTGAGTGTGTTGTGTGTGTTCTGTGTGGGTATATCTGCTTGCATGTGTATGAGTGTATGCGTGCGCAGGAGAGATTGTGTTCACTAGAGGGGGGGGGGGGGGAGGAGTGTGTGTGAGTATGTGTCTGTGAGTGTGAGTACACGTGAGTGCTTTGTGCATGTGAGTGCGCGTGTGTGTATGTGTGTGCGTGCGTGTGCGCGTGTTTGTACAAGTGTATGCTTGAGTAAGTTTGTGTGCGCTTCAGTGAGAATGTGTTTTCTGTGTGTTTGATGAAATGTGTGTGGGTATGTTTGTGTGCAAGAACGCGTTCACGCTCGTGCGTGCACGTACGTGCGTGTGCGTCTGTTTTGCGTGTGTGAGTGTTTCAATACTGATTGTAAAGCGCTTTGTGCTCGATAAAAAGCGCTATATAAATATCCGTTTATTATTATTATTATTATTACTTATTTACTTATTGCGCATAGGTTTCCGCGCGGAACATTCGCATGTATGTGCACGCGGCCTAAAGGTGATGGGTGGGATGATGATGATGATGATGATGACGATGATGATGACGATGATGATGATGATGACGATGATGATGATGACGATGATGAAGGTGATAAAAGTGATGTTGATGACAATGAAGAGGTTGATGACAAGGAAGATGATAGTGATGATAATGAATAGAAAGGCGGACATAGAACTATCCACACGGAACGTCCTTTAACTGGACATGAACAACAAGAGACCGAAGAACAGCACCAGCAACAACAGCAACAACAACAACAACAACAACAACAACAACAACAGAGACAACAACAACAACAGCAGCAACAACAACAACAACAACAACAGCAACAACAACAACAACAACAACAACAACAACAACAACAACAACAACAACAACAACAGAGACAACAACAACAACAGCAGCAACAACAACAACAACAACAACAACAACAACCGAGACAACAACAACAACCGAGACAACAACAACAACAGCAACAACAACAACCGAGACAACAACAACAACCGAGACAACAACAACCGAGACAACAACAACAACCGAGACAACAACAACAACCGAGACAACAACAACAACCGAGACAACAACAACAACCGAGACAACAACAACAACCGAGACAACAACAACAACCGAGACAACAACAACAACCGAGACAACAACAACAACCGAGACAACAACAACAACCGAGACAACAACAACAACCGAGACAACAACAACAACCGAGACAACAACAACAACCGAGACAACAACAACAACCGAGACAACAACAACAACGAGACAACAACAACAACAACAACAACAACAACAACCGAGACAACAACAACAACCGAGACAACAACAACAACCGAGACAACAACAACAACCGAGACAACAACAACAACCGAGACAACAACAACAACCGAGACAACAACAACAACCGAGACAACAACAACAACCGAGACAACAACAACAACCGAGACAACAACAACAACCGAGACAACAACAACCGAGACAACAACAACAACAACAACCGAGACAACAACAACAACAACAACCGAGACAACAACAACCGACAACAACAACAACCGAGACAACGACAACAACAACAACCGAGACAACAACAACAACCGAGACAACAACAACAACCGAGACAACAACAACAACCGAGACAACAACAACAACCGAGACAACAACAACAACAACAACCGAGACAACGACAACAACAACAACCGAGACAACAACAACAACCGAGACGACAACAACAACAACAACAACAACCGAGACAACAACAACAACAACCGAGACAACAACAACAACCGAGACAACAACAGCAACCGAGACAACAACAACAACCGAGACAACAACAACAACCGAGACAACAACAACAACAACAACAACAACCGAGACAACAACAACAACCGAGACAACAACAACAACCGAGACAACAGCAACAACAACAACAAACGAGACAACAACAACAACCGAGACAACAACAACAACCGAGACAACAGCAACAACCGAGACAACAACAACAACCGAGACAACAACAACAACCGAGACAACAGCAACAACCGAGACAACAACAACAACCGAGACAACAACAACAACCGAGACAACAGCAACAACCGAGACAACAACAACAACAACAACCGAGACAACAACAACAACCGAGACGACAACAACAACCGAGACGACAACAACAACAACCGAGACAACAACAACAACCGAGACAACAGCAACAACCGAGACAACAGCAACAACCGAGACAACAACAACAACCGAGACAACGACAACAACCGAGACAACAACAACAACCGAGACAACAACAACAACAACCGAGAGACAACAACAACAACCGAGACAACAACAACAACCGAGACAACAACAACAACCGAGACAACAACAACAACCGAGACAACAACAACAACCGAGACAACAACAACAACAACAACCAACAACCGAGACAACAACAACAACCGAGACAACAACAACAACCGAGACAACAACAACAACCGAGACAACGACAACAACCGAGACAACAGCAACAACCGAGACAACAACAACAACCGAGACAACGACAACAACAACAACCGAGACAACAACAACAACAACAACCGAGACAACAACAACAACCGAGACAACAACAACAACAACAACAACAACCGAGACAACGACAACAACAACAACCGAGACAACAACAACAACCGAGACAACAACAACAACCGAGACAACAACAACAACCGAGACAACAACAACAACCGAGACAACAACAACAACAACAACCGAACAACAACAACAACAACAACCGAGACAACAACAACAACCGAGACAACAACAACAACCGAGACAACAACAACAACCGAGACAACAACAACAACCGAGACAACAGCAACAACAACAACAACGAGACAACAACAACCGAGACAACAACAACAACCGAGACAACAACAACAACCGAGACAACAACAACAACCGAGACAACAACAACAACCGAGACAACAGCAACAACAACAACCGAGACAACAACAACAACCGAGACAACAACAACAACCGAGACAACAACAACAACCGAGACAACAACAACAACCGAGACAACGACAACAACCGAGACAACAGCAACAACAACAACCGAGACAACAACAACAACCGAGACGACAACAACAACCGAGACAACAGCAACAACCGAGACAACAACAACAACCGAGACAACAGCAACAACCGAGACAACAACAACAACAACCGACAACAACAACAACCGAGACAACAACAACAACCGAGACGACAACAACAACAACCGAGACAACAACAACAACCGAGACAACAGCAACAACCGAGACAACAGCAACAACCGAGACAACAACAACAACCGAGACAACGACAACAACCGAGACAACAACAACAACCGAGACAACAACAACAACAACAACCGAGACAACAACAACAACCGAGACAACAACAACAACCGAGACAACAACAACAACCGAGACAACGACAACAACCGAGACAACAACAACAACCGAGACAACAACAACAACCGAGACAACAACAACAACCGAGACAACAACAACAACCGAGACAACAACAACAACCGAGACAACAACAACAACCGAGACAACAACAACAACAACCGAGACAACAGCAACAACCGAGACAACAGACAACAAACAACGACACAACAACAACAACCGAGACAACAACAACAACCGAGACAACAACAAACAACCGAGACAACAACAACAGCAACAACCGAGACAACAACAACAACCGAGACAACAACAACAACCGAGACAACAACAACAACCGAGACAACGACAACAACAACCGAGACGACAACAACAACCGAGACAACAACAACAACCGAGACGACAACAACAGCAACAACCGAGACAACAACAACAACAACCGAGACAACAACAACAACAACCGAGACAACAACAACAACCGAGACAACAACAACAACAACCGAGACAACAACAACAACAACAACCGAGACAACAACAACAACCGAGACAACAACAACAACCGAGACAACAACAACAACCGAGACAACCATAACCAACACACAAAAAGCCGCGAGCT
>CM065702.1:12012268-12029768 GCA_017654935.2 Phymorhynchus buccinoides | reverse complement strand
AAATGTCTTCCTGTTGGGGTTGATCCACAAGATAGTGTTTGTTAGCAGATATACATACTGACGAGAATTTAATAAATTCGAAAGAGATCTCTCTATGTACTTGCTCATACACTGTCTGTCCAAAAAGTGGGACAAAAAGTGAACCAGCACAATCTTTTACTTTCATTTTATACAGTTAGTGGTGTTTGTGGTTTCTTTGATCAAATAATAATTTCTAAAATATGTACGTATGGATTCTGCGACCTGAACGTGCGGAGGTGTGGCTGCGAATTGGGACTCGGAATGAGCGACGTGGGAGCAACGCCGACGTGGGAGCAACGCCACTGTACAGCCAAGAAGATGGGACAGCCGAAAAAAAAAATAGTACGTATTTATACATAAAGCGTTGACATGCGTTGACATTAAGAAGCCAATGTTTATCTGAAATGTAATTGAATGCACGAGCTTCTATATAAAATGTATGTTTGTATTGTAATTGCTATGGGCCATAGGCCTAACAACTAAAACACTTTTGACTTTGATTTTGAGTCTCTCTCTCTCTCTCTCTGACTTTTGACGACGCCAGGTGGCCATAGAAAGTAGACAAAGTAACGGGGGATGACCTAATAACAATACTACTACTACTACTAATAATGATGATGAGATTCCAGTCTGTGAAGCATCTTGCCAAGAGGACGAGCGGAGACATTTTAAGATGATCAAAAGAAACCTCTTCAGTTTAATCTTTACTGATTGACGAAACAGTTCTCTTTGTCTGTCCGTCTGTCTGTTTGGCTGTGTGTTTTTGTGTGCGTCTCTCTCTTTCCCTGACCTTACAACAAATTGTCTGACTGTCTCTCTATCTGTTTGTCTGTCCAGTCTGTCTGTCTGTTTCTGTCTATATGTCTCTGTCTCTCTCTCTGTCTCTCTCTCCTCTCTCTCTCTGTCTCTCAGTCTCTCTCTGTCTATGTCTCTCTCTGTCTATGTCTCTCTCTCTCTCTGTCTCTGTCTATCTCTCTCTCTCTCTCTCTCTGTCTCTGTCTCTCTCTGTCTCTCTCTCTCTGTCTTTCTCTCTCTGTCTCTCTCTCTCTCTCTCTCTCTGTTTCTCTCTGTCTCTCTCTCTCTCTGTCTCTCTCTCTTTCTCTCGTCTGTCTCTCTCTCACTCTCTGTCTCCTCTGTCTCCTTCTCTCTGTCGCTCTCTCTCTCTCTCTCTCTCTCTCTCTCTCTCTCTCTCTCTCTCTCTCTCTCTCTCTCTCTTTCTCCTCTCTCTCTCTCTCTCTCTCTCTCTCTTAACTAACGCTTTGATGTTGTACACACACAAACGTCCTTTCCCCGTTTCCTTCACACGTGAGGGGAAACAAAGAAGAAAAAAGAAGAAAAAGAAAGAAAGAAAGAAAAAAAAACAGATAGAAACGGAAGAATGAATCAGAATTAGGCTCTGTATGTCACAAGAGCTGTACTTCTATATAATTAAAACAGATTACAATGGTATATAATAAGAAGGAAAGAATAGTGAATGACCTCGTCCACTTTTTTTTTATGGTTAGAGAGATCATTTCCGTTCTGTGTGGTCAGTGGACTGTTAAAAGACTGATGACCAGGGTCGAGTTTCTCTAGATAACGGTCGCCGCGCGAATAAACGCTCATGCTAAACGGGGCCTAAGAAACACTTTAGAAAACTTTTTGCGGAAGAATATTACAAGCTCTTGTTTGATTTGTTATTCTTTTAAAACTTTAAAAAACAAACATTAATGGACCAATCAACAACAAGAAACGTATTCATTCACCCCCCCCCCCCCCCCCCCCCCCTACTAATTCCGGATAGTTCGGCCGCTTGCTCGGTGTTTGGCAAGAAGAACAAAACGCCACGCGAACTATCGGCAAACGAAGGGTGTTTCTTAGACCGTTTTATCGCCGATTTGAGCGAGCGCAACGTAACGTTAGCCCTTGTGAAATGAGTCCCCAGGATGACAGGGGAGTGCACGTGCAAAAAGAAGATTGCGACGAAGATCATTGGACACGATACGTGCACGTGACTCAAGCAAGCGTAACCATTGGTCCTGTATTATTAAACCCACCTCGACACCCAATCAACATTGCGGATCATCACTCGCGTGCGCTTTTGCACGTGCACGTTTGTCATATAGTCACGTGATTCCCTTTCCCCCCCTTCCCTACCCTTTCTTGTATCATGACTACTAAGCGTAACTATTTTTAAAAAAAATCGAATTAGGAACAAAATTAAGTACCTGGTAGTTATGTTCACACACACACACACGCGCGCGCGCGCGCACAGTACACGCACGCACGCACGCACGCACGCACGCACACACACACGCACGCACGCACACACACACGCCGCGCGCGTGCGCATACGCAGGTACGCGCACAACACGCACATACATGGGAGCACGCACGCGCGCGCCGCGCGCGCACGCACACACACACACACACACACACATACATACACGCACACGCACACAAACACACGCCGCGCGAGTGCACATTAATTAATTTGCTTGGTCATTCACACACACACACACACACACACACACACACATACCACACACAGGTACACACACAGGTTCACACGCACACGCACACACACACGCGAACGCCACACACACACACACACACACACACACAGGTATCATATATCCCAATCTTATCAATATATAATCTAGTTTCTGAAGATCTGTCAAAAATAGTGCCAGAATAATGCCGGAGCCTCTTGATGTTCAGGAAATGAAAAACACAGCTGCTCCACACATCTTAGGGATTCCAGGCTTATTTCTGTGTAGGCCTATATCACCAGGACTGGAGTCAGTGGAGATGATGATGATGAGGGACAGCTTAGGATTAAACTAAAGCCAGGACATAAAGACAGTCCTGTTCTTCTTCTTCTTCGTTTCGCTCAGAACAGTTTCCTGTCACAAGTGAGCGTAGATGCGCCATGTTGCAGTTATGCGCCTATCTAAGAAATAGTTGGTCCAGCATGTCCGACTTCGGCTGAAATGTAATGAAAAATGGGCGTTTATAACGTTTTACGTCCTCTTCGGTCTGGAAACAGACACATATGGGACATTTGTAGATACAAAGATGGTGGGAACGATACTGGAGGCAATGCCCGAAGGCAGTGCAACTCCAGTAAAGTCCCGATTTTTTTAAAACAATATAGATAGGTGTAGCGGTAACCACGCCTCGGTTAAACCTCATAGGCTATGGTACCGCCACTGTCACCTCGTTCTTTGTCGACTTCGGCTGAAGAAATCTTTGTAAGAATTTATAGAAGAAAAACAAGGCGAGGATGAATGGATGGAACCAGTAAGATAGAAAGATAGCAGATGACAGTATAGCAAAGGGAAAAAAGCAGAGTCAAAGAGAGTGGCAGATTAGTGGAAGTTACAAGACAGAACTTCCAGAACTTCCTCCGCTTCCCTTCCCCCGCTTAGGTGGGGGCGGAGTCTATTTGTACGAAAGAACCCCCCCGTTTATCCCCCGGGGGCCTGTTGCGCGCCGGGGTTGGCGGCGTGAGTGCCTGGGGGGGTGGGGGTCGGCTCTCCCCCCGCGTCGCTACGGGGAGGGGGGGGCGGGGGGGGGGGGAGGAACTCCCTGGGGGGTGTCCAGTTGGATAAAGAAGTACAGGGCTATGGAAGGGAGTCGATAAGTCCGATAGTGTCAGAGATAATTAGACAGAGAAAAAAACGCTTCACACCCACACACATACATAACATACATCCCCAACCATTCTTACAAAGATTTCTTCAGCCGAGACTGTGGGACAAAATACGAGGTGACAGTGGCCGGTGAGGTTATGCTAACCGAGGTCGTGGTTAAAGCTACACCTAAGCTATATTGTAATCAAAATCGGGAGCTTTGTACTGGATGTTGCATTGCCTCCGGGCATTGCCTCCAGTATCGTTCCCACCACCATCTTTGTATTCGTACAAATGTCCCATATTATGTCTGTTTCCCAGACCGAGAGGACGTAAAACACCATTTTTCATTCATCCAGGCGAAGTCGGACATGCTGGGCCTAGCTATTATTCTTAGTTAGTTGGGCATCATAACGGCAGCATGACGCATCCGACGCTCATGCGACAGGGAACTTCAGTATCCCGGTAACGTGATCACGAACGCGTCTTAAAATGATTAACACGGGTTGTACAGTGTGTGAAATAGACTAAAAAAAAGACCCACCAGATCACGTGTCAAAATCACGCGGTTTCACGGGTTTTCCCTCTTATAGCTGGAGATAAATCTTGTTTTGACCAGGTTTGACACTCCCTATACAAAATGCCCCCAAATTGAAAACGAAACATCATTTTAAAGAGCAGTCTCAATTTGAAGTTGGGGACATTTGTATGGACTGTGGGTCACAGCTACCCAGGAGAAAAAAACCCCAAGGGACTTCATCGTGGTGGGTCAGTGGGTCTTTAAACGTGAGACATTTGAGACATACACCTACACCAACCCACATACAGACAAACATGGAAAACACACACACACACACACACACACACACACGCGCGCGCGCGCCACGCGCACACAAGCACATTCAGTGACCGATGTGACTTTCCTTTCTATTTTTGGAGATGACGAGGGAGAGATTATGATTTAATCCACAACCCCAAAAGGCCACGAGATTAACTAAATTAGTGGTCCAAGCATAAATAGACAGGATAGATTCACAGAAAGACACTCACACCCAAGCCTACGCGTGCAGACATAATACACACACAAATACACTCTGACACAGATATAAGCATAGACACGCGCGCACGCGCATGGTAAAGGCCTAATAATAACAACACACGTGTTCGCGCGCGTGTAGAAATGCATTAAAAATCAACAACAACCTCAGAGAGGTAAATTTTGACCAAATGACGACTTTTTCGTTGCCACTGGGATTGACGTATGCTGAGTGCATGGGCACAAGATGTTGTTGTTGTTGTTGATGATGATGATGATGATTAGGAGGAGGAGGAGTATGAGGATGAGGAGAAGGATTATACATAACCTTCCGGCCAAGGGTCCTTGGCTATTCACTGTGTCTTGTACATGTGATGCAAGTGAAACTGACCCATGGCCAATATTAAAATGATCAGGCTGTGCCCAATGGAAGCTGTCTTTACCAGTGGCAGTTCTCCCTACACGCCGTAAAGAATTGTTGGTTGTTGTCACTCCATGGGTGGAGAGAATGTGTGGGTGGCTCCACGAATGGAGCGAAGTGCCCTGAAGTCGGAGTATGGCTGCCCATGTGGCGGGGCCCTTTAAAAGCAGCCATACACGTAATCTCCCCACCCAAGGCCATGAGAAATGTTCACATGGCACTGGGTGTGCCCCCAGAGTGTTAAGCTGGGGAACGAAAACAACAACAACAACAACACATAACCTTCTAGTACCTAGCCTTTGATGTAGACAATGAACATAGAGAAACAGTATTGTCCCCGTTCCCTTCTCTTTCTAGGTAGGTTTTCCCTCCTTCCTTTTCTAGCCTTTCCTAGCTCTCTCTTTTTAACCAGCCGCGAAACGAAGCCTAGTTAATGTTTTCAGAGAAGTCTGTTTGTTTCTGACTATCTATCTATCTATCTATCTATCTATCTATCTATCTGTCTGACTATCTATCTGGTATTTGGAGGCTTTGCACCGAGGAAGAGACATGGTCTCGAAATATTTGCAATTTTAATAAATGTTTTAATAGTGATTTCCATTTGTTGTGTTTTCTTTATTTTTTCTGCTATCTATCTATCTATCTATCTATCTATCTATCTATCTATCTATCTATCTATCTATCTATCTATCTATCTATCTATCTATCTATCTATCTATCTAGA
This sequence comes from Phymorhynchus buccinoides, assembly GCA_017654935.2. Lineage (NCBI taxonomy): Eukaryota > Metazoa > Mollusca > Gastropoda > Neogastropoda > Raphitomidae > Phymorhynchus > Phymorhynchus buccinoides. The sequence continues at coordinate 12,023,952 of CM065702.1, read as the reverse complement.
TTCGTTTCAGAACACAGAACAATTTATAAAGTTAACGTTAACTGAGTTTGTTTCTGAGGTTCACAAATACAGACATTGGACACAAAAAAGTTTTATCAAAGCAAATTATTCTGCATTTCAAATGCACCAACTTTTCAGGGACATGGAGTTATCTATCTATCTATCTGAGCACGATAACGTTTGCACGAAGAGACTTAGGAAGCTCAAATTTTGCATGTGGATAAGCATTTCCGATATCTAGACCAAGTTCGAAGATGAAGGTCATTGCTCAAAGGTCAAGGTCTCTGGAGCCATGTGCCGCGTGCTGCTCGTTATTTCTGTTGCAAGACACATAATGGTCCAAGGGAAACAAATCTTGCTTCTAAACCAGCCACCAATTATAACTCGTTACTTCCCTTTGTTCCTGACCGTGTGTATGCCAGCCAGTCGTTTCCGACCATGACTGTCAGACGGCAGAGGGGGCAGATGCTATTCCGGCAGGCTGGACTAGAATTTGTTTACAGTGGAGATGCCTTGCCCAGGGTACATCCCCGTTCTCTCGGCCAATGAGATTTGAGGACACAGCAGGCGTTGGACTGGCTTCGTATGTATGTTAGCTAACACAACAGCGTTTGGACGGAGGGACCTAAGACCCTCACAGTTTGTATGCAGATAGTTAGGATATGGGGACAAAGTTCGAATACAAAAAGTCCTTGGTCAAGAGTCAAAATCAGTCCCCCCCAAAAAAAAAAAAAAAAAAAAAAAAATTAATAAAAAAAAAAAAAAATCTGCCCCGCGGCTGGTTGATCTACCGCATCACGCTCTAGCTTTGTCTATGCGCGTGCTCGTATTTATTTGCAGCATGTACATTTGTGCACGGGCCACGGGATTAGACGCAGACCTGTGCTCATAAAGCCGACTGTCGAGGCGCGGACGTCCTGTGTCCAAGTAATGAAGATGAATGCGGTTTTTGTCTCTCTTTCTCTGAGTCTCCATATACACTCATCCTGCAGGTCACATAGTGTATAGCCTTTTTCTTGTGAAAAATATAACAAACAAATGGGGGGGGGGGGCTAAGGATGAGAGGGGGAATGAATGCTGAATGGTAGCGGAGAGAGAGGGATAGAGAGAGAGAGAGAGATGAGAGAGAGAGAGAGAGAGAGAGAGAGAGAGAGAGAGAGAGAGAGAGAGAGAGAGAGAGAGAGAGAGAAAATGACAAATGAAATGATGACAAATGAAAGTGTTTTAATGTCATCAGCAGTTAACATGCCATTTGACATAGAGGCACACAATTTTAACATATTAGTTCAGAAAAAAAAAAAAACGAACAAAGTTTTTCCACATAACTAAAAGACAAAAATGAATCTACAAGTATAATCTATATATACCAATACTAAGCGACCAGCAGGTCTAAATAACAAGACGTAGTTTACATGATCACTTGTGATTATACTACAATGTCAAGTTTCTTTTTCCGTAGTTTAGATGCCTCTGCTACAAATTTTGCAATTGATTTTATATAATCTTCTTTCGTTGTTTGCAGCAAAGCCATCAAGTCATATCTCGCAGCCCAGAATGATTTGAAAACATCACATTTCCTTCGTACATTTTCATACAGTTCACATTGGAAGAAGAAATGAAACTCGTCTTCTACCACATTCAATTTACACACTGGACAATTAACGTCATACAGAGAGAGAGAGAGAGAGAGAGAGAGAGAGAGAGAGAGAGAGAGAGAGAGAGAGAGAGAGAGAGAGGAGAGAGAGAGTAATTTCGAAAACAAATCTGAGTAATTTTGGAAAAAGAGATAAAACATATCATTGAAGCTTATTACTAAATAAGCAATAATCTTATGTCGAACATTCAGTGAGTCCAGGGTAGCTAGAAACCACGCGCACAGCCCCTCCCCTCCCCAACTTTTCCATACCGCGGATATATCATTTGCTTTCGTAGAGTGGCACAGTGGTAACGCGTTCGCTTCGTGTCAAGTAAACCCGAGTTGGAACCTGGGTACAGGGGATTTTTCCTCTCACTTTGCACTAGGCCTTACGGTCTGAATGTGGAGTCTTTCGGATGAGACGATAAACCGAGGTCCCGTGTGCCCATGCACTTAGCACACACGTTAAACCCAGTGGCAACGAAAAAGTTGTCATTTGGTCAAAATTTACCCCCCCTCCCTTTCCTTCCTCATCAGTCACACAAAAAATCGCATGCAAAAAAAATAAAAAAAATAATGGTGGCGCGCCTCTGGCTGCGACGCGCTCTCCAGGTGGGAGCAGCCCGATTTTCACAGAGATGCCTCTGTGACAATAAAGTACCTAATACCTAAAGTACCTAATACCTTTCTGTTTTGTGAGTTGGTTGCTTGTTTCTATAAATTGTCAGAAACAATGTTTGCCATCTTTATGTAAAAGCTTAGACATGCATCCATATATCCATATCCCCGTATTTCTTCTTTGCTTGTTTGAACAAAACTTCTACACAACCTTATAAGCACTTCTACACAACCTTATTTGAATAAATAAATGCGAGGATAGAAATGGTGGGAAAGAGGGCAGTTCTTAATGTTTGGATAGTCGCTTGTCCAAGTTCTTGCGAAGCATGATTTCGATGGCTTGGAGTCAAAACGGACTATCTTTAGATAGTCCATTGACGTATTATTGAACATATTGTGAAAACTAATAACTTGTTACAAAAAAAGACTGCAGAAATATAAAAAGCATAATCCACATTTTATATTATTTGCAGTTTTTTTCAATACAAGTTCTTAGTTTTTGCAATAACATCAATAGTAAGTCAATGGACTATCTAAAGATAGTCCGCTTTGACTCTAAGCCATCGATTTGTTGTCATCGATTTTTAATGCATGCAAATGTGTTTCCTTGCTTGTATTGTGCTTGTACGAGACCACACTGTGCTTTCATCTAACGTGATAATACAGTATTTTTGACTTTTGAATTTGACTTGACATCCACCCCCCCCCCCCCACTCTCTCTCTCTCTCTCTCTCTCTCTCTCTCTCTCTCTCTCTCTCTCTCTCTCTCTCTCTCTCTCTTTCTCTCTCCTCTCTCTCTCCTCTCTCTCTCTCTCTCTCTCTCTCCCTCTCTCTCTCTCCGCTACCATTCAACATTCAGCCCCCCTCTCATCGTTAGCCACCCCCCCCCCCCCCCCCATACACCCTACACATTGACTTCAGAAACATCAGTCTCCTCACAAAGACTTTACAGTTGACCATCGCGTTCCTCTCATTGTCTGCTATCTTTCGTCCCTGTGTATCTCAATTGCGCTTATTTCAATTACCCCTATATTCAATCGCGCCTGTCTCAATCGCACCCGTTGTAGCCATCAATTTCGCCAGTTGAAATGGTTCAACTGGTTCATGAGAAAATTAGACTTAAGATACACTGACGCACCACGATTAAGTCCCTTGTTTTTTTTACTGGGTAGCTGTCACCCATATACGTATGTTCTCATCTTCAAATTGAGGCTGCTCTTTAAAATGATGTTTCGGTTTGAATTTGGGGGCATTTGTATGGGAGTGAGACCTGGTGAAACAAGATTCCTTTCCAGCTTTAAGGGGGAAAACACGTGAAACACGTGATTTTGACACGTGATCTGGTGGATCTTTAATGGAAAGTTTGCATAAACGGAGTTTTTTGTTTCCGAAGATAGAGCTAACAATCCTTTTTTTTTATAAAGAGACAGAAAACAGAATTTTGAACAGCTTTAGTTTCGATCTTACAGTGGTCTGAAGTTTAACTTCTAAGATACGTCAATTGCGGAAACCAGGCGCAATAGACGATGTTCGAAAACAAAACTAGGGGAGAAAACTTCGTAAAAATTAGAGTTGCTTACCTCGATTACTCTGTCAAATGCCATATCAACAATGGCGTCGAAGCTTGAAACCGCAGGATGCGAGTCAGCGACTTGCAAACATTTTTTTAAACGAAAAATGAGGGGTGGCCAGTGGCCACAAACTGATAAAACTTGCAAACTGTGACATCTTTTTTAGATTGACGCACAGTGTTCTAAGTGCTGTATGTCTACTCAAACACACGAGGCGAGAGCTGGGGGATCTACCTGATGGTAGAGCAACTTCCCCTGTTTGACCGATTGAATAGGGCATTTGCCACGTGAGGACGACCTTGTAATTCACTGAGTTGAATTTAGAGAGTTGAATTAGAAAGGTCAGCGAGTACCGGGCAAATTAGTAGTCTAGAATAGAGAACGAACACTCGTGGCAAATGCCCTATTAGGCAAGATCACTCCCACACACCATGAAATTATCCCCCTTAATTATTTCCGAACAATGCCTATTGATATAGGTCTACATGTCCGGATAAACGCAACCGCGTGATTTTCAAACACTCGCAATTGAGTAGCAGCCATCTCTTTTTGCCCAGTCTGACTTGCTGCTAAAGGTGTATTTAAGCGTTTCAGTCTGCTTCTTACAATAGTAGAACGTTAAATAGAGGACGTCAAACGGATTTTCATTCTTACAATAGCCCGTCTCATGCTTTGTCGTCTCAAATGTGGGAAATAAAGTTTTGTTAGCTTGTTTTCTTCTTCTTCTTTTTAAAAAAAGTTCAGAATGACATCAACTTCGGGTCATATAAATAAGTATATCTGACCTTCCTTGAAGTCTTCCACACAAAAAGTGAAACACATGCAAACACACATGCGCGCGCACGCATGCACGCACGCATATACGCACGCACGCACACATACACACACACACGCACACATACACGCTCTCTCACACACACATAAGCCCAAGCACGTACACACATACACCATACACACACACATACACACACGCGCGCGCGCGCGCGCGCGCGCGCACGCATTCACACACACTTGCATGTGCGCGCACACCCACCCACATACATACGCACAACAAACACAAGTTATGAGAGAGAGAGAGAGAGAGAGAGAGAGAGAGAGAGAGAGAGAGAGAGAGAGAGAGAGAGAGAGAGAGAGAACAACAACAATGTTTTAATGAACAGGGCCATCTGCCCATGTCAAAGGGAACAGAGCGAAGGGGAATTGCTAAATCAAATAGAAAAGGGGAACAATCCACCACACAAGAAATTAAGCACGAGAGAGAGAGAGAGAGAGGGGGGGAGAGAGAGAGAGAGAGAGAGAGAGAGAGAGAGAGAGAGAGAGAGAGAGAGAGAGAGAGAGAGAGAGAGAGACGCCCACACTTTCTTTCCAAGTTTTCGCCCCAATAACAGTTCACGAAAACCTTCACCCCAAATCGGTTTACAACGTTTATAGCATATCTGCTAATTTACAAAAAAGGAGACACAATTAATGAACTTATATTGCATCAAACTGAAAGTTCTGACTTACTTCGAAATGAAAAGGAAAATGTACCCCCCCCCCCCCCCCCCGTGCGGATACAAATAGTTCCCCCACCTTCTGGAAGTTCTGTGCTTGTAACGTCCTCTAATCTGTCACTCTCTTTGATTCTGCCTTTTCCCTTTGCTTATTGTCATCTACTATCTTTCTGCCTTACAGGTCCATTCTAATGCTTTTATTCTAGAAAGAGTGACAAAAATTGTTCACGCGTTCAGAGACGTGTACAGACTTCGTAGCGAATGAAATTCTGCTTTATTAACGTCCTCCGGTCCGGAACAGACACATATGGGACATTAAGTAGATATAAAGATGGTGGGAACGATCCTGGAGGCAATGCCCGGAGGCAGTGCAACGCCAGGAAAGTCCCGAATTTCTAACAATGCAGATGCTTCATAGCGAGATGATAATCGATGTTTTAGACTAGCCTATGAGTTATCAGTGTATTGTTGGACATGTTCTCGAAGAATACACTCTGATTAGGCTAGTTGGTCAGAAGCAAGAGAACAGACGAAAATCGGAATGTATGCCTATATTAGTACGTAGCTACCACAAGGAATAACTCGTGAAGCTCTGAAGATATGTGATGATGCATGGGGAAAACAGACAAAAGTCGCCCAGAATGTTTTTGAGCAAAAGCCAAAATAACAATCTTCTTCTTCTTCTTCTTCTTTTTCTTCTTCTTCTTTTTCTTCTTCTTCTTCTTCTTCTTCTTCTTCTTTTTCTTCTTCGTTCGCTCAGACAGTTTCCTGTCATGTGAGCGTAGATGCGTCATGCTGCCGTTATGCGCCTAACTAAGACATAGTTTGGCCCAGCATGTCCGACTTCGGCTGAAGAAATCTTTGGTAAGAATGTATAGAAGAAAAGGCAGGAGAACGGACCAGCAAAGTCAGAAAGATAACAGATGACAGTAAAGCAAAGGGAAAAGGCAGAGTCAAAGAGAACGACAGAATTAGAGGAAGTTACAAGCACAGAACTTCCAGAAGGTGGGGGAACTATTTGTACAAGAGACTCCCCGGTATCCCCACGGGGGGACAATGTTCTATTTAGGGCATATTTATGTCTGTTTTTGTGTGTATTCTACCAATATCCACAACATGAAAGACAACTTGGAATGATTTCTTTGTTTAATCGATTTATTTTTTTATTTTTAATCAAGTCAATAGAAACAACAAAGAAGCAAAGTTCTGCCTTCTGTGCCCAATTTCTGCAAATGATCTATATCGTTATGTCAAACTTCAAATGGCAATAAGAACATAACCTGACAAGATAACTCCATTCTGTTTTCTGGATCTTGACAAGGAGTCGTTGCGCCATCTTGTAAAAATTAACAATTAAAAATTAAAATCCCAATTGAAGTAGAAATTCCATTATGTCTCGGTTTTCCCATGCACTGTCACATATGTATACGACAGTGTACAGTAGATGTGTAGCTAACGAGCGTATTCATTCTGTTTGGTACAGTTGTTTATGCAGAATCACTTTGTTGTTGTTTTAAGCCACTGCATCATGCTGAACTCGCAGATCACGACACAATGTAGCGTTGCTTAGTTAAAGCGTTCTGTGATTGAGAGCAAAGAGCTAAACTTAGAGATCCCCCACGTCACGTGTCACATTCCCTCTTATGCTAGGAAGGTTTCTTATCATCAATAAGAGGGAAAACACATCAAAACCGTGATTTTGACACGTGATGTGGTGGGTCTTTAAGCGCTTTCTTAGCCAACGTTGCACAGCACAAAACGTGTATAAAAGGAAACGAAAAGGCTACTCATCATTTATTTACCTTCATTGTAATCACCGATTATGTTCCTTTTTTATAATACTAACAAAGACAGCAACGGAATATCTGAAAACGTTCGCCTAATTTCTTTTAAGATTCGATCTAATACCAAAACAAAATCAGTCGGATATGCTGGACCTAAGCAATTCTGTGCTCGAAACTGGTTGTAAAACAAACCTGTGTCCTAAGAATCCTTCACCCTCTATCAAACGTCAGTAATTATTTCTTAGTTAGGCACGTAACAGCAGCATGACGCACCTGCATGCGCTCACACATATGATTGGAAACTGTCCGAGTGACTGACGACGAAGAAGAAGAAAGGAAGAAAGTAAGAAAGAAAAAAAAAAGAAAGAAAAAAACAAAACCCACGAAAAAACAAGCAAACTTACCTCCGCCATTTTTATAAGCGATGTAGGGGAAACGCCACACATTGCCCAGATCCACAGCGAAACCGATGACGGAGAGGAGGAAGTCGATCTTCTTGCCCCAACTCTCCCTCTCCGGCTCCTCCTCCTCCTTCTTCTCCACCAGCTGATGGGTGGGAGTTCCATCCACCAGGAGCTCCGCGGCAGGTCCGGGAGTCATTTTGGGTTTTTTGAGGGGGGTGTTGGGGGTGTGGGAGGGTGAGGTTAAAGTTTAAGGGGTTGGGAGGGGTTGGGGAGTGATCTATCGATCAATCAAAGTTTTGCTTGACGTCCTTTTGACCTGAAACACATACATATTGTAAAGTTTAATTCAGGGGTTTGGGAGGGTTGGGAAATGATTCATCGATCAATAAAAGTTTTGTTTCAAGTCCTTTTTGACCTGAAACATATATTAGGTATTAGGTATCTATAGTCACAGAGGTGTCTGTGAAATTCGGGTTGCTCCCACCTGGAGAGCGCGTCGCAGCCAGAGGCGCCCCACCCACCTTTAAATTTATTTTTATTTTTATGTGAGTTTTGTGTGTGTGTGTGTGTGGGTAAATGTTGACCAAATGACAACTTTTTCGTTGCCACTGGGATTAACGTGTGCTAAGTGCATGAGCACACGGGACCTTGGTTTATCGTCTCATCCGAAGGACTCCACATTAAGACCGTAAGGCCTAGTGCAAAGTGAGAGGAAAAATCCCATGTACCAAGGTTCGAACTCGGGTTTATTTGACACGAAGCGAACGCGTTACCACTGTGCCACTTTACACTACATGTCACATGTCACATATGAAACATAAATGATTGACCTAAGAGCTCTGTGGATTTAGGTTAGAGCTTGGTTGTTCGAGGTTGTTTCGCATAGTATAGCATAGTATAGTATAGTATAGCATAGCATAGCATAGCATAGTATAGCATAGCATAGCATGGTATGGTATAGCATAGCACAGCACAGCACAGTATAGTATAGTATAGTATAGTATAGTATAGTATAGTATAGTATAGAGGGACTGGCTTCATCAGCCTAGGCCTCGCGGCCTATCAAGCGCCCCCTTCGTACTTTTCATAAATATGGGTTGCGCTTGCGCACTCATAGTTTCCATTCAAATTTATTCATCATAATCATAAAACAATTTATTAAAATTTGGACAACTGTCTAGAAGATTTTTTAAATATGTTAGCATTTTGTGCTTCTTTCACTTGAACTGGAAGAGCATTCCAAACGTGCAATTCGGTTAGAAAGTGAGTTTTTTCTTAAGTTAGTATTGCTGTGTCCGATTAAAATTTTAAATTTAGAATTCCTTTTTGTTTGTGGCTCAAGCCACAAACCTATAACTCACTTTGTCGGTCTGTCGGTCGGTCTGTCGGTCTGTCGTTCCAAAATTGTCGCACTTCAAATCGAGGCTACACTTCTGGCCGCTCTTTAAAATGATGTATTTTAAAAGCGTACAAAATAATAAACATATGTAATACAGACACTACAACAGACACGACGAGTATGCGGTGCTTCTTTTGATGAGTATAAGTAGGATACATAGTTTTAAATGTTTTCCAAAAGATATAAAAAGTTACGAAATGGTGCAGAGATAACATTCTGGTTTACAGATTAAAATTATTGAAAAGCCAGGGGAGGTAACTCATGATTGGAGTGGTAAAAATAGACCGCGTGCCACAAACTATTGCGATTTCGCGCTTGCTTTAATATGGTTAGATAATTGAAAGACGTTAGTAATATTTATGTTGTCAAGGCCATGAAAACTTGTGTAAGTCTCAATTAGGTCCCCTCTAAGTCGTCTGGCTTTTTTAAATCGTGTCGTGTTGATCTAATGGTGGGATTCTGGAGAAAAGGAGAGTAAAGGGAAATAAAATGTCAAAACTTATATCGAAATATAAAAGGAAATCCTGTTCGTTTATTACCCCCCCCCCCCCTCCTCCCCCCCCCGCCTTTATCGGTGTTGTCATCATTGTCGTCATCGTCGTCGTCATCAACGTCAACATCGTTATTGTCGAGCAAAAAAGACATCTTCTTCTTCTTCTTCTTCTTCTTCTTCTTCTTCTTCTCATTGCTGACATTATCATCATCATCATCATCATCAACAACAACAATATCGTCGTCGTCGTCGTCGTCGTCGTCGTCGTCGTCGTCATCATCATCATCATCAACAACAACAACAACAACAACAACATCATCATCATCATCATCATCACCATCATAATAAACAACAACAACAACAACAACAGCATCGTCATCATCATCATCATCGTCGTCATAGTAGTAGTTGTCGTCGTCATCATCATCATCATCAACATCAACAACAACATCAACAATATCGTCGTCGTCGTCGTCATCATCATCATCATCATAAACAACAACAACAACAACAGCAACAACATCATCATCATCATCGTCGTCGTAATAGTAGTCGTCGTCGTCGTCATCATCATCATCATCATCATCATCATCATCATCATCATCACAACAACATAATCATCAACATGGTCGTCGTCGTCGTTGTCATCAACAGCTGTTAGGCTTAGTTTAAAAGTCATATACTGACATCATCATCATCATCATCATCATCATCGTCGTCATGATCATCATCATCATCATCATCATCGTCGCTATCAACAGATGTTAGGCTTAGTTAAGGAAAACAAAGAAAGCAGATAAGCGGATACCTCGGTAGGCATGTGGGTGAGCAGGTAAGTGAGTAGGCAATTAACCAACCAACCAACCATCCAGCCAACCACCCAACCAACCAACCAACCAACCCCCCAACCAACCAACCAACCAACCAGCCAATCAACCAACCAGCCAATCAACCAGTGCCGATTCCAAAATATCTATAAAGCGAACAATCTTGAGAAATACCAACCCAAATCTGTATTCAATCTAGCAAAAGCAACCGAAAACAGACGAATAACCTGATTTTAAAGTAACATTTGACAAAAGCGTCATTTAAAAAAATCACAATCGAGGGAAGAAAATCCTTGGTAAAACAAACAAATCAACAACACAAACTTTGGGCCTGTGCACATTAGATCAGCAACCCGCAAGTTCCGTACAGAAACCCCATTCGTTTATATAAGAAATAACTGGATGGGATTGCGGATGAGTTTCTGTGTGCGCTTATTTATTATTTAAGCGAATGGGTTTTATGTACGGAACTCGCGGAGGAGGAAGCAGAAGTGGTTAAAAAAAAAACCAGGAACTGTGCAACATACGATGGTGATGCTAATCAAGGAATTGTTAAACGCGCATGGAATCAACCCGAAAGAGATTGAAACGCGAAGAGATTGTGGAATATAAACATGAAGTGAACGAATTAAGGAGGAAGCAGAAGTGGTTAAAAAAACCACCCCAGGAATTGTGCAACATACGATGGTGATGCTAATCAAGGAATTGTTAAACGCGCACGGATCAGACAACCCGAAATAGCTTTTGGAAAACAGAAGAAGACGAGTAGTAGAATGAAAATGGAAACAGCGGGTGAAAGAAAGGGAACAATAAACGAATAAAAGTATAAAGGCAACGAAGAACAAGCGCGGATTCGCAATCGTTTGTGGCGTGCGACAATTTTGGACCGACCGACAGACCGACAGACAGACCGACAAAGTGAGTTATAGGTTTGTGGCTTGTGCCAGAAACAAAAAGAAAAGTATGAACCGACGGTGAATGAACAGAAAAGGGATAATGGAGGTGTAATATTAGGTATGTTATAGTCACAGAGGCGTCTCTGTGAAATTCGGGTTGCTCCCACCTGGAGAGTGTCCCAGCCAGAGGCGCGCCACTCAACTTTGCATGCGATGTTTGTGTGAATGATGACGAACGAAAGGGAGGGGGGTGGGGGTGGTAAATGTTGACCAAATGACAACTTTTTCGTTGCCACTGGGTTTAGCGTGTGCTAAGTGCATGGGCACACGGGACCTCGGTTTATCGTCTCATCCGAAAGACTCCACGTTCAGACCGTAAGGCCTAGTGCAAAATGAGAGGAAAAATCCCTGTACCCGGGTTCGAACTCGGGTTTACTTGACACGAAGCGAACGCGCTACCACTGTGCCACTCTACACCTCGTTAAAGCCTTTGAATAGCTTTTGAAATACAGAAAAAGACATACCTAGCACTCATCAGCACCACCAGTTGATAGGTACTGAATG
>CM065702.1:12004768-12007268 GCA_017654935.2 Phymorhynchus buccinoides | reverse complement strand
GAAACCTAAGTTTAAAATGTTCAGGGCTACTGTTTAAAACGTTATAATGTGCTCAAAGGCTTTATTTATAAAATGTTTTAAAAGAGGCAAAAAGCCTTATATAATTTAATACAATATTTGCGGCAAGTTAATGCCTTAGGTCCCCCAAAACAATTGAGTGACCAAAAGGGGTCACAGGGCCCTATCTGTTAAAAACAGCTTCGCTGTGATAATTTTATTGTTAAAAGCATTAACCCTTTCACCGCCAATGTCGCATTTATGCACCACACTGGTTTACTACCTATGTCACTAAAAGGCATACAAGCTGGGCCTGTTATCCAAACACCCTATTTTCATAATTTGGGGAGGTAAGGATAGGCCTAATGTTATACATGTCACCGAGGAATTCCCAATATTGCAGATAATTTTCTTTCTCTTCCTAGTTTAAGTGTAACGGTATTTTTTGGCTGAAAATGAGTGGCGGCGAAAGGGTTAACTTAATAAATAGCAGTACAAGGCTGCCGTAGGGTTACTCTAACATAGCATGATCCTTTGACCATGGAGCGCCCTAAGTTAAAACGTATATTATAAATTCTATATATACATGACTATGTACATAACGATTAAGTCTATAGTCTGTGTAGAGTGGCACAGTGGTAGCGCGTTCGCTTCGTGTCAGTAAACCCGAGTTCGAACCTGGGTACAGGGGATTTTTTCCTCTCATTCTGCACTAGGCCTTAACGGCCTGAACGTGGAGCCTTTCGGATGAGACGATAAACCGAGGTCCCGTGTGCCCATGCACTTAGCATACGTTAAACCCAGTGGCAACGAAAAAGTTGTCATTTGGTAAAAAATTTACCCCCCCCCCCCCTCATCAGTGACAAAAATCGCATGCAAAAAAAAAAAAAAAATGGGTGGCGCGCCTCTGGCTGCGACGCGCTCTCCAGGTGGGAGCAACCCGAATTTCACAGAGACGCCTCTGTGACTATAAAGTATAAAGTAAGTACCTAAAGTACCTTAGTCATGAGTAGGTTATTTTAATTGTTCAAAGAGCAAGTTTGATACATTACACGTTGTAAAAAGGATGATGGTATAAGAGAACTTAAACAGCTTTTCTAGCTTTGGTTTTATAGTCACACGAAGAATGGTGTAGAGTGGCACAGAGCTAACGCGTTCGCCTTGTCTCAAAGTAAACCCGAGTTCGAACCCGGGTACAGGGGATTTTCCCTCTCACTTTTCACTAGGCCTTACGGTCTTTCGGATGAGACGATAAACCGAGGTCCCGTGTGACCATGCACTTAGCACACGTTAAACCCAGTGGCAACGACAAAGTTGTCATTTGGTCAAAATTTACCTCCACCCATACTTTCCTTCCTCATCAGTCACACAATAATTGATTGCCAAAATAATAAAATTGGGTGACGCGTCTCTGGCTGCGACGCACTCTCCAGGAGGTGGGAGCAACCCGAAGTTCACAGAGACGCCTCTGTGACTATAAAGTACCTAATACCGAAAACCCAGTTTAACTTCTAAGATGCATTAATTACCCCGTGGGAATACCGGGGGGGTGTCTTTTGCATAAATAGTTCCCCCATCTTCTGGAAGTTACGTACTTGTAACTTCCTCTGATCTGTCACTCTCTTTGACTCTGCCTTTCCCGTTTGCTTACTGTCATCTACTATCTTTCTGCCTTACCGGTCCATTCTCCTGCCTTTTTTTAAATAAATAATTTGAAAAAGATTTCCTCCAGCCGAAATCGGAGTATTTCTTAGGCGCATGACGGCAGCATGACGCATCTGCGCTCATACTTGACAGGACACTGTCTGAGCGATCGAAGAAGAAGAAGAAGAAGAAGAAGAAGAAGAAGAAGAAGAAGAAGAAAAAGAAGAAGAAGCATCAATGACAGAATCCAGGCGCAATCGAGGCACACAGACGCAACGTATTAATTGTCAATCAGGGGCGATTGAGAGGTAAGCCATTGGTAGTGGGGTGGGTGAGTGGGTGGGTGGTTGGCAGGAGGAGTAGTGATGGAAAATATCGTCTGCTTTTGGTGATGGGAGAATATTCGTTAGGGCGGTGCGCTCCATGCTTCAGCGGGTAAAACTTCTTCTTCTTCGTTGATCGCTCTACAGACAGCCTCCTGTCATATGAGCGCAGATGCGCCATGCTGTCGCTAGGCCCTACACGTCCGTCTTTGGCTGGAACGTAATTATCCTTGTTTATAGAAAAAATGGCAGGAGAATGGAACCAGTAAGGAAGAAAGATAGTAGATGACAGTAGGCAAAGGGAAAGTCAAATAGAGGGGCGGGTTAGAGGACGCTCCAGGCACAGAACTTCCAGAAGGTGGGGGAACTAGGAATTATTTCTATGAAAGAGGATGGCTACCCTGTGCTTGGCGCATCCCTGTCTACTGTTCGCATTCACATTTTTTAAGGGGTTCTAAAGTACAATTTTGTCAAAATCGAGAGCATAGTGATTACTTGATTCTATGCAATAAGTGTGTGTGTGTGGTGGGGGGGGG
>CM065702.1:11989768-11999768 GCA_017654935.2 Phymorhynchus buccinoides | reverse complement strand
GAAGTAAAAGTAGGCACATTATAAGCTTCAAGCTTGTTGATGCCATTATTCATCTTTGGATAAATGGTTATATTGTTGTTGGTGAATAAAAAACCTATTTAAACCAAACTAATAATCTATAAAAAATTTAAAAAAATGACTCCCCCCCAACAAAAAAAATCATAAATATACCAAAAAATAATAATAGTTCATTGCCCAGCATAAGGACCCAGAATCAAACAAAACAAACAACAAACAAATGTTTATTTTCACAGTTTGGATACAAACTTTCTATGGCCTCTCCCCTAGACCCTCGATTTCAGAAGGCAATGTATATGCTTTTAATTTTAATTGTTAATACTAGCATAATTTGCTTTTGAACATATTTTTTTCAAAAGTTATAAACAAAATTTCTACTTTTTTTTCTTTTTTTTGGGGTTTGGTGGGGGGGGGTGGGAGTAAGTAAATATAAAAAATAACACATAAGAAATACAATAGAGAAACATCAGAAAAGAGATTTACTTAAGGTTAGTAGGAAAAACGTTTTTTTCAAAAATTATATTGTTTGTGGACCGTGAAGGAGAGAAACTGAGGCGAAACAGAGAGGATGTGGGGAAAATACAAGGGGAAGAGAGAGAGAGAGAGAGAGAGAGAGAGAGAGAGAGAGAGAGAGAGAGAGAGAGAGAGAGAGAGAGAGAGAGAGAGAGAGAGAGAGAGAGAGAGAGAGACAGAGAGAGAGAGAGAGAGAGAGAGAGCGAGAGAGAGAGAAGATAGAGACAGAGAGAGAGAGAGAGAGAGAGAGAGAGAGAGAGAGAGAGAGAGAGAGAGAGAGAGAGAGAGAGAGAGAGAGAGAGAGAGAGACAGACAGAGAGAGAGAGAGAGAGAGAGAGAGAGAGAGAGAGAGAGAGAGAGAGAGAGAGAGAGAGACAGACAGACAGAGAGAGAGAGAGAGAGAGAGAGAGAGAGAGAGAGAGAGAAGGGAGGGAGAGAGAGAGAGAGAGAGAAAGAGAGAGAGAGAGAGAGAGAGAGAGACAGAGAGACAGAGAGAGAGAGAGAGAGAGGAGAGAGAGAGAGAGAGAGAGAGAGAGAGAGAGAGAGAGAGAGAGAGAGAGAGAGAGAGAGAATCAATATACCAAAGTAGATATGAAAATCATGACGAGAGGGACAAAATTTAATAAATCTTCCCCTACATACCGATTCTCTTCACCCCCCTGTATTTAAAACATTGAATAATGGCTGTAAATAAATATATACAACATGAACTTTGTGTACAATCTACACCCCTTTCTTAAATCAATATCAGACCAAAGCCATTTATTTTCTTTGAAAACGGATACATTAACACGGATTTATTTGGCAAGAAATGTTGGTTGCATTGTGAGTGGATTAGTGAGCGGAGGGCAGATGAACGATTGGGGGTCATATATCATATCATATCATATCAGTCTGTAGGCTTTGTGAAGCCTTTTGCCCTCTAGATATTTTTCATATGTAGTATAAATTTATATATTTTTGCCCGTGAATTACTTTGGCTGTTGTGTATTGTTTTAACCCTTTCGACGAGAATATTGTTTCACGTAATCTTGGGACATTAACCCTTTCACCGCCAATGTCGCATTTACACACCACAATGGTTTAACACCCATGTCACTAAAAGGCATCAAATCAGGGCCTGTTATCTGAAGGCCCTATTTTCTTAATTTTGGGAGATAAGGATAGGGCTAATGTTATACATGTCATAGAGAAATTCACAATATTCGCAAATATTCGCAGATGTTTTTTTCTCTATCCAGTTAAGTTTAATGGTATATTTTGGCTGAAAAATGGCTGGCTACGAAAGGGTTAAAAAAAAAAAAAAATTCTCTAAATTTGTGGAGTACATAATAGTATTTAATGTTTTGTCAATAAGTTTTTTTGAACACATTTAGTGATGATGCATTTACAGTGTGGTGTGAGAGTTGCATGTTAGATAATTATTTGCTTATTAGATGTAAATTTCTCTTTCATGTTTTTAATTAATAATTCTGATTTTTATTTTGATGTATTGAACCTTTTTTTGTTACACGATGGAAGACAATTTTCCATGTGCATTTCTACAATGGACAATAAAGAAACATGACTGTTATTATTAGGTACTTTATAGTCACAGAGGCATCTCTGTGAAAATCGGGTTGCTCCCACCTGGAGAGCGCGTCGCAGCCAGAGGCACGCCACCCATTTTTTAAATATATTTTTTTGCTTGCGATTTTTTGTGTGATTGATGAGGAAGGAAAGGGGTGGGTGGGTAAATTTTGACCAAATGACAACTTTTTCGTTGCCACTGGGTTTAACGTGTGGTAAGTGCATGGGCACACGGGACCTCGGTTTATCGTCTCATCCGAAAGACTCCACATTCAGACTGTAAGGCCTAGTGCAAAGTGAGAGGGAAAATCCCCTTTACCCAGGTTCGAACTCGGGTTTACTTGACACGAAGCGAACGCGTTACCACTGTGCCACTCTACACTAAAGGACTTATATACTTTAGCAAAATAGTTCTGTATATGATTGAACTTAGGAAATTGCATTTTAAAGATTTATCCTACATTTTGTGCTTAAATTATAGCAATGAAGTTTTACTACTCTCTGTTCATATCATTATTATCGAAATGATGACATTTCAATTGTATCATTAAAAACCGAATAAAACGCACACGAGATAAATAACTGTAAATAGAAACAACAAAAACCACACACACAAGAAGCAAATATTGAATAAAAAGTATAAAACAAACATGTAGGAGTAAACTGAAAAGACTGGTAAAAATGTAAAACAAAATATTTCGGAATTTTTGTAGGGGGGGTGGGGGGGGGGGGGTATGTTTGTTGTTGTTGGTATATTCTAGTCACAGAGACTTATCTCTGTGAAATTCGGGCTGCTCTCCCCCGGAGAGTGCGTCGTCGCAAGTGCAGCGCCTACCCTTTTTTTTTTTTTTTTTTTTTTTTTTTTTTTTTTTTTTTTTTTTTTTTTTTTACTGGGGGGGGGGGGCACAGGGTGAGGAGGGTGTGTGGGCACACTTGGAAAACCTAGCTATCAATGTGGCCATACCAGGCAGCGGGGTTCCTCCCTGCTCTTACCGACTTTCAACTGCCGTGGGATTTTTACGTGCGTGAAGCGCACGGGTCAGACTAGCTGTAAGTCCCCGTCCGAAGGACTGGACATTCAGTTCAGTAGGGTGGGGTGGGGTCTTCATAATTTGATTAAATAAGCACAACAAAACGAAACAGTATAGAGTAAATTTAAAAACAAAACCTGAAACTAAAAAACGGACCAGCAAGTAAGAAATAAATTAATAAAGAAAGAAAGAAAGAAAGAAAGAAAGAAAGAAAGACAGACAGACAGAAAGAAAGAAAGAAAGACAGAAAGAAAGACAGACAGACAGACAGAAAGAAAGAAAGACAGAAAGAAAGACAGACAGAAAGACAGACAGAAAGAAAGAAAGACAGAAAGACAGAAAGAAAGAAAGAAAGAAAGAAACAAAGAAACAAAAAGTCCATGATTGCTTGTGTTCGTGAAAGGAATAGCATCCGAAATACATCACACCAGCTACTATATGGGTGTGTGAGTGTTTTTCTTCAAGTAAAAAAAAAACCCACACAAAAACGAAAGAGAGAAAGAAAGTGGAGAGAAACGAAAGGGGTGAGTATAATCACGTGTATTAGAAAAGATTATTATAAAGAAACGGTTTACTGTGAGCAAAATAGACGACAAATACTTGATTACAAAAACAAAATCAAAACCAATTACATCAGCAAGCAAAACTTGCCAAGAAATTTGATAATAGTTGATCCACTAAACGAAGACGTAGGAAAAACACAAAACACGGGCGAGTATGTGTATTAGAAAAACATTATAAAGAAACGGTTTACTGTGAGAAAAATAGACGAAAAATACTTTTTGCTAAATCAACAAAATGTACATACCAGCAGCAAGCAAAACGTGCAAATAAATTAGATAATAGTTGATCCACTAAACGAAGAAGAAAGGAAAAACACAAAACATACAAATGTCTGTACCCGCTTTCTTACCTTAACTTGTCTGTCTGTATCTCTTTCCGTTGAAAGGAAGACTTACTTACTTACTTACTTACAAACAACTCCTTTACCTTACCACACCCAAAACGACCAAAACCAACCTGACTTCTGACTGGTCGAGAGACTGTCCAAACACTGACAGACGATTGGAGCAGACTGAGTGAGGCAAAGCACGCGCAGCTAGCAACGAGCGACATCGGCGCATGAGCAGTGAGCTTCTTGTTTCTTCTTCCTCTTCTTTTTCTCGTTTCTCGCGAGACTTTTCACAGAAATTATTCATAGATTGTAGTAGTAGTAGTAGTAGGGGTTGAGGTTTAGGGTTAGGGGGGTATGGATTGGTAGGGTGGGGTGGGGGGGGGGGTGGGGGGCAAGAGCTTGCTTTTACGATTGGATGGAATAGAGGAAGGAAGAATTGGCATGTTCTTTGCTGACCTTGCTTACTACAACGTTTGCTTGGAGACATGACTGCTTGCTGCTTACTGATGATGCTTGCTGTTGGTGACATTTTTGTTTGTTTGCTGACGTATGGTTATGAATCTTCTTCTCTCTTTTTTTTCGGGGTGAGGGGGGGTGAGTGGAGAAGGGAGATGGATGATGAAAGAGAGAGAGAGAGAGAGAGAGAGAGAGAGAGAGAGAGAGAGGGCAGAGAGAGAGAGAGAGAGAGAGAGACCTGGATACTGGACACATAACAGGAACAGAGTGAGTGGAGAAGGGAGATGGGTGATGGAGAGAGAGAGAGAGAGAGAGAGAGAGAGAGAGAGAGAGAGAGTTTCTTTTTCTTTTTCTTTTTCTTTTTTTTTTTTTTTTTCCCGGGGGGGGGGGGGGGGGGGGGGGGGGGGTGGGGGGGGGGGATGAAGGGGATATAAAACAGACGCATACATTACATGCATACAAAAGTGATGAATAGCCATTTTTTTTCGGGCACAATCAAACCGAACTCATGACAAGAAAAAGCAAAGAAAAGATAAGATTCGTCCATTGAATAAATAAATAAATACATGGGAGAGAGACGATCATATTTACAAGCAAATTGGTTGTCGCATGTCTTCTATTTCCTGATTTTATTTCCTAAGACAATGCATCGCAGGGCATTAGCAGAGGGGGAGGGCAGGGGGGGGGGGGGGCGCGCAGGATCCTATAAAATAAATTATTTTGAGAGAATCTTGGTTGCAAACGGGTTTTTTTAAAACTTAAAATTGTTTACAGGAAATTTATTTTAAAAAAAAGACAAGAAAAGAAAACAATAGCGGGAAAAATAATTATTTATTATTCTTTATTCTCTTATTATTTCTTTAATTATTAATTAATTTATTTATTTATTAATGAATTTATTTATTTAGTTAATTATTATTATTTATTATTATTTATTTATTTATTTATTTATTTATTAATTTATTAATTAATTATTTAATTATATTAATTAATTTATTTATTTATTATTAATTTATTATTATTTATTTATTTATTTATTTTTATTATTTATTTATTAGGTTTTTATTATTTATCTTATTTATTATATTTATTTATTCATTAATATTTAATTATTTAATTAATTAATTAATTAATTAAGTATTAATTAATTAATTACATCTTTTATTTAATAAGTAATTAATAATTAATTATATTATTTTAATTAATTTTAATTTATTTATTTATTAATTAATTCATTAATTATTAATTATTATTATTTAATATAATTTATGATTAATTAATTAATTAATTAATTAATTTATTAATTAATTAATTAATTATAATTATTAATTATTTTAATTAATTTTATTACTTTTTTATATTTATTTATTAATTATTTAATAATATATTATTAATTATTATTTATTTATAATTATTATAATTATTAATTAAATTATTATTTATTTATTTATTATTAATTAATTATATTAATTAATTATTAATTATTATATAATTAATTAATTATTAATTAATTAATTAATTAAGTATTTATTACTATTATTTAATTATTTAATTTATTTATTAATTAATTATTAATTATATTTATTTATTTATTAATTATTATTATAATAATTATTATTAAATTATTTATTACTATTTATTCGATTATTATCATATTAATTAATATTTAATTATTTATTTAATTTATTATATTAATTAATTAATTAATTATTAATTAATATTATAATATAATAATAATGTTAATTAATTATTATAATTAATTATTATTATTATATTATTTATTATATTAATATATTATTATTATTTATTTATATATTAATTATTTATTATTATAATTATTATATGTATTATTGATTAATTATTTATTTATTTATTATTTATTATTTATTATTATTTATTTATATTTATTAAATTATTTATATTATTTATTTATTATTTCATTTATTTATTTATTTTATATTTATTAATTATTTATTTATTTTATATTTATTTATTAATTATTTTATTATTAATATTATTTTTTTATTATATTATTTATTAATTATTTATTTATTTTATTATTTAATTAATTATTATTTAATTATTTAATTTATTATTTATTTATTATTTATTTATTTATTATTTAATTATTTATATTATTTATTTATTGATTAATTATATTATTTATTAAATTATTTATTATATTTATTATTTATATATGTTTATTTATTAATTATTATTAATTTATTTATTATTAATTATTTATTTATTAATTAATTTTTTATTTATTTATTATTATTAATTAATTATTATAATTATTTATTATTATTATATTTATTTATTATTATTAATTATTATGTATTTATTTATTTATTATTAATTAATTATTTATTTAATTATTATTATTTATATTATATATTAATTATTATTTATAATTATTTATTTAATTAATTAATTATTAATTTATGTATTTAATATATTATTATTTATTATATTAAATATTAATTTATTATTATTAATTTATTTATTAATTATTATTTAATTAATTAATTATTATTATTTTTATTTATTATTATTATAATTTATTTAATTTATTTATTTTATTTATTATTATTTAATTATTTTTAATATATATTTTTATTATTTATTTTTTATAATGTTATTAATTATTTAATTATTTATTATTTATTATTATTATTTTATTTATTATTTATTTATTATTATTTATTATTTATTTTTTATTATTATAATTAATTAATTATTAATTATTATTATTTATTTATATTATTATATATTAATTAATTATAATTTTATTTATTAATTTATTATATTTATTTATTATTATTAGTATTCATTATTTATATTATTATTATTATTATTAATTTATTATATTTATTTATTAATTATTATTTATTATTATTATTTATTATTATTAATTATTTATTATTTATTTATTATATTATTTATTTATTAATTTTTTATTATTATTTATATATTATTTATTTATTATTTATTATATTATTTATTATTTATTAATTATTTATTTATTATTTATTAATTATATTATTATTTATTTATTAATTTATTTAATTTATTATTTATTATTATTATTTATTTATATTATTATATAATTATTATTTATATATTTATTTATTATATTTATTTAATTTATTAATATATTAAATTATTTATTTATTATTATTTATTATTAATATTTATTATATTTATTTTATTATTATTTTATTTATTTATTTATTTATTTATTATTATTAATTATTATTTATTTAATATTATTTATTATTTTATTATATTATTATTTATTTATTAATTATTTATTTATTATTATTTATTAATTTATTTATTATATATTATTTATTTATTATTATTTATTATTTATTTTATTATTTATTATAATTATTTATTATTATATTTATTATTTATTTATTTATTTAATTTATTATTTTATTAATTATTTATTATTTAATATTATTATTTATTTATATTTATTATTATTTTATTAATTATTTATTATTATATTTATATATTTATTATTATTTTATTATTATTATTATTTATATTATTATTATTTAATATTATTTATTATTATTATTATTTAATTATTATTTATATATTATTATATATTATTTATTTTATTTATTTTATTAATTATTATTATTATTTATTTATTAAATATTTTTTATTTATTTATTTTATTTATTATATTTATTTATTATTATTATTTATTATTATTAATTTATTTATTATTTATTTATTAATATTATATTATATTTATTTATATATTATTTTTTAATAAATTATTTATTTATTTATTTTTTTTTAATATAATATTATTAATTATAATTTTATTATTAATTTTATTATTTATTATAATTATATTATTAATATTTATTTATTATTATTATAATATTTAATTATTTAATAATTATTTATTTATTATTTATATTATTATTATATATTAATTATTTATTTATTATATTATTATTATTATTAATATTTATTTATATATTATTTATTATTATTATAATATATTATTATTTATTTTTATTTATATTATTATTTTATTATATTATTTAATTATTATTAATTATTATTAATTTATTTATTATTATTATATATTAATATTTTTATTATTATTAATATTATTTTATATTATTTATTATTATTATTTATTATTATATATATTTATTTATTTATTTATATTATATTTATTTATATTTATAAATATTAATTATTAATTATTATTTATTTATTATTATTATTTTATTTATTATTTATTATTATTATTATATTTAATTATTTATTAATTATTATTTATTTATTTATTTATTATTTATTATTTATTAATTATTTATTAATTTATTATTATTAATATATTATTATATTATATAATTTTAATTTTAATTTATTATTATTTTATTATTTATTTATTATTTATTTATTAATTATTTATTATTATTATTATTTATTTATTATTATTATTAATTAATTTATTATTAATTTTTTTATTTAATTTATTTTATTATTAATTATTTATATTATTAATTAATTATTATTTATTTATTTATTATTATTATTTTATTATATTTATTAATATATATTATTTAATTATTTTATTATTTATATATTATTTAATTATTTAATTATATTATTTATTATTATTATTATTTATTTATATATTTTATTTATTAATTATTTAATATTATTTATTTATTATTATTTATTTATTATAATTTTTATATATTTATTTATTTATTATTATATTATTTATATTATTATTTATTTATTTATTATAATTATTTATTTATTTATTAATTATTATTATTATTATTTATTTATTATTATTATTATTATTAATTATTTATTATTATTATATTTATTTATTTATTTATTATTTAATTATTTATTATTTATTATTTATTTATTTAATATTATTTATTATTAATTTAATTATTTATTTAATATTTAATTATTTATTATTATTATATTATATTAATTAATTATATTTAATTATTATTATATTTATTATTTAAGTTTATTTATTTATTATTTTATTATTATTTATATATTTATTATTATTATTTATTATTATTTATTATTTATTTATTTATTATTATTAATTATTATTAATTTATTATTTATTATATTTATTATTATTATTATTTATTAATTATTTATTTATTTATTATTTATTTAATTATTTATTAATTATTTATATATTTAATTATTTATTATTATTATTATTATTTATTTATTTATTTATAATTAATTATTATTTATTATTATTTATATTTATTTATTTATTATTTATTTATTTATTTTATTTATTTATTTATTTTTATTTATTATTTTATTATAATTATTTATTAATTATTTTTATTTATTTATTTATTATTTAATTAATTATTAAATTAATTATTATAATTATTTATTAATTTATTTATTTATTAATTATTTATTTATTTATTTATTTAATTATTAATTTATTAATTTATTAATTATTATTATTAATTATTTATAT
>CM065702.1:11977268-11987268 GCA_017654935.2 Phymorhynchus buccinoides | reverse complement strand
CTTTTTCTTCTTTCTTCCTCCTCTTCTCTTTCTTCTTCTCCTCTTCTCTTCCTCTTCTCTTCTTTCCTTTTTCTTCTTTTCCCTCCTCCTCTTCTTCTTTTTCTTATCCTCCTTTTTCTCCTTCTTCTTCTTCTCCTCCTCCTCTCCTTCTTCTTTCTTTCCTCTTCTTTCTTCTCCTCCTCTTCTCTTCCTTTTCTTCTTTCTTCTCTCCTCCTCTTCCTTCTTTCTTTTTCTTCTTTTTCTTCTCCTTCTTTCCTTCTTTCTTTCTTTCTCCTTCTTTCTTCCTCTTCTTCTTCTCTTTCCTTCTCCTCCTCCTCTTCTTTCTTTTTCTTCTCGTCCTCCTCCTCCTCTTCTTCTTCTTTCTTTCCTTCTTCTCTCTTCTTCTTTTCTTCCTCCTTCTTCTCTTCCTCTTCTCCTTCCTTTTCTCTTCTCTTTCTTCTTCTTCTTCTTTCTCCTTCTCTTTCTTTCTTCTCCTCCTCTTCTTCTTCTTCTTCTTTCTCCTCCTCCTCCTCCTTCTTCTTCCTTCTCCTCTTCCTTCTTCTCTTCTTTTCTTCTCCTCTCTCTTCTTCTTCTTTTTCTTCTTTTTCTCCTCCTCTCTCTTCTTCTTTTTTTCTCCTCCTCCTCTTCTTCCTTCTTTCTCTTCTCCTCCTCTCTTATTCTCCTCCTCCTCTCCTTCTCTTTCTTCTCCTCCTCTTCCTTCTTCTTTTATCCTCTTCTCTCCTCTCTCCTCCTTCTTCTTTTTCTTCTTCTCCTCTTCTTCTCTCTCTCCATCCCTTCTCCTCCTTCTCTTTCCTTCTTCCTTCTCTCCTCCTCCTCCTTCTTCTTCTTTCTTCTCTCCTCCTCCTCTTCTTCTTCTTTTTCTTCCTCCTCCTCCTCCTTCTTCTGTCCTTTTCCTCCTCCTCTTCCTTCTTTTTTTCTTCTTCTCCTCCTCCTCTCTTCTTTTCTCTTCTTCTGTCCTCTTCCTTCTACTTTTCTTATCTTTCCTCTTCTTCTTTCTTCTTTTTCTTCCTCCTCTTCTTCTTCTTCTTTTTCTTCTCCTCCTCTTCCTTCTTCTTCTTCTCCTCCTTCTCTTCTCCTCTTCTTCTTCTTTCCTCCTCCTCCTCTTCTTCTTCTTCTTTTTCTCTCTCCTCCTCCTCTTCTTCTTCTTTTTCTTCTCCTCTACTCCTCTTCCTTCTTCTCTTTCTTCTCCTCCTCCTCTTCTTCTTCTTCTTCTTCTTCTTCTCCTCTTCTTCCTCCTTCTTCTTCTTCTCCTCCTCCTCTTCCTTCTTCTTTTTCTTCTCCTCCTCTTCTTCCTTCTTCTTCTCCTTCTCCTCTCCCTTCTTCTCTTTCTTCTCCTCCTCCTCTTCTTCTTTTTCTTCTCCTCCTCCTCATCTTCTTTTTTCTCTTTCTTCTCCTCCTCCTTCTTCTTCTTTTCCTTCTCCTCCTCCTCTTCATTCTTCTTTTTCTTCTCCTCCTCCTCTTCCTTTTTCTTTTTTATTCTCCTCCTCCTCTTCCTTCTTCTTTTTTCTTCTCCTCTTCCTTCATTCTTCTCTGTTCTTCCTCCTCCTCATCATTCTTCATCCTTTTCCTTCTTTCCTTTCCCCGATCCTCTCTACAAACTTTGTTTCTTGTTCTTTATTTTTTTTTCTTTTCTATCCTTCCTATAAACTCTTTCCTTCCTTCGTTCTTCCTTCTTCCCTTCCTTCCTTCATTCCTTCCTCCTTCCTTCCTTCCTTCCTCCTTCCTTCTTCCTCTCCCTTCCTTCCTCCCTCCTTCTCCTTTCTTTCTTCCTTCCCCCCCCCCCCCCAATTCTTTGTTCTTCTGCAAAAATCCTCGGACAGCACAACTGCATGTTATATTGGCAAGTACAATCTTGAGGGGTTCGTTCTCATAAGGTACTATCATTCTTCTCTGGTGAAAGCCAGAAGGTACTGTCATTCTTCTTTGGTGAAAGTCAGAAGGTACTATCATTCTTCTCAGGTAAAAGTCAGAAGGTACTATCATTCTTCTAGGGTGAAAGTCAGAAGGTACTATCATTCTTCTCTGGTGAAAGTCAGAAGGTACTATCATTCTTCTCTGGTGAAAGTCAGAAGGTACTATCATTCTTCTTGGGTGAAAAGCCAGAAGGTACTATCATTCTTCTCTCTGAAGGTACTATCATTCTTTCTCTGGTGAAAGTCAGAAGGTACTATCATTCTTCTCTGGTGAAAGTCAGAAGGTACTATCATTCTTCTCTGGTGAAAGTCAGAAGGTACTATCATTCTTCTCTGGTAAAATCCAGAAGGTACTATCATTCTTCTCTGGTAAAAGCCAGAAGGTACTATCATTCTTCTGTGGTGAAAGTCAGAAGGTTACTATCATCTTCTCTGGTGAAAGCCAGAAGGTACTGGTAAAATCCAGAAGGTACTATCATTCTTCTCTGGTGAAAGCCAGAAGGTACTACTATCATTCTTCTCTGGTGAAAGCCAGAAGGTACTATCATTCTTCTCTGGTAAAAGCCAGAAGGTACTATCATTCTTCTTTGGTGAAAGTCAGAAGGTACTATCATTCTTCTCTGGTGAAAGTCAGAAGGTACTATCATCTTCTCTGGTGGAAGTCAGAAGGTACTATCATTCTTTTTTGGTGAAACCCAGAAGGTACTGTCATTCTTCTCTGGTAAAAGTCCAGAAGGTACTATCATTCTTCTCTGGTAAAAGCCAGAAGGTACTATCATTCTTCTCTGGTAAAAGCCAGAAGGTACTATCATTCTTTCTCTGGTAAAATCCAGAAGGTACTATCATTCTTCTCTGGTAAAATCCAGAAGGTACTGTCATTCTTCTCTGGTAAAAGCCAGAAGGTACTATCATTCTTCTCTGGTGGAAAAGCCAGAAGGTACTATCATTCTTCTCTGGTAAAAGCCAGAAGGTACTATCATTCTTCTCTGGTAAAAGCCAGAAGGTACTATCATTCTTCTCTGGTGAAAGCCAGAAGGTACTATCATTCTTCTCTGGTGAAAGTCCAGAAGGTACTATCATTCTTCTCTGGTAAAAGCCAGAAGGTACTATCATTCTTCTCGGGTGAAAGCCAGAAGGTACTATCATTCTTCTTTGGTAAAAGTCAGAAGGTCTATCATTCTTCTGGTAAAAGCCAGAAGGTACTATCATTCTTCTCTGGTAAAAGTCCAGAAGGTACTATCATTCTTCTCTGGTGAAAGTCAGAAGGTACTATCATTCTTCTCTGGTGAAAATCCAGAAGGTACTATCATTCTTCTCTGGTAAAATCCAGAAGGTACTATCATTCTTCTCTGGTGAAAGCCAGAAGGTACTATCATTCTTCTCTGGTAAAATCCAGAAGGTACTATCATTCTTCTCTGGTAAAAACCCAGAAGGTACTATCATCTTTCTCTGGTGAAATCCAGAAGGTACTATCATTCTTCTCTGGTAAAAGCCAGAAGGTACTATCATTCTTCTCTGGTCAAATCCAGAAGGTACTATCATTCTTCTCTGGTAAAATCCAGAAGGTACTATCATTCTTCTCTGGTAAAAGCCAGAAGGTACTATCATTCTTCTCTGGTTAAAAGCCAGAAGGTACTATCATTCTTCTCTGGTAAAAGCCAGAAGGTACTATCATTCTTCTGTGGTAAAATCCAGAAGGTACTATCATTCTTCTCTGGTAAAATCCAGAAGGTACTATCTTTCTTCTCAGGTACACGTATTTGGTATTTGGTACTTTATAGTCACAGAGGCGTCTCTGTGAAATTCGGGTAGCTCCCACCTGGAGAGCGCGTCGCAGCCAGAGGCGCGCCATCCTTTTTTTAAATTATTATTAACTTGCATCCGGTTTTGGTGTGAGTGATGAGGAAGGAAAGGGGGTGGTGGTGGTGGTAAAGTTTGACCAAATGACAACTTTTTCGTTGCCACTGCGCTTAACGTGTGCTAAGTGCATGGGCACACGGGACCTCGGTTTGACCATGAGTTGCAAGGGAAAGAAGGATCGTCTCATCCCAAAGACTCCACGTTCAGACCGTAAGGCCTAGTGCAAAGGGAGAGGGAAAACTCCCCTGTACCCAGTGCCAGAACTTATCATCATTCTTCTCAGGTAAAAGCCGGAAGGTACTATCATTCTTCTTTATTCCTTTTGTTATAGGACTTTCTGGCTTTTTCTCCCCGAGAGAAGAATGATGGTGTTTTCTGGCAGATAATTTATACTCGTGCGATCTACGTCAGTGGGCTTTTGTGACGTAGGTACCCGACCGGTAATGTATTCATCTATTCAAAGGCTAATGTCTGAGGTAATGACATTGTCAGAATGAGAGGGACAGGAGGTTGGGGTGAGAGACAGAGAGAAGGGGGGAGAGAGGGAGAGGAGAGAGAGAGGGGAGAGAGAGAGAGAGAGAGGGGGGGAGAGAGAGGAGGGAGAGAGAGAGGAGGAGAGAGAGAGAGAGAGAGAGAGAGAGAGGAGAGGAGAGAGAGAGAGAGGGGAGATGAGAGAGAGAGAGAGAAAGAGAAATGGGAGAGAGAGAGAGAGAAGAGAGGGAGGGAGAGAGAGAGAGAGAGAGAGAGAGAGAGAGAGAGGAAGAGAGGGGGGGGGAAGAGAGAAAGGGAGAGAGAGAGAGGGAGAGAGAGAGAAAGAGGAGGGAGAGAGAGAGAGAAAGGAGGAGGGAGAGAGAGAGAGAGAGAGAGAGAGAGAAGAAGAAGAAGAAGAAGAAGAGAGAAAGATATATACATTTAAAGAGTGGGAGAGTCCAACCTGTCTATTGTTTGAGAGAGAGAGAGAGAGAGAGAGAGAGAGAGAGAGAGAGAGAGAGAGAGAGAGAGAGAGAGAGAGAGAGAGAGAGAGAGAGAGAGAGAGAGAGAGAGAGAGGGTATACGACTCATGATCAGACACAGTTATGCTCATACAATGACATTATTTTCATTCCTGTTGCCATTCTTTTCCTCTCTGTCTCTCCGCCTCTGTGACTGTTTGTCTGCCTCTGTCTTTGCCTCTCTCTAGCCGCCTGTCTCTGTCTATATGTCTGTCTGTTCTCTGTCTGTTTTTTTCGGCGTTTACCAGGCCCAAGAACTACAGACACCTGCAGTGTTGGTCATGAAATTAGAGCAACACTCTCAGAATTGCATCCGTTAAACGGGTGAAGCTGGCAGTGTTGGTCATGAAATTAGAGCAACACTCTCAGAATTGCATCCGTTAAACGGGTGAAGCTGGCAGTGTTGGTCATGAAATTAGAGCAACACTCTCAGAATTGCATCCGTTAAACGGGTGAAGCTGGCAGTGTTGGTCATGAAATTAGAGCAACTCTCTCAGAATTGCATCCGTTAAACGGGTGAAGCTGGCAGTGTTGGTCATGAAATTAGAGCAACACTCTCAGAATTACATCCGTTAAACGGGTGAAGCTGGCAGTGTTGGTCATGAAATTAGAGCAAAGTCTCTCAGAATTACATCCGTTAAACGGGTGAAGCTGGCAGTGTTGGTCATAAAATTAGAGCAACACTCTCAGAATTACATCCGTTAAACGGGTGAAGCTCGACTGCGTGGTTTCAATCTTCCCATTGGACCCATAACCAGGACCGAAAAACCCATCGCCTCTGATGGGATTCGAACCCGTGATCTCACAGCCAGTAGCCCGCGATGTTACCACTACACCACTGCGGCTGGTATAGGGGAAGACGGGGTAAAAAGCGCATGGGCGGGTAAGAAGCCCACCCCAATTATCTCATGAAATAAAGAAAATGTCAGTCAAATTTGCCCATGAGACGAATGCTAGACATTAACGCTCGTCTCATGGGCAAAATGAGACTGAAATTTGCTTCATTTCATGAGATAATTGGGGTGGGCTTCTTACCCGCCCATGCGCTTTTTACCCCGTCTTCCCCTATATGAAACAAACTTGACCTAACCTGAAAGTTCTTTTTCATAAAACCAGTGCTAACAAAGTGTTAGACCAAACAGACCTTTCCCTTGTTGCAGTTCATAAGGCTTCGGACGCTTTTTGATTAACAAGTAAAGCTCAACGCGAGCGCGCACGCGCGCACTCGTGTGTGTGTGTGTGTGTGTGTGTGTGTGTGTGTGTTTCGGTGTGTGTGTGCGTGCGCGCGCGCGCTTGGGAGTAAGCCTATAATGTGCCTGATGGATATGTATGCGCGTGTATCTGCATGCACGTAGGCCTACACACGTAAGACTAGGTATGCTTAATATACTTCTTATACTTCTTCTTCTTCTTCTTCTTCTTCTTCTTCTTCTTCTTCTTCTTCTTCTTCTTCTTCGATCACTGCACTCTGATCCTCTTCCTTCTTCTTCTTCTGCGTTCCCAGGCCATATGGCCATAATGGGTAAGGTACACATATCTGTCCGGTATTCAGATTCCTCTGGTCTCTCCGCTGCGTACAGCCGACACATTCCGATTTCGGAGGAGCTCAAAGGAGAACAAAATATTTGGAAGAGTTTTTTTGAAAAAAGGAAGGAGAATGGGCCAATAAGTCAGAAAGATAGTAAATGATAGAAAGCAAAGGGAAAAGGCAGAGTCAAAGAGAATAGCAGATTAGAGGAAGCTGCAAGCACAGAACTTCTAGAAGGTGGGGAACTATTTTTACAAAAGACACCCCCCTCCCCCCCCAGTATCCCTACGGGGAGAGACTGGTGGAGGGGGTCGGGGTCATCCAGCTCCCCGTATGGAGGCACGAGGCATTCACTCATTTCCCCAGGTCCTCTTCCAAACCTTGCGCGCCGAAAACTATCACGTGACATGCTTCTTTTTTTTTCAAACTTGTCCTCTTTTGGGTTTTTTTTAGTCTCGCGAGAACGAGATTGATAATGGCAGCACGGAGTTAATGCATTTCTTGTTGTTGATTGGCCCATTAAGATTTGGCTAGTATACTATTTATTTTGGACCAATCAGACAGGACCTTGTAAAAAAACCATTCCTGCAAAGTTTTGCACAGTCGTTTCTTAGTCCCCTTTGGACGAAAACGCTCTGCGTGCACAAAACATCGTCTCGTAAAACAAGGCCCTGGTGTCCCAATAGGAATTGTTCGGAAATTATTAAGGGGAGTAATTTCGTGGTGTGTGGGAGTGATCTTGCCTAATTCAATCGGTCAAACAGGGGAAGTCACTCTACCATCAGCTCTCGTAGCCTATCGACTCGTGTGTTTGAGCAGACATACAGCACTTATAGAACACCGTGCGTCATTCTAAAAATTGATGTCATTTATATTTCTACGTCACATTTTGCAAGTTTTATCAGTTTGTGGCCACTGGCCACCCCTTATTTTTCTAGAAAGATGCTTGCAAGTCGCTGACTCGCATCCTGCGGTTTCAAGCTTCGACGCCATTGTTGCATTGTTGCTATGGTATTTGACCGAGTAATGGAGGCAAGCAACTCTAATTTTCACGAAGTGCTCTCGACTAGTTTTTCTCTCCGAAAATCGTCTATTTATTGAGCATTTTGTATGTCCCAAGCGGTATGTCTTTCGGATGAGACGATAAACCGAGGTCCCGTGTGCCCATGCACTTAGCATACGTTAAACCCAGTGGCAACGACAAAGTTGTCATTTGGTCAGAATTCCACCCCCCTCCCTCATCAGTGACAAAAATCACATGCAAAAAACCCCTCAAATAATTTTTTTAAAAATTGGGTGGCGCGCCTCTGGCTGCGACGCGCTCTCCAGGTGGGAGCAACCCGAATTTCACAGAGACGCCTCTGTGACTATAAAGTACCTAATACCTAATACCTTTTGTAATTTGTGTTTCAACAGGGTTATAATGTTCGTGCTGTGTTACACTTTATTAAAAAACGGAAAGGTTATATTTAAACCGTGGATTTCCCTGTGGGGATACCGGGGGGTCTTTTGTAAAAATAGTTCCCCCACCTTCTGGAAATTCTGTGCTTGTAGCTTCCTCTAATCTGTCACTCTCTTTGACTCTGCCTTTTCCCTTTGTTTTCTATCATCTACTATCTTTCTGACTTATTGGCCCATTCTCCTGCCTTTTTTCAAAAAAATCTTACAAATATTTTATCTCCATTGAGCTCCTCCGAAATCGGAATGTGTCGGCTGTACGCAGCGGGGAGACCAGTGAAAACTGAAAACCGGACACATACGTACCTTACCCATTATGGCCATATGGCCTGGGAACGCAGAAGAAGAAGAAGAAGAAGAAAAAACGTGGATTATTCGCGTTTTAAAATAAAACCAGATTTTATTCAATGTTTTGAATATAAGCTCTAAAGTGGATCGCTTGTGTCCTACTCGTTTAAGGAATAATGTTTGCATTGTGGAGAGAAAAAACCCTGCGCTCATATTAAACAAGGGTGTCACACAGGCGTACACACAGACACAGACACACACGCACGCACGCACGCAGAGAGAGAGAGAGAGAGAGAGAGAGAGAGAGAGAGAGAGAGAGAGAGAGAGAGAGAGAGAGAGAGAGAGAGAGAGAGAGAGAGAGAGAGAGAGACAGACAGACAGAGAGAGAGAGAGAGAGAGAGAGAGAGAGAGAGAGAGAGAGACAGACAGACAGACAGACAGACAGAGAGAGAGAGAGAGAGAGAGAGAGAGAGAGAGAGAGAGAGAGAGGAGAGAGAGAGAGAGAGATACAGACAGACAGAGAGAGAGAGAGAGAGAGAGAGAGAGAGAGAGAGAGAGAGAGAGAGAGAGAGAGAGAGAGAGAGGAGAGAGAGAGAGAGAGAGAGAGAAAAAGAGAGAGAGAGAGAGAGAGAGAGAGAGAGAGAGAGAGAGAGAGAGAGAGAGAGAGAGAGAGAGAGAGAGAGGCGCTTCTGACGCCTCAGAAACAATATTGACAATGGCCTAATTAACAGAGAGAGAGGGGGGGGGGGGAGAGGGGGCAAAGAGAGGAGAGAGAGACAGAGAGAGAGAGAGAGAGAGAGGGGGGGAGGGAGACAGAGACAGAAGTAGAGAGAGGGAGAGAGATAATAGGCAAAGAGAGAAAGAGAGACAGAGACAGACAGACAGATAGACAGACAGAGGCATATATATACCGTCTCATTTTTGTGATCTTACTGAAGTCTCTGTCTCTCTCTCATTGTCTCTCTCATTCATTCTCTCATTCTCACTATCTCTATTCTCATCTTTGTGAAATGTAATTGTTGTGGGTTGAGCAAATGCCTGACAAAGCGCTTTACAGCTTCCCTGTTCTATACTTCTCTCTCTCTCTCTTTTTCTTCACACACACACACACACACACACACACACACACACACACACACACACACACACACACACACACACACACACACACACACACACACACACACACACTAATTCAGTACATTTTCTAATTTCTTGGCTTACATAGCAACTGATTGTCTCAAATGGTTATTTCAGCAAATTTGCAAATTTCCTGGACCTCCAAATCAGGAAATGTGCAAATTTCCTGAAAATGTTAGGAAATTTGCAAAATCCCTGAGTGAAACAGGAAATTTGCAAATTCCCTGAAAATTTTAGAAAATTCGCAAATTTCCTGGTTTTGTAAATTTACTGTAACATACATATATCAAACGCAGGGCTAATACAGAAATAAATTCTGACACACTGGTACATAGGCCCACTCAATTTTACGCATACGGCCATAATAATAATAATAATAATAATAATATAAGTTACCAACATGACCCTACCCGTTCGATATTTTCACCACCAAAGTTGTCACAACGCTGCAGTGTTGTCTGGAACGCCTACTTCCATAACCCTTTCACCGCCAATGCTGCATTTATGCACCACAATGGCTTAGCACCCATGTCACTTAAAGGCATCAAACCAAGGCCTGTTATCCGAAGACGCTATTCTCTTAATTTTAGGTATTAGGTATTAGGTTAGGTATTAGGTACTTTATAGTCACAGAGGCGTCTCTGTGAAATTCGGGTTGCTCCCACCTGGAGAGCGCGTCGCAGCCAGAGGCGCGCCACCCAATTTTTTATATTTTTTATTTGCATGCGATTTATGTGTGACTGATGAGGAAGGAAAGGGGCACACGGGACCTCGGTTTATCGTCTCATCCGAAAGACTCCACGTTCAGACCGTAAGGCCTA
>CM065702.1:11969768-11972268 GCA_017654935.2 Phymorhynchus buccinoides | reverse complement strand
AGAATCGCCATTTCCCATATCGCCATTTCCCACATCGCCATTTCCCACATCGCCATTTCCCACATCGCCATTTCCCATATCGCCATTTCCCATATCGCCATTTCCCACATCGCCATTTCCCATATCGCCATTTCCCATATCGCCATTTCCCATATCGCCATTTCCCATATCGCCATTTCCCACATCGCCATTTCCCACATCGCCATTTCCCATATCGCCATTTCGCCATTTCCCACATCGCCATTTCCCACATCGCCATTTCCCACATCGCCATTTCCCACATCGCCATTTCCCACATCGCCATTTCCCATATCGCCATTTCCGATATCGCCATTTCCCACATCGCCATTTCCCACATCGCCATTTCCCACATCGCCATTTCCCGAAGCGCCGTTTTTCATATCGCCATTTCCCGATTCGCCATTTCCAATATCGTCATTTCCCGAATCGCCATTTCCCATATCGCCATTTCCTGAATCGCAATTTCCCATATCGCCATTTCCTAAATCGCCATGTCATGTGACACATTATGAACTTGTGTCATTTCGCCATTTTTCATCGCTGCGTGCCTGTGTGCTTAATGTTTTGTTCTCGAGCAGTCACTGAACGTTGAATATGAAGTGATGTTACATTTTGTGTGGAAATGAAAGCTTAGTCTGGCAGGAAATGTGGCCCTTAACTTAAGGTTGTATGTTTTAACTTGCTTGTGCTCTATTTGTGTATGTGCGCGCGCGCGCGCGAGTGTGTGTGTGTGTGTGTGTGTGTGTGTGTGTGTGTGTGTGGCGCGCGCGCGCGCGCGTGTGTGTGTATGCTTTTTCTATGGAGTAACTTTTTCCATTACTCCACAAAGCTAACCTCATAAACAGCGTCCATAGTCTGTCCTCGTTGCCCTGAAATAAAAAATCTAACATACCTCAGAAGACCACTGTGAGGTTGCTCGCGTGTGAGCTTTGTGTAGTAATGGAAAAAGTTACTCCATGAAAAATATGTTACTCCACAAAATCGGTGTTGGGTTGGTGTGTTACTGCATAACCTACGGTAAACACACACACACACACACACACACACACACACACACATATACAAATC
This sequence comes from Phymorhynchus buccinoides, assembly GCA_017654935.2. NCBI lineage: Eukaryota > Metazoa > Mollusca > Gastropoda > Neogastropoda > Raphitomidae > Phymorhynchus > Phymorhynchus buccinoides. The sequence continues at coordinate 11,971,179 of CM065702.1, read as the reverse complement.
AGCTGTACTCCACAACGTTAGGCGCGCGCGCGCGCGCGCGCGCGCGCGCGTGTGTGTGTGTGTGTGTGTGTGTGTGTGTGTGTGTGTGTGTGTGTGCGTGCGCGTGTGCGTGTGCGTGTGTGTGTGTGTGTGTACATGCGTGTGTTTCAGTGCACACTCGTATATCAGAATCCTTGTAACGGTGTTTTTTTCTGAATTCGAGGAACGGATTGAAGTGAAGCAGTTAAAAATAAAACAACAACAACGAAATGGCACAAATAAGAGGAAGGCGAAATGGCACTGCTTGACAGCACTCTTATCTAATCACCCCACCCCCAAATAGGGGCGTTCCCCGCCACGTGGCGAGATGGGAAATGGCGAATCGGTACCTACCCCGATAATACCTTCTGGCTTTCATCAAAGCAAAACGGCAAGCGCCTTCAACACGCAATCTTTGACATTAACCTGGCATCAATGGCGCATGGAAAAAAAAAGAGAAAAAAAAGAAATCAGTACTTTAATTAATTTACAACTGAGGCTTCTTCTGAAGATGATCAAAGAAAAATGTATGATCTCTTGACACTGATCAATCATGTATCGATCTGTTTATTATCTTTCTATTAAGGAAGCCATTGGCCTTTGGAAAATTTGCCCAGATGTTATTCAGTCATTGATTTGTGGAGACGGTATGTATCATCAAGAGATTCATGACGTCAAACGCTGTGGTGTAACATCGCTGAGATGTTAGCTGTGCTTTTAGTTTTGGATTTATTTATTCATTTATTGATTATTTATTTATATATGTATTTATTTAAACGATCAAAAATTGAAGAAGAAAAAACAAACACACCATTAAACTTCCCTCTTATGCATATATATAAGTTGCTTTGATAAAACTTTTTTGGTATCCAATGTATGTTTTGTGAACCTAAGAAGCAAACTCAATTACTTTAACTTTAACTTTATAACTGTATTTATTTATATATGTATTGATTTATGTATTTATATATTTATTTATTTATGTATTTATGTGTGAATGAAAATCTGTTTAACGTCTTTCGGTCTGGAACAGACACATATGAGACATTAGTAGATATAAAGATGGTGGGAACGATCCTGGAGACAATGTCCGGAGGCAGTGCAACACCAGGAAAGTCCCGAATTTTTAATAATGCAGATAAGTATAATATAAAACTTGAGTATTTGTGTGTGTGTGTGTGTGTGTGTGTGTGTGTGTGTGTGTGTGTGTGTGTGTCTTTCATTCAACGTCTATCCACTTCTCGTGATATTAGACGGTCAAATATATTTATTTATTTATTTATTTATGTATTTATGTATTTAGGTACTGATTTATTTATGTATTTATTTATGTATTTATGTATTTAGGTACTGATTTATTTATGTATTTATTTATGTATTTATGTATTTATTT
>CM065702.1:11954768-11964768 GCA_017654935.2 Phymorhynchus buccinoides | reverse complement strand
GATACACATTATATGTGGATACATACACGTCTAAGGATAAGCATGCATAGTTTCTTTTAACACGATGAACACACATTTAAACCTAAAAGGATCATGAGTTTAGGAGGTGGATGGATCTGGGGATGAATGATTTCTGTGCCCTGGAGTTGACTTTAAAAGTTTTGTAGCGACGTCCAGAAGGTAATAGTTCGTAATGTTTGTTCAAAACATGGGAGGTGTCATTTACAATCTTCCTGGCTTTATGCTTGGTTCGTCTTTCGTACATCTCATTCAAACCCATCTCTCTCTTTCCAACAACTTTACTACACACATTCACCACATCATCCAACACACGCCACAGAACTTCCAGAAGGTGGGGGAACTATTCATACGCACTCACACGCGCACACGCACACACACGCACACGCACGCACACGCACACGCACACACACACACACACACACACACACACACACACACACACACTCACACACACACACACACACACACACACACACACACACACACACACACACACCTGTATCCCCACAGGAAGAGCTACGTGGAAGGTTGGGGTCGTCCAGCTCCCCGAATGGAAGCACGAGGCATCCACCCCTGCTGTGAGACATTAAGGACCATGTGTACGGTCCGCTCTGTTTTCGATATCGGGGCATGTTGGATTGATGTTAAAGACCCACCAGATCACGTGTCAAAATCACGGGTTTCACGTGTTTTCCCTCTTATAGCTGGTGCGAACTCTTCTTTTGAACAGGTTTGACTGCCATACAAATGCCCCCAAATTCAAACCGAAACATCATTTTAAAGAGCAGCCTCAATTTTAAGTTGGGGGCACATTTGTATGTGGGTCACAGCTACCCAATCGTGGTGCGTCAGTGTGTCTTTAAATTTTGTGCAAATGAGAGTTTAGTTTGACACACCCAGATCATGAGCAGATGTGTAGATTTTGACATGCATCTCATTTTGCTTCTCTCGGGCATCCCGTGTTAACCCGCCAGGCGGAGTCTGACCGCTATTGTTTTGGGTCTGTCTGTCTGTCCGTCCGTCTGTCTGTCCTTCAATTTTTCTCCAAAACACTACTTGACAGATCTCCACAATACTTAGTAGGAAGATGGAGTATGCGATACTTGAGCGTGATGTCGAATATGAAGTTAATCGGTCGTGTCATATTTGTGTTTTCATCGCTACTGTCGCCTCTTGGCACCACAATGATTTAACACCCATGTCACTAAAAGGCATCAAATGAGGGTCTGGTATCCAGTGACCTTATGTTTCTTAATTTTGGGAGGTAAGGACAGGCCCTATTTTAGGCATGTCACAGAGAAATCCCCAGTATTCCAGACAAAATCTTTTCTCTACCCAGGTAAGTTTAATGGTAAATTTTGGCTGAGGAATGGCTAGCGTTGAAAGGGTTTAAATGAAGCCATTTTGTTTTTAATAGAAACCAAAGAGAGGACAGCTAGGCCACGCCCAAAGTGTCAGCCACGTTAGGTCACGTGGTCACGTGATGAAGAGTCATATTCTCTCTCTCCCTCTCTCTCTCTCTCTCTCTCTCTCTCTCTCTCCCCTCTCTCTCTCTCTCTCTCCCTCTCTCTCTGGGGGTGGGGTGGGAGAAGGGAGTTGGGGGGGGTGGGGTGGGAGAAGGGACGTAGGGAGGAGGAGAATCTAAGGAGGGTGTCCGTAATCCATATACAAACCATTCCCTCAAATCCGCCTCAGCACCCCCCCCCCCCCCTCCCCAAACCCCCCTACCAACCCAAACCTTCTTCTCCGAATCCACATGACAGCACTGACACAGCACGACTGACTAACGCGGCTAGGCCTACTACACATCCTTGTCATTATTCTGTTGTGTTTGAATATTGGAGTGGTATGCATACTCATGTAGGGTGTAGAGTGGCACAGAGGTATCGCGTTCGCCTCGTGTCAAGTAAACCCGAGTTCGAACCTGGGTACAGGGGATTTTTTTCTCTCACTTTACACTAGGCCTTACGGTCTAAACGTGGAGTCTTTCGGATGAGACGATAAACCGCACACGCACTTAGCACACGTTAAACCCAGTGCCAACGAAAGAGTTGTCATTTGGTCAAAATTTACACCCCCCCCCCCTTTCCTTCCTCATCAGTCACACAAAAAATCGCATGCAAAAAAAAAATGGGTGGCGCGCCTCTGGCTGCGACGCGTTCTCCAGGTGGGAGCAACCCGAATTTTACAGAGACTATAAAGTACCTAATACCTAGCACTCGTCCCATCGATGACTTTTCTCCGGAATGGGAAAGACTCGCAGTCGTCCCATCGGATGTCAACGTTGAGAAGATATATGATGATGATGACGGAGTCACGGTTACTTCGGTACCGTGTAGGGGAGACCGGGGCAGGTTGGGACAGAAAAATCCGGAGAAGCAAAATTGAATGCATTTTGTTTTTTTTTGCTCAAATGTCGAGAGAGAGAGAGAGAGAGAGAGAGAGAGAGAGAGAGAGAGAGAGAGAGAGAGAGAGAGAGAGAGAGAGAGAGAGAGAGAGAGACTCGCAGGTGTTTTTGTGTTACTTTCCTCAGACATTTCTCTACACATGTGGCTGCATTCAGACAATCTGAAAAAATAAAATGGGTAGGTGCTGCGGTTGCGGTGACGCGCTCTCCCAAGGGGAGAGCAGCACGAATTACACAGAGATAAGTCTCTGTGACTAGAATATACCAAATTCCAACATATCAATCTTTACTCAACGTGAAATAAAACCACGAAAGTCGAATTCTACCAGCAGGTCGCTGAAATTTACAAACACCTGCAAATCAGGCCACAGCTGCTACCTATGGGAACAAGACATGCTTTTCCATTAATTATGGGTGCCATAAGGTCTCAATGCACGTTAGCATTTTTCATTCTTTCCCCATGGCAACACAGAGGCATGTCAATCATAAAGGTTTCCATGCACGTGAACATGTTCCACCCTTTACCTTATATGGAACACAGTGATAGGCCAGTCATCCATGCACGTGAACATTTTCCACCCTTTACTTTATATGGAACACAGTAATAGGCCAGTCATCCATGCACGTGAACATTTTCCACCCTTTACTTTATATGGAACACAGTGATAGGCCAGTCATCCATGCACGTGAACATTTTCCACTCTTTCCCTTATATGGAACACAGTGACAGGCCAGTCATCCATGCACGTGAACATTTTCCACCCTTTACCTTATATGGAACACAGTGACAGGCCAGTCATCCATGCACGTGAACATTTTCCACTCTTTCCCTTATATGGAACACAGTGACAGGCAGTCATCCATGCACGTGAACATTTTCCACTCTTTCCCTTATATGGAACACAGTTATAGGCCAGTCATACATGCACGTGAACATTTTCCACCCTTTACCTTATATGGAACACAGTGACAGGCAGTCATCCATGCACGTGAACATTTCCCACCCTTTACCTTATATGGAACACAGTGACAGGCAGTCATCCATGCACGTGAACATTTCCCACCCTTTACCTTATATGGAACACAGTGACAGGCCAGTCATCCATGCACGTGAACATTTTCCACTCTTTCCCTTATATGGAACACAGTGACAGGCCAGTCATACATGCACGTGAACATTTTCCACCCTTTACCTTATATGGAACACAGTGACAGGCAGTCATCCATGCACGTGAACATTTTCCACCCTTTACCTTATATGGAACACAGTGGCAGGCCAGTCATCCATGCACGTGAACATTTCCCACCCTTTACCTTATATGGAACACAGTGACAGGCCAGTCATCCATGCACGTGAACATTTCCCACCCTTTCCCTTATATGGAACACAGTGGCAGGCAGTCATCCATGCACGTGAACATTTTCCACTCTTTCCCTTATATGGAACACAGTGACAGGCCAGTCATCCATGCACGTGAACATTTTCCACCCTTTCCCTTATATGGAACACAGTGGCAGGCCAGTCATCCATGCACGTGAACATTTTCCACCCTTTCCCTTATATGGAACACAGTGGCAGGCCAGTCATCCATGCACGTGAACATTTTCCACTCTTTCCCTTATATGGAACACAGTGACAGGCACGTGAACATTTTCCACCCTTTACCTTATATGGAACACAGTGACAGGCCAGTCATAATATGACTTGCATATCACTGTGTTGCTATGGGGAAAGAGTGAAAAAAATGTTCACGTGCATAATTATGCAGAGAGTCAAGGCAATAACTACTTCTAGGGAAACGCATTGGACTGTAGAGGGGAAGTATTGTTATTTTTTTTAGTTTTATCTTGTTGGTTTTTTGCTCCTTTTGTTGCCTGGTTTTGCTCCTTTTGCTATATTTGCTGTTTAATTGTTTGTCTCTATGTTGATAAAGGCGCATTCGCCGAAATATCCAGTAGTTTTGCTTTGTCTCTTGTGAATAAAATAACGTCACTTTACACTTGTCGTGTAGTTGTTTGTTTGTTGTATGTTCCAGTGACGTTGCAGTCTGTTTCAGGTTTTTTGTTACTTCTAGGGAAAGCAAAATGGCAGGGGTGTGGGTGGGGGTGTGGGTGGGGGTGGCGGGGGGCATCATAGTTTTAAAACAACAACAACAACAAAACAAACCAGCCTGCCCCGCGTCGCAACCTTCCCCCTGTCTCCCCTAAACGGTACGGGCCTACTGCGTGGATGATTCTGCTGGCCCTGTCTGCAAACTAATATCTGTATTGTTCAAAATTCGGGACTTTACTGGCGTTGCACCGCCTCCGGGCATTGCCTCCAGGATCGTTCCCACCATCTTTATATCCACTCATGCCCCATATTGAGTCTGTTCCAGAACAGAGGACGTTACACAGATTGCCATTCATGGCCCTTTTCTACGTTTTCGTTATTTCTGTGAGAGTCGTTTGTTTTATTAGGGGAAGGCGGGGTAAAAAGCGCATGGGCGGGTAAGAAGCCCACCCCAATTATCTCATGAAATAAAGAAAATTCCAGTCAAATTTGCCCATGAGACGAATGCTAGACATTAACGCTCGTCTCATGGGCAAAATGAGACTGAAATTTGCTTCATTTCATGAGATAATTGGGGTGGGCTTCTTACCCGCCCATGCGCTTTTTACCCCGTCTTCCCCTAGAAATCCCACCATGTAAACCCCTTCATATAATATATGTGTGCATGTTAATGACAATCCAGAATAAAAAGTAAACTATTCATACCTTAAACCTTCTACCAACCATTCTATCATTGGAAACGGTAAAGTGTATTTTCCGTAAACCCACCAACTCCTCCGTGTCCCCCCTCCCCCTCCCCCCTACCACAAAATAAATATCACTACAAGTGTTCGCTGAGAAGGAACATTTTGTTATTCTCGGGTAAGGGATAGGGTTAGGGTAAGAAAAGGTTTTTTTTTTCATGGAACGGAATGTATAATATTATACTTTGAGACTGAAAAACAAGAACATGAAAGGGGTCGCTCAATTCCACATTTGCCTTAACCAAGCGCTAACTAGTTATGTGACGGCTTTGACCACTATACTATGTCTGCAAAAATCTGTCTTGAAAGATATTTGCATGAGCTTAGTTGCATGCAAGGTGTCCGTGTTACGGTCTGAATCAACCCTACAGAAAGCAAAGACTTGGTGTTCCAATACAAGCTTGCTACAATCATATAGATTCGCATGCACTCTAACTAAAAAGGGAGACGACGTTCGCAAAACTCCACCCCACCCCCCCCACCCCACCCTACCTTCCTTCCCCCCCCCCCCCCGCCCCTCTTCTTCCTTGCAAACCTCGGGGTGTTATCGGGTCGAGGAATCTTTGCCTCGTTTTGCCGGTAGAAATTGGAAAGAGATTACCAGACTATTGACGATGTTATTTGACTTTCAAAGCAGCAGGGGAAACCCGAAGAAGGGGCTTGACTGGCCAGAATTGCCTCTGATCCTTCCAATGGCCGCATAGCCTGCTCTGCGCATGCATGACTTTTTTGTTCTCTTCCTCTTCCTCTCCCAAGTCTTCTGGGATGGGGACTACTAGGAGGCAATAGCAAGATGGCTGCCTTGGTGGTGGTGACGTTCGACACCGCAGCCAAGCTCTCTCTCTCTCTCTCTCTCTCTCTCTCTCTCTCTCTCTCTCTCTCTCTCTCTCTCTCTCTCTCTCTCTCTCTCTCTCTCTCTCTCTCTGTGCCTGTCTTTACCTCTGTCTGTCTGTCTGTCTTTCTATCTGTCTCACTTCCAGGTCGTCTTCGCTACAACAGTCTTGAATCAGTGATTCAGAATTCGGAGGACATTTTCACAAAAAGAAAAGAAGCAGCAACAAAAAAGAAGAAGAAAAGAACAGAAAAGAAGAAAGAAGGGAGAAAACCCAGATATGTGGAAGACGTTCAAGCAAGGGAGAAAGAGGGGATAATGATCAAGAGGGGAAGGTGGTGGTGATGTCGAAAAAATGGTGCCATGTCGCCTGATGAGTTGCATAAGCCCCACCACCCCCCTCCCCCCATCATACCTGATGAAGACCCCACCACGTCCTCACTTCGCACTAAACATTCCAGACAACGTGACGAGGTCTTGGAAATCCTCCTGAAAATGTAACTGCAACCACGATCTCGCAACGAACGGAAGACCGAAAACTGAAATGCTTTATTACATAAGGATTAAGACCGGGCCCATTCTTCCAATCTGTCCTTGGAACGAAAACTAGACTAATACAAAGCAATTAGACAAACAGATATAAGCATGTATGATGAAGCAAGGCATCAAAGAAAAGAACAATAGAAAATGGAATACTCAAATAATTAACAAGTAGATAAGCAAGCAGCAGAAAGAAAAAATAAAACATTGTACGCAGCATTAATATTTAAGCATGTGTACTACTACTACTACTACTACTACTACTACTACTACTACTACTACTACTACTACTACTACTACTACTACTACTACTACTACTACTACTACACCACCACCACCACCACCACCACTACTACTACTACTACTACTACTACTACTACTACTACTACTACTACTACTACTACTACTACTACTACCACCACCACTACTACTACTACTACTACTACTACTACTACTACTACTACTACTACTACTACTACTACTACTACTACTACTACTATCTTTTATAAACATTATTATCCAAATACACTGAACAACAAGCATTATACCTAACTCCAACACTATTAGCATGCACTAGGAATGAACTGAGGAATGGAGATACACAGCCGAAAGATTGTAGATCGAGCCACGCTCTTGGCTAATCACTAATGAAGAAGGTGTGGTGATGATAACGATGAAGGACGTAGCGAGATGATGGCCTATGTGTGACGGGGGGGTGGGGGTGGCGGGTGGGTGAGTAGTGTAATGACTAATGAAGAAGGTGTGATGACGATAACGATGATGGTCGAAGCGAGATGATGGCCTATGTGTGATGAGGGATGTAAATAGTGTAGTGACTAATGAAGAAGGTGTGATGACGATAACGATGATGGTCGAAGCGAGATGATGGCCTATGTGTGATGAGGGATGTAAATAGTGTAGTGACTAATGAAGAAGGTGTGATGACGATAACGATGATGGTCGAAGCGAGATGATGGCCTATGTGTGATGAGGGATGTAAATAGTGTAGTGACTAATGAAGAAGGTGTGATGACGATAACGATGATGGTCGAAGCGAGATGATGGCCTATGTGTGATGAGGGATGTAAATAGTGTAATAACTAATGAAGAAGGTGTGATGACGATAACGATGATGGACGAAGCGAGATGATGGCCACTCTTGCCTATCGTTATTTCGAAGACACTCTTCCTGACTACCTCTCTTCTCTCCTCTCTGCCTACACACCAGAACGCAACCTCAGATTAAGCAACCTAAAACTTCTCTGCAAACCTGTCACCAAGTACAAATCTCATGTCCCATATGTGTCATGTCCCTTATGTTTTCAGCCAAAGCTTTCCATTAAACCTAACTGGGTATAGAAAAAGATTTTGTCTACAATTCTGAGAATCCTCTGTAACATGCATAGAATGGGGCGTATTCTTACCCCCCCAAATTAAGAACATAGGTAATTGGATTACAGACCCTCATTTGATGCCTTTTAGTGACATGGGTGTTAACCCCTTGACTGCCACCAACGCATTACGTACTGACCTGATGACATCACTGATGATGTCATCAGATGAAGAGGAATAACCCTGACATGCTGGCTTTTGCTCTTGCACAGTCAAGAGATCTATATCTCCAGACGATGTTTCCCGATTGTCTCTATCAGTTGTCTGTTTTTATGGCATGATTTGCCCAATGATGTTTTCTTTCATTTTCTCTGGCAGTCCAGGGGTTAAAGCATTGTGGAGCGACACGGCGATGACATTTTTTTTTTATAAAAAGAAGAGTCAATGCATAAAATATCACAACAGTTTGTTTTCCCAAGATTTGTTCGGTTGCTTCAGAAGTGAACAGTTTCCATGGTACCCCATTTTCAGAAGAAATGAAAACTCTTTAAAATTGAGGTCTAAAGACGCTTTTGCAATTTTGATGCCTTTGTTTACAATTTAAGTTTCTATATCTTCCGAACGAAATTCTCATTCATATGTAGGCTCACAAATTCGGGATACACCGTACAGTCTTTTTCAGGGCAAAAAAAAATGGATGTCATTTTCAATAAACCAACAGTTCGCAAACAGTTGATATTTTCTGCAAGATTATTTTTACCCATCAAAAAGCGACTTTTCTGAAAATTGGTTACCACGGCAACTATTATTTTCTAGAGCTCTCCGAGGCATCGTAGAAAACCAAACTGTTGCAGCCTTTCAGGCATTGAGTCTTGTTCATTACCCTGAAAAATCAGAATGATAGCTTTATTATAAATACAAATTATAAACGATTTTGTGTGTCGCATTTTTGGAGTCACCCTATAGGTTGAATGATAGAATGTGTGCATTCAGTTGAAATGTACCCCATGGGGATAGTAGGGCCTAGGGCGTAGTTTTAAAATTAATCGGAAAGAAAACTCCCAGGTCTTTTAAAATTCAATAATCCCCCCCGTCTCTTCATTTTTCTATTCATAGTTCATTGACTGGGATATGTGGGAAAATACCACGATTATATTCGTAAAAAAGCATAAATTGCTCATTTGTCATGAAGGGAAATCATAGGAAAAGAGCAATTAGCGTGTGGGATAAAAGCAATAATTATTAGTTTTGGGATAAATGTTTTACTGGTCATATGACCATGCCAAATGACATAGTCAATGGGGTAGCTTACAAAAATATGGAGCATGTTTACAGTATAATTCTTGAAAAGATCGTTGGCAAAAAAAAGTGCAAACATGCTGATGGGTTTTTAGACAGTTTAATACAAAACTCTGGAAACGACGATTGTTATGAAATGACTGTGCTCTCAGAATGGCCTAATTCTATCTGCGAAATATATACTCTACTGACAATCAACTATGTTGTGCAACTGCTGTATTAAAAAACAAGTGCGTACAAATGTGTGTGTGTGTACGTGTCAAGTCAAGTCAAGTCAAGTCAAAATGATCTTTATTGAGGGTTAAAGAATAAGCTAACAAGGCTTTTTTTCATCCTGCCCTCCAACAAAAATACAAACATCATGAAAATGCATAATAATAGAAAACAACCCACAGAGAACATTCATAAATGAGTATAAATTTAAAGAAATAAAAAGTAAAAAATAAAAATAAATAAATATATATATATAAATCAAAACGAGAGAGAGAGAGAGAGAGAGAGAGAGAGAGAGAGCACAAAACATAATTTGGAGAAAAGGAAAGAAAAGAAAAAGATAGGGGGGGGGGGGGAAGGAAGAGTAACATTTTTTTTAAAACATATTTATATACATGCGAATATACATAATAATAAATTAAAATTTTACAATTTATCAATCAAATACTTCTTTAAAGTTTTTTTAAAAGTAGATTTAGATGGACATAATTTCAAGAATGCTGGCAAGTTGTTCCATGTGTTTCCTCCAGAGTATGTCAAGCTGGATTTGAATAGATCAT
>CM065702.1:11937268-11947268 GCA_017654935.2 Phymorhynchus buccinoides | reverse complement strand
TTCTGTAATTAACTCCCTTCGCCAAAGTTATTTCCGGCACCAATTCGCCTAGCAAAGCATAAGCAACAGCCACGAGAGAGAGAGATAAATGGTGCTTTACGTCCTCTCGGTCTGGAATAGACACATATGGGACATTTGTAAATACAAAGATGGTGGGAAAGATACTGGAGGCAATGCCCGGAGGCAATGCAGCACCAGTAAAGTCCCGATTTTTTTACCAATACAGATAGGTGTATTTATATGACGATGATGATGATGGTGATGATGATGGTGATGATGACTATGATGACGATGAAGACTACAATGAAATTACAGATGAAGATGTTGATAATGAAGATGACAATGCTGATGCACCTCTATTGTGTATGTGTATGTCTGTATTTGTGTATGTGTGCATGCATGTGTGTATATATGTATGTATGTATGTTGATAATTTGGTATTTATATGACGATGGTGATGATGATGGTGATGATGACTATGATGACGATGAAGACTACAATGAAATTAATTACAAAGAAGATATTTCTTCATGTTTTGTTTGTTTTAACTTGATTTAGGTAACATTGATTTTCATTTTCTTACGATTTTGATCATGAAGATGATGGCCTTGATAATAAATACAGAGCTCATTGTTTTTCAATAACAGGTCTTTGTGGTGATTTCCTATGTTTGCCATAATTATGAAATCAAACACACTTTACAAAACACACACACACGCTCGCACGCATGCACGTGATTCACACACACACACACACACCACACAACACACCACACACACACACACACACACACACACACACACACACACACACACACACACACACACACACACACAGACATACATACACCAACCACACGCACACACGCACTCATACATGCACGCAAACAAATAACAGAATATAACATACATCAATGGAAGAAAGACTACAAGAGAAGAAAATCACGTACAGTCACAGAAACAGGCACACAACACAACACAACACAACACCACACCACACCACACCACACCACACCACACCACACCACACACACACACACCCACACACACACACACACGCACGCACACAAACACACACCATGACGAATGACGAACAAGGAGTGCGGGATAGAAACTCAGAAACTCATTTATTTGTCATAAAACCATCAAAGGAATTAATTTGACACAGAAGTAATAATCGCCGTCCGCATGCAAAAGAGACGTAACTCAAAATTGGTCATCTTCGATGTGTTGGACTTACCAGTTGATCTAGACAAGCTGCATCATCTAACAAAGCTGTAAAACAACAATTTTCAAAGATGAAATACCGATGGTGACGCTAAAGGAACAAAAAATGACCAAAATATTTTTTCCATTCCTCATGTGAAGCAAAGATACTGTACAGCCTTTGTGTGAAGTGACGTCATTCGACTTACGTCTGTATTGCATGCGGGCGGCAAGATATATATGGTAAGCACATACCACCAAGGAAAATCAAAACAAAAGCATAAAGGCAAAGTTAATGACAAAATATAAGTCCAATAACCAAACACAACACATAACATAAATTAAGTTACTATTTGTATAAAATCCATTCAACACAATTTTCAAGTGGATAGACTAGAGAGAGAGAAGAAAGTCACCCGACTGATGTCTTACAAGATGTATAATTGGTTTACAAGATGCATAATTGGTACCCATGACCTTAATTATGAAGAACGCCTAAAGTGGCTAAGTCTACCAAGCTTGGAATATAGAAGGGTGCGAGGAGACATGATAGAGGTTTATAAAATGTTGCATGGTTTGTATGATTCCTCAACTACTGCACCTCTTGTCCACTTTTCTAGTCATAATACTACTCGGGGACACAATTTTAAACTAACCAAAACACTAACCAACACCAGACAGTTTCATTCATTCTTTACTAATAGAATAACAAATTTATGGAACAATTTATCATTTGATACCGTCAATGCACCTTCAGTAAATGCATTTAAAAATCGTATTGACAAAGAATTATAAAAATATACTTTTTCTACCAATTTGGATGTATATGAAAAACAAAGCTAAGTGTTAGTATACACTCAAGCCAAAATAAATCCACGGGCAAATAAAATATTTAAAAAACAATTGATATTTGATGCAAAAAATTACCACTAATGAGGGCAAAAGGCTTATAGCCTATAGCCTTATGTGATGTGATGTGATGTGATGTGAGAGATTATGATCAGAAGAGGAAGCATCAGGAAAGTCATGAAACAGCACAAGTGAAACGTAATTTTCCTTTAAGTTTAATTTTCCAACATTTATAAAAAAAATTCAATCTGAATATCGACTAAAAAATTACTTTATTAATGTCATTTAAGACTTCTTTTCGGTTCTTTTCGGTTCTTTTCGGTAAAAAGCAGTACCGGTCACGAACGATAACTCCAAACAACTAAATACAACAACATGGTGCGCGTGAAGTACAGGTAAATGATGCGTGGATGCTATTTAGACAATTTTGCGGAATAAGTACATTGTTGGGGGAAAGAAGATTATGGTCATTAATTTAGTGAACAGAATGGATTATATTAGCTGTAAAAATTCGACGCCACAGAGTGGTGATTTCGACTACGACCAAGACCAAGAGTGGCAAGACGGCACCAAAAAGAAGAAAAGAGCAAAAATCTAGTGGAACAACTCAGTTACAACTGAAGTTCTGGAAAACACGCACACTGTCACAGCTAAGTGCAGTGAAGATTTGAAGATCATTCCAGTCTCTCTTCCCCACACACCCATTCACTGCCCTCTTCCCTCCACCCCCTTCTTCCCCCCCATCCTATTCCTACACCAGTACAATTTCTACAAAGTTAGTTAGTTAAACTAACTAACTTTGTAGAAATTGTAGCTTTGTAAAATTGTAACTAACTTTGTAGAAACTAATAGTTTAGACTGCTGGGACTTAGCATCATGCTGGTTGCATGCTGAACGTTCGCTAGCTCAGTAGCTGGCCAGGTCATTAAACTTTGATTAGGTAGGATCGACGGAATCGGGTCAAAGACTCAAACCGACTCGATAGTTTCCCCTCAAAATGTCGAACCCGTGTTTTGGCTTCGTGCCAAGTGGTCACTGTCTTTGCTTTGTTTTCATTGGTAGTTATTCTTGTTGCTGACCCATCCGGGCATTTTCTTCATGTAGTAGACACTTGTCCCGTTAGTCTTGACCGGTTTTTGTTTACAAGTGGACGCAAGTGCGAGTCAAGTGCTCCAATGTTTAGGTCAGATTCCTCTGTCGAGCAGAACTCAACGGTACATAAGACTTTAATGAAAATAATAGCACAATAGATTCAACCAATTTGCTACAAGTGTGCCAAATTGGGTGCATGTAAGTTTATAATCGGGTACTCTGCAGTACACCGCGATTTGTCACAGTTGTGGTTCGTTGCATTTTTTCCGTCTTATAGGGTGGGGGGTAGGGTTAGGGTTAGGGTTAGGGATAGGGTTAGTATTCCAAAAAGGTTATTAGCTAAAAAGGTTCCTAAAATACAGCTTTATGTATGGTAAGAAAGGCAAAAACGGAAAAATACAATTACCTATTCTTCTTGCAGGTACTTTCTTGCTGAAATCAGGTACAACAATGAGCGTCGGTTGGTGAAGATAATGTTATACTTCTTGCAGGTACTTTCTTGCTGAAATCAGGTACAACAATGAGCGTCGATTGGTGAAGATCATGTTATACTTCTTGCAGGTACATGTACTTTCTGGCTGAAATCAGATACAACAATGAGCGTCGGTTGGTGAAGATCATGTTATACTTCTTGCAGGTACAGGTACTTTCTGGCTGAAGTCAGGTACAACAATGAGCGTCGGTTGGTGAAGATAATGTTATGCTTCTTGCAGGTACAGGTACTTTCTGGCTGAAGTCAGGTACAGCAACGAGCGTCGGTTGGTGAAGATAATGTTATACTTCTTGCAGGTACTTTCTGGCTGAAGTCAGGTACAACAATGAGCGTCGGTTGGTGAAGATAATGTTATACTTCTTGCAGGTACTTTCTGGCTGAAATCAGATACAACAATGAGCGTCGATTGGTGAAGATCATGTTATACTTCTTGCAGGTACAGGTACTTTCTGGCTGAAATCAGATACAACAATGAGCGTCGGTTGGTGAAGATCATGTTATACTTCTTGCAGGTACAGGTACTTTCTGGCTGAAGTCAGGTACAGCAACGAGCGTCGGTTGGTGAAGATCATGTTATACTTCTTGCAGGTACAGGTACTTTCTGGCTGAAGTCAGGTACAGCAACGAGCGTCGGTTGGTGAAGATCATGTTATACTTCTTGCAGGTACTTTCTGGCTGAAGTCAGGTACAGCAACGAGCGTCGGTTGGTGAAGATCGCTAACAGTCAAGTGGTGAACAAAGCCGTGAGGCAGGCGGTCAAAGAGTTGTACGGAGATTACGGCATGGGTGCTCTCAAGGACAATCTCAAAGGTATGACAGGGTTCATGTGGTATTTAAAACTCTTCTATCGCCATGCATTTACAGAGCTTCATATTGTTTTCGGACTTCATGGGTCATATGACCCATGGCTGCTGTATCCGTTTATGGTGGAGTGTAGAGGAACGTCGTCGTCAAATTATGTATGTGCCCTTGGTGCTGGAACAGTGGAAGTGTTAAACAAAATGGTCTTAAAGGTGGACCCTGACGGATTAGTTTTTGCAAGGAGCACATCGAGATCACCAGAAAGACAGCCTTTTCAAGGATCGGAACACTTGCTTTGCTCTGGTTTCCTAGAAATCAAACCGTCAAAACGGCGATTCCTCCTTGGCAGAGGTGCCGGAGAGATAAGCTATTTTGGATGGGGTGGGTTGGGGCCAAACCCATTGTGTTGAAGCTTTTTCTTTTTTGTAGGGCAGTAAAAAAAAAAATTGAAGCTATTTCCTTTGTTGTGAGCGAAACTCTTTTTAGATAAACTGCATAAAATTTTAAAAAAGATAAATAAAAAGGATTGTATTGCGAAAACATTGTGCAAACAATTTGGTTGCCATTACAAAAGAGACAGCACACGCCTTCTCTTACAGTGAAAGGATTTGTCTTCCAGCACCTCCACCAAGGATGAATCGCAGATTTGACGGTTTGATTTCTAGGAAACCAGAGCAAAGTGAGTGTTGCAATCTCTGTAAATTGTGTTTTCGTGGTGATCTCAATGTGTTTCTTGCAAAAACTCATCCGTCAGGGTCCACCTTTAACTCATTGGAATCGCAGTCGGATAATGCTCATTGGTCCCAGGGATCTTCTTCTTCACCTCAGGCAGCCAGCTTCATCACGCTGAAGATTCTGCTGCACTTTGGGGGGTAGTATGAAGACAGGAAATTAGAAAGCTGAGGAGATAGAAGCAGCCCAATGGAAAGGAAAGTAAGCATAAAATAAAACCTTGTGTGGATCTGGGGGGGTTTTAAAGAAGAAAAAAAAAGTGGATCATAGCCTTTATTTCGTAGTATCTGGGCAAGACCAATCTGGCTACCGTAACGGTCCCTGGGGGTGAACCCCGACCGGCACAGCTCCTGCCCTTCATTTACCACTACTTTGATCTATGGCCCCTAGTTCCCTGTTTAGTTACAGTGGAGGTGTTTGTGGAGGCCTCTTTTGAATGCGCTTTACGCTACTTCAAAAAAAGATGAATACAAAATGAATAACTAAACTAAATAGAAACGAGCAGTAATTTGTGTTATTTGGAGTAAGCACAATTTATCTAGAAAATGACATTTAAAAAAATGCAGCTAACCATATAATATTAGTTGGGAAAATGTGTATTTATAAGTATTCAAAAGAAAGCAAATGCAAATGTACAAATATTTTTAATTTTTTAACAACAGATACAGTGCAGAATGTTACTCTTAAAATAAGTCTAGTAAAATAATGTTTGTTAATATTTTTGATGTTTTGTTCTTGTTAAAAAACAAACACCCTAAAATAATCGCAGGTAGGCAGCAACATTCACCGGCACTTGCGCACATGCACGCACACACACCGTACACGCACATACGCACGCTTACACACATGCTCACACACTAGCTTCACATGGTATGAATGTGTCAGTACACCAAACACTTGGTCACACAAGAACCCAGACATTTTTGTATTGCACAACGACACTAAATGCTCTTGATGACCATCTTAGTTTTTTTCATAAATACAAAAGTGTGTGAGAGAGAGAGAGAGAGTGAGAGAGAGAGAGAGAGAGAGAGAGAGTAAAAAAGAAATGACAAAAAAAGAAAGACCGCATAAAAACAAATTTTAAAAAGAGAAGAAAACAACGACGAAAATGGAGTTTTACGTCCTCTTGGTCTGAATCAGACACATATGGGACATTTGTAAATACAAATATGGTGGGAACAATACTGGAGGCAATGCCCGGAGGCAGTACGTAACCAGTAAAGTCCCGATTTTTTAAATTAATACAGATAGCTGTAGCGGTGACCACGCCTTGATCAATAAAAAGAGAAGAAAACAAAAGAAAGAAAAAGACAAGAGAAAATAAAGAACGAGAAAAAAAAAGCAGTAATTTGAATAATTTGTATTAAATTCAATTCCAGGCACAGTTTGTGTCCCAACTCCTCTGTTTTTTGTTAAAGAAAATTGTTATAAAATGGAATTTCTCCTTCCTGCCACGTTGTTGATGACCTATGAAAGCAGAGCTGCTGTTTGGCAACTACATGTAAATCAAACTTGTTTTAGATGGTCTAAGGGAGGGAATCCAGAGATGAATGCATGTACTTTAAATAACTTTCAGCAGTAACCTCCCTTGCTGTGAGTACAAAAATAGGAATTTCCAGCATAAGTCATCTGCCGTCATGACCTGGACAGAGATTAGACATACAGCGATGGCAGTTGACTGCCGTCATGACTCCATTGACTTATTGGTGCTGACTTTCAATGGAAGTAATCTGCTACGGAGAAGGCTGCTACTGTCATATTTATAATGGAAATATTGGAATATTTTACTGTTCTTTGTGCAATATCAATGTCAGGGCTACAATTCTGAAGGACCCTTTGAAAGAATGTGCAGGGGGTCCCAGGGATGCATTATGCAATTTCTTTTCAGCATTCGCAATGCCACTGGAACCCTCTATCCCGCCTCTAGGACCCTCTATTCTGTAAGTGAAGGAGTCCCTGGGACCCCTTGTTTTGCGGGACGATTGGGAGACCCGAATGTGTCTTTTCATGGATCTTGTTTGTGCACGGATCCACCTGTCATGTTCAGTGACGTACCTGAACGCGGAGACCAACATGGTGATCATTCGGGCCAAGCGTGACCACTACAGGATGGCACAGACGGCCCTGACCATGGTCAAGAAGATTGGGCGACAGGACTGCTGGCTGCACACGTTGCACTTGGGAGGTGTGTAGATTGTATTAGACAGTGGGGGGGGTACCTTTTTTTCTTTTTTAACTCTACTTTGTTTCCCCCCCGCCCCCTCCCACCCCTTTCTACACTGTGTAAAATTTTACAATCATATAGTAAAAAGCCAACTGTCCGTCCGTGTGTGTGTGTGTGTGTGTGAAACTCAAAACGGGCGTTATAACTCCGCCGTTTTTTGACCGAATCGCTTCAAATTTGCTGTGAGCCCTAACGGGGCGATGGCAACGGCAACCGAGGCGGCCGTGTCATTTGCGCGGTTTCGCAAATGCGCTAAACGCGCATCCGCCGGCCTCTCGGCGCCCGTATCTCTGGCGTTTCTGGGCCGATTGCCTTCGAATTTGGCAGGAAGATGACCGGGGACGGTGACTATCCGTGTGCCAAACCGGAAGCGAATCGATTCAGAAATGCCGGAGATACGGGCGCCGACAGGCCGCTTCACGTTTTCACAAACCGCGGCGTAACCAGACCCGACATTGACTCGAGATTTGGAACATGCGTGACCAGGGATAGTGACTATCGTCGTGCAAAATTTCAACACCATCCGTTCATAAACACGCGCTATAAACCGATTTATTTTGCAGGACGCTAATTTCAACCAACACTTGACACATAACCAAAGACTCTAAAAGGGGAAGATGGACTACTTAAGAGTTACGGCGAGCCTGGCTGATAGAGTTATCGTTAGTGGGGTAGTTCACAGTGGCGGCTATGCAAAGACTCAGATTGGAATTTGAACGGAGAATTCAACTGGCCTATCGACGTGTTATGTCATAAAGATGTTTAAAAGGGACACAACCAGTGTTTCTGTCCTCACTACTCATATAGGGAAAAGGGACCAGATGTTAGTCTTTTCTTTTCAATGTCTTTGGCTCTTTGCTTGCCTCCCCGCCGCGCGAGCCCTACTACAGCTATTTTTTATACAGACAGTGGAGAGAGAGAGAGAGAGAGAGAGAGAGAGAGGAGAGAGAGAGAGAGAGAGAGAGAGAACTGACTGGGGTGTGGGTGTGGGTGGGGGGTGGGAGTAGAACGCAGCAAGTTTCCCCCCCCCCCCCCCAGGAGGGGGGGGGGGGTCTTCCATACAAATAGTTCCCCCACCTTCTGGAAGTTATGTGCTTATAACTACCTCTAATCTGTCAGTCTCTTTGATTCTGCCTTTTCCCTTTGCATGCTGTTATCTACTATCGTTCTGCCTTTCCGGTCCATTCTCCTGCCTTTTTTGAAGAAATACTTTCAAAAAGATTTCCTCTAGCCGAAGTTAGACATGCTGGGCCTAATTATTCTTACTTAGGTGCATAACAGCAGCATGATGCATCTACGTTCGTAATTGACAGAAATTCTCCTGCCTTTTTTCAAGAAATACTTTCAAAAAGATTTCCTCTACCCGAAGTCAGACATGCTGGGCCTAATTATTCTTACTTAGGCGCATAACAGCAGCATGATGCATCTACGTTCGTAATTGACAGAAACATGCCTGAACGACCGAAGAACAAGAACTTAGAAGATGAAGAAGAAGAAGAAGAAGTACTACTCTCTCTACAGCAAGAGAATGCTAACTCGTGATAATGGAAATAACTGTGGTTTTTGTTTGTTTATTTTTTAATACATTTCAGGAACCATCCAGGCTTGCCAGAAGTTTCTGATCCAACACACCCAGCGCCGCCTTCCCCTTCTGCTAAAAGAGTGCACTAGTCAAGGTATACTGTAAAATGCGGATTATAAGCCGTTACTTTTTTCCTCAACTTTGGCCCATGCGGCTTATAGACTGATGCGGCTTATCTGTGGTTTTTCCCATTATACATTGATCAGTATGATTAAATCTGTTTCTGGCCACATTCTTTAGCCTATTTTGATCTTTTTTTAGATTAAAAACTGGTTTTGGTAATCAATATATTCAAATCTCATGTTTAAACGTACAGTGGTACCCCTCTAATAAGACGCTCGCAAATGCGACTTCTCCTCACATACGACTGATTTTTTTTCCCCGAACACATTCCACTATATATCCTATGCCGCAAATACGACTTTTCCTGAGTTCCGACTTACGACCCGATTTCAGGGGTTGAGATGCGACCACAATCTTATCTTTTTGCAGTCAAGTTCGTGCAAATCGATCTCTCGATGAAAAGCAGACGACTCGTGATCGAAAGTCATGGCAACGGGTCCGATGGCAACTTCGATGGCCCATGTTGCACTCACACACAAACTACACATAACAGTACAGACCTAATCTTCGCCATAACGGACCTACTAAATACTGGATTATGCACAACGACACAACACAACACAAAACATGACAAAGTAACGCTCTGGCAGTTCATTTTTAGTCACAGTTTGCACACACAGAACTTTTACCGCGCATACAACTCAGCTGACAAAATGGCGCCGCATACACCGCAGATACGAAATCACGGCAAACGCTAATGCGCCAGCTGCTTTCATTTATCGGATTTTGTGAGTTGTTTGCATTCAGCGAGTGTTTCAGTGCACACACTAACGCCGATTTATCAGTCTGATAGCGGAAAGGAGCTGCTTTTCAACTTCTTTTTTTTACTCTCTGTTCTTCAAGTCAGTGATCGATATGGCGACTCGGAAAATATGCTTGGTCCTCTAATAAGACCA
>CM065702.1:11919768-11934768 GCA_017654935.2 Phymorhynchus buccinoides | reverse complement strand
GGTTATTGTATAGGCCTACATTAACAAGTTTTTTTTTTCAGCGTGTGTGTGTGTGTGTGTGTGTGTGTGTGTGTGTATGTGTGTGTGTGTGTGTGTGTGTGTGAGGTTATTGTATAGGCCTACATTAACAAGTTTTCTTTTCAGCGTATGTGTGTGTGTGTGTGTGGTGTGTGTGTGTGTGTGTGTGTGTGTGTGTGTGAGGTTATTGTATAGGCCTACATTAACAAGTTTTCTTTTCAGTGTGTGTGTGTGTTGTGTGTGTGTGTGTGTGTGTGTGTGTGTGTGTGTGTGTGTGTGTGTGTGTGTGTGTGAGGTTATTGTATAGGCCTACATTAACAAGTTTTCTTTTCAGTGTGTGTGTATGTGTGAGTGTGGCTTCTTCTTCTTCGCTGTGCGTGGCCACAATCAACTCTTTGATTATTTTGCCACGGAACCGGGAGGTTCTACCACTTATGCCGGAAGAAAAGGCTCAAAGCCTGAGAAGAAACTGAAAAGTTAGGCCTTAGACAGAAGAGGGACAGATAAAAAGATAAAGGATTCAGTGCTTGCACTGGGTTAAGACCATTAAACCCCCAAGTGTGCACTTGAACAAATTTTTATTTTTCAATTCAATAATCTCAATGAAATAATTAAGTTTTGTTAGATTCTCTTTAGTTACTGAGTTGACATGTAGGCTAATTTTTTTTATAGATTATATAGGCCAGATGTTAAGGTGTGTGTGTGTGTGTGTGTGTGTGTGTATGATCTGTGTGTGTGTGAGTGTCTTGGTCAATGAATCACCAAACCCCCCCTTTGAGAGCACACATTTTCGATTTTAATTTCTTTTTCAACAACATCTTGAACCCTTTCAGCGCCAATGTCGACTTTTGTCACCACATTGGTTTTACACCCATGTCACTAGAGGGCATCAGGTCAGAGCCTGTTGTCTGGAGACCCTGTTTTCTTGATTTGGGGAGGTGGGGATGGGCCTGATGTTACATATGTCACAGAGGAATTCTCAATATTGCAGAGAATTTTTTTTCTCTACCCAGTTAGGTTTAAGGGTATTTTTGGGCCAAAAAATGGCTGGCGGTGAAAGGGTTAAAAATGGCAGCAATTATGACACTTATGCACACCCACGTTCACACACACACACAGACACCGACACTGACACACACAACAAGCACACACACATGCATATATATGTGTGTGTCTGTGCTGTGTGGGCGTGTTTGATCTGATATTGAGTTGCTTTTTTTTTCAAATCAATAATCTTAAGAAAACAACTTAAACGTTTAATACAGTTTTACATTGTCTGTGTGGGCGTGTTTTATATGATATTGAATTGATTTTTTTTTTCAAATCAATAATCTTAAGAAAACAACTTAAAAACAGTCAATGCAGTTTTACATTGTCTGTGTGGGGGTGTTTTTTATATGATATTGAGTTGCTTTTTTTTCCAAATAAATAATCTTAAGAAAACAACTTAAAAACAGTCAATGCAGTTTTACATTGTCTGTGTGGGGGTGTTTTTTATATGATATTGAGTTGCTTTTTTTTCCAAATAAATAATCTTAAGAAAACAACTTAAGAACAGTCAATGCAGTTTTACATTGTAACAATTTTGTTTACATCAAAGTGATTTTGATATAATAAATACACCAGATTGATTTTGATATCATAAATACACCAGATGTTGGGAGTGGAGCATGCAGAGAATGTTTTGTTCTGACATTGATTGTACTAAAACTTTGTGCGTTGAAGCTGATTTTGTGTGTGTGTGTGTTGTGGATTTTTTTAATATTTTGATGAATCAGATGAAACATGCAATTAACGAATCAAGATGATGACATCAGACATGATTAAAGAATTGTTGTGAAACTCGCTTCAAGTCTTGACTTGATGTATTTTTGTTTGACAAAGCTGATTTGGGGCTAAAGTTTAGACAACAAAGTTTGGCATTTGAAGACATTTCACTGAGAAACTCAAAACTCAACTCTTTTTATTTTTCATTGAGGGTAACCAGAAATAAGCATGACATGCTTTTTTTCCCACCGTTCCCTCGTGAACGAGTACAAATCAAAAGAAGCAAGAAACTGAACAAATGTGATGGTGCATGGGAAAAAAACTACATAAGTCGCTCAGAATGTTTTTAGCAAAAGCCAAAAATAGTCAACAACCCCCAAAATATCAATTTTCTATTTAGGGCATATTTATGTCTGTTTTTATGTATTCTACCAGTATCCACAACACGAAAGACAATTTTGAATGATTTCTTTGTTGATTTGATCGTTTTCTAAATCGAGTCGATAGAAACAAAGAGGCAAAATTGTATCTTCTATGCCCGATTTCTGCAAATGTGATGCAGTACGTGAATACCCAGCTAAAGTTGGCCAGCCACAAGAGAGAGAAAGAAAGAAAGAGAGAGAGAGAGAGAGATTTGATTGATTGAAAAATTGTTCAAAATAAACTATTAGAGATAGATGAATTCTGTTTTTTGCCTGTTAATCTGTTGTCTCTGGCCTTTCTGAAAATATGAATAAGTCAAAAGTGATCATTTACGACATTAGCCTGGTTTTCCTGTGCTGCATCACAAATGTTCTATCTCGAATGCCAAACTTCAAATAATTATAAAATAAAATACTAGCAAGGCATGGGAATTGTCAGAGACAAAAAACTCTGAAAAGCCCCCCAATTGAAGTATTTAGTAACAAAAACGAAGTATTTAGTAACAATTTTCACACAAAAATCGCAGAAATCCGCGAATTCGCAGACAATTCCCATGCCTGACTAGACAAGATGACTCAAATTCGGTTTTCTGTGTATTAAACAAGGAATCTTTGCTCCATCATGAAAAAATTAAAATCTCAATTTATGCCAAACTTCCATGTTTGTCCCATGCACTGTCACAAATAACGAAGTGAAGCAAAATAAAGCAATGATCACCCTATTTTACGGACTGCAAGGCGCACCTGATTATAAGGTGCATCCCCCAAATTTGACACAAAATGTAGATTTTGTTCTTATAGTTTCTTACTAATTTTTCAGTCACATTATAAGGCGCAGGGGTCTTGGTCTGGGAAGAAAGTATCGCCTTGTAGCAAAGATATTCTAAAAGGGTAAGATGGACTACTTAAGAGCTCGGCGAACCGGGCTGATAGAGTTATCGTTAGTGGGGACAGTACACTATTCACAGTGGAGGCTATCCAAAAACTCAGACTGGAACTTGAACGGAGAAATTTTGAACGGAGAATTCAACTGGCCTATCGATGTGTAAAATGTGTCCTGTTTAAAAGGGACATAACCAGTGTTTCTGTCCTCACTACTCATATAGGGAAAAGAGACCGGATGTTTATCTTCCCCTGTACAGTCTTTGCTTATAGTCCGTAAAATACGGTAAGTCAAAAAATGAAAGTTGAAAATGCAGCGAAACACACTGCCATCCTCGAGGTAACGGCTAAGGTAGGGCCAGCCTAGGGTTATTGCCATCAAACTGAAAGAACCAGACTTTGAGATTCAGAGTCCTAAACATGAGGCGGGGTGGGTGGGTGGGTGTGTGGGTATCTAAACTGCAAATTTACCTCAATCATTGTCCTTTTTTTTTCTTTCGGTGCTGTCCCATCTTCTGGGTCGTACAGTGGCGTTGTTACTCCCACGCCGCTCATTCCGAGTCCCAATTCGCAGCCACACCCCCGCATGTTCACACCCCGGCATGTTCAGAATCGCAGAATCCGAGACCAGCAGTCCATTGTCCTTCTAAATCAGAGATGAGGGGGGGGGGGGTGGGGGGGGGGTGGGGGGGGCGGGGTGGGGTGGGGGGGGGGGGGTGGGGGGGGGGGGGGGTGGGGGGGGGGGGGGGGGGGGGGGGTGTGGGGGGGGGGGGGGGGGGGGGGGGGGGGGGGGGGGGGGGTGGGGGGGGGGGGGGGGGGGGGGGGGGGGGGGGGGGTGGGGGGGGGGGGGGGGGGGGGGGGGGGGGGGGGGGGGGGGGGGGGGGGGGGGGGGGGGGGGGGGGGGGGGGGGGGGGGGGGGTGGGGGGGGGGGGGGGGGGGGGGGGGGGGGGGGGGTGGGGGGGGGGGGGGGGGGGGGGGGGGGGGGGGGGGTGGGGGGGGGGGGGGGGGGGGGGGGTGGGTGGGGGGGGGGGGGGGGGTTGGGGGGGGGGGTTGTGGGGGGGGGGGGGGGGGGGGGGTGGGGGGGGGGGGGGGGGGGGGTGGGGGGGGGGGGGGGGGGGGGGGGGGGGGGGGGGGATTTTTTCCTCCTTTTTGATGGCCCCAGGGGTCATTTTTGAGATCAGTGTAAATCCTTTGAGAAAATGGAGGTGGTGGGGGTAGGGGTGTAGGTTTTGTGGGGGGGGGGGGGCGGGTGGGGGGGGGGGGGGGGGGTTGAATCGTAAATAAGGTTGATTTTTGTTCTCGATTGAAAAAGGTCGTAAAAAAGGTCGTTTCCGCTGGTTCATTTTCAGAAGTTTGACTGGTATTTTGTTCTTGGTTCATTTTCAAAAGGTTCATTTTCAAAAGGTCGTTCCGGTTAATGCTTGGGGAAGCCAAGACTGCTCTATTTATCATTAGTATTACTCTGCAGTTTGCAAAACTGAAAACGGAAGTTGTTATCCATTTTGCTGATGTAGCCTACAGCGGGCCCCAGGCTTCTTTTTTCCTCCTTTTTTGTTTTCTGGGAATCTCATCTCTGTTTGTTGCTCTGCAGGTGACAGGGAACAGGTGGAACGCGTCTTGCTGGAAACCTGCCTCGGCATGGAGCGAACCGACGCCTCAGTCAGCAAAGAGCGACAACAGTCTCTGTCGGAAATGGTCGCCAAACTACCTGACAGAGTGGCTTTAGAGTTGGGCCCGGGTCGTTATGGTAGTGTGAAGTAGTCGTGGGTGAAAGGGAAGGTTGGAGAGAAAGAGAGAGAGAGAGTGTGTGTGTGTATGTGAGAGAGAGAGAGAGATTGTGTGTATGTGAGAGAGAAAGAGTGTGTGTATGTGTGTGTATGTCACAGAGAGAGAGTGTGTGTGTGTATGTGAGAGAGAAAGTGTGTGTGTGTATGTGTGTGTGAGAGAGAGTGTGTGTATGTGAGAGAGAGAGTGTGTGTGTGTGTGTGTATGTGTGTGTGAGAGAGAGTGTGTGTGTGTATATGTGAGAGAGAGAGAGTGTGTGTGTATGTGTGAATGAAAGTGTGTGTGTGTGTGTGTGTGAGAGAGAGAGATATATATATATATATTATATATGCCACCTGAACCATGTACACAAAAACATTCCATACAGCCAGTTTTTACGCATTCGTCGGATATGCTCCACCACTGAAACTTTCAATGAAAGGGCAGAACAGATGAAGCTACACTTCAGGCAGAGGGGATACTCTGAACTAGCGCTGCAGATGGCCGCAGACAGGGCAAGAAACACCCCACGCAGACTAACCCTCCACTACAAGGAAAAAAGCACCAACAGCCGGCCACCCTGGCAACCCACCACTGCGCCGGTGGCTGTGTGAGTTGCAACCCCTCATCCTTTCCAGTCAACGGCTGAGGCAGGCAGTCCCTGAGCCCCCACTACTGGCACAACGCTGCAACAAATCCATGAGGAACATGCTTATGCCCTCAACCCTGCCCAGTCCACCTGTCCCTGATGCTGGGTGCTGGAGGTGCTCGGGCAAATGCGTTATATGCAAGGAGCACCTCCAACAGACCGTCACATTCAAAAGTCAGAAGACGGGGGAGACCTTCAGCATCAGGCACAGGCTGAGCTGTGATTCCAAGAATATGGTGTACCTTCTCTACTGTGACACATGTTGCATACATAGGACAGACAAAAAACACTCTCCGCACTCGCTTCTACCAGCACA
The DNA here is from genome assembly GCA_017654935.2 of Phymorhynchus buccinoides. NCBI lineage: Eukaryota > Metazoa > Mollusca > Gastropoda > Neogastropoda > Raphitomidae > Phymorhynchus > Phymorhynchus buccinoides. The sequence goes on along the minus strand of CM065702.1, from coordinate 11,928,950 downwards.
GATCAAACATCAACAAGAACACAGGCACTCACGTAACACAACACTTCAATCAATCAAATCACACACTCCAAAACATGAAGTGCGTCGCAGTGGAGGCCCTCCTGAGAAGGGAGACCTTTTGGATTAGAAAGTTGGGGACGCTATTTCCGTCGGGGCTGAACACCCTGGAATAACATTGGGATACATGTTGGCTGCCATCGTCCCAGCTTGTGTTTCTTTCAGACTGCCTTCCCCCACCACACCCCACACCCCCACCCCACTTGTGTTCGGACGTTGACATTGGAGCGAGAATAACGATTTAAGGGGTGTTTGTTTAACTTTTCTTTAGGCACCAGTTTAACATTTCCGAATCTGAGTGAGTTCATGTCATAATTTTTTCATTGATACCTCTTGAACTAAATAGTGTCTATTAGTTTGCACTTCAGTGAAGCGTGTTGTTTGGTTTTTCTGTTTGTTTGCTTGTGTACCCTCTTTTCTCCCCACCACTTTTACAATTCTGAGTTCTTGTCAAAAAATGACTCTTTTCTTTTTTATGTGAGTAGTTTTCAATGTAGTTAATTTCTCTACCTGTTTGTTTTGAGACCAATGTATTGTACAATTGAGAGAATAAAGTCCCCTGAGGAAGACGAGATCAATCTCGTCGAAATATTGGGAAAGAAGAAAAACAACTTGTTTGCCTCTGTGTTTTTTGTTCTGTATATATATATATATATATATATATATATATATATATAGAGAGAGAGAGAGAGAGAGGAGAGAGAGAGAGAGAGAGAGAGAGAGAGAGAGAACAAATGAACGAAAAAATGAACAAATTAATGGAGAGAGAGAGAGAGAACGAACGATTGAATGAATACACAAATGTTAATGCTTTTAAGCTTTGCCCAGCCCTATAAGCATGTCTTGTGATGTACAATGACAAAGATAGAGACAGAATGAGAGAGAGAGAGGGGTGATTGATGAACTTGTATTCAGAGAGTCTCACCAATGTTCTGTTTGTATTTGGATGGTATTTCGTCACCTTGCCTAAAACACTGTGCTGATCAGCTTGCCCCTATTTTCACTGATGTGTTCAATGTATCCCTGTTTCAATGCAAAGTTCCTTCATGTTTCAGGTCCGCTATTATTGTTCCAGTACCAACAAAACCCAAAACAGTCACACTTAATGATTACAGACCCGTTGCTTTGACATCCGTTGTTATGAAAGTTTTTGAACGCCTTATTCTCTGCTATTTGGAATCTGTGACTGACTCTCTAATGGACCCCTTACAGTTTGCATATCGGGCAAATAGATTTGTTGAGGATGCTGTGTCTCTTGGTCTTCATTTTGTTATCCAACATTTAGAGAAAGCTAATACCTATGCCCGCATTCTTTTCATTGACTTCAGTTCTGCATTTAATACTATTGTCCCATCTCAACTTATTCAGAAGCTCATTAGTATGGATGTGAATATTGGGTTGTGTAAATGGATTGCAGATTTCCTCACCAACAGACCCCAAGTTGTCAGAGTTGGCAGTCATGTATCGGAAAAGGTCATTTTAAACACTGGTGCCCCCCAAGGATGTGTATTATCTCCCTTGCTATTTACATTGTTTACCAATGACTTTCGCTCTGTAAACCCATCTGTTGCAGTTATTAAATTTTCTGATGACACTACTATGGAGGGGCTCATTACAAATGGTGATGAGGCAGGGTACAGGGATGAAGTTGGAAAGATGGTTGACTGGTGTGCCACTAACAATCTTGAGCTCAATGTTTCCAAAACTAAAGAAATGATAGTTGATTTCAGGAAAACGATAACTCCTCTACCAGCGTTATCTGTTAAAGGTCAGGTAGAATCATTTAAATTCCTAGGTGTGCACATTTCAAATACATTAAGCTCGGAAGTCAACATCACATCATCCTGCAAAAAAGCACAGCAGAGACTATATTTTCTAAGACAGCTCAAGAAATTTAGGATAAGTACAGCAGTCTTGACACAGTTCTATCGATCTGTCATCGAAAGCATACTCAGTTTTTCAATATCTGTCTGGTATGGATCAGCTTCAGCTAAAGATAAAAGGAAACTCCATCAAGTCGTCAAGACATCCTCAAAAATCATAGGTCACAAACTGCCATCCCTAGATAACATCTATAGTGTGCGCATAAGACGCAAAGCTAAATCCATCATATCTGATTGCACACACCCAGCCAACCATCTGTTTCAATCACTCCCTTCTGGTAAAAGGTTCTGCTCTTTTAAGTGCATAAATCTAACCGCCTGAAGAACAGCTTTTACCCCTCTGCTGTCAGAGCCATCAATACTCAGTAGGCTCACCTCCCTAGGGGTATTTTTGTATCCTATTTTGCTCAGACTTGTGTTAATCGGTGTGCCTGCATGCTCGCGGTCTTGTGCGTGTGTGAGGAGGTGGGACATGTGTTGGTATAAATGTGTAATTTCCCAGGAACACCCATGTGTGTGTGTGTGAAAATAATAAAATAAGATGATGTATGTTTGAATGATTGCCATGTTATGTGTTAAGTTTCAAGGTGTTTGTAATTAGCAGGAAATAAAAGAGAATGTTCATGGACGAACAACATTCGCTTTAGTTTGTTTCTATATGAGAGGTGCATATTCAATCAGATGAAATGTTTCCAAAGAACCTGAGATTGAGAGAAAGTAATCGAAAATAACACAGTTCCTCCTCAGATAACACAAACGCGGCAAAAAGGAAACAAAAAATCACTTTGCAACACGATCATTTTCAGTTCAGAACATGCTTCAGTTTTATCCATATCTCTCATTGTTACATGATATGGAACACAAAATGAACACAAAACGAAACAACAAAACTAAAGGGAAAAACCCCGAAATCCCAATGGCCCATTTTGAAAGAAAGAAAACACTCCCCCTGAATCAACAGTTGGGGGAAAAAACACCTTTAACCCATTCGCAGCTGAATAATTATTGAGAAATGATCTTCTCTTTAATCATGAAATTGAAAAGAGACCTGTTATGCCTGACTCAATCTGAGAAAATTGTCTATCGTTCTGACTTGTATAAAACAGAAACTACCCGTAAAAACTGGACTATAAGAAGCACCTGTATATAAGCCGCATCCCTTAAATTAACAAAATATTATGTATTTATTCACGTATAAGCAGCACCAGTTTATAAGCCGCAGAGAAAATTAAATGTGCACAAAGCAACACAAATATATAAATTCTTCTATCAGAACATGAGTGTGTAATGCTCTCAGATACTTTAAACATGAGATTTGAATCTATTGATTACCAAAACCAGTTTTGAATCTCAAAGAAGCTCAAAATAGGCTGAAGAATGTGGCCAGAAACAGATTTAATCATACTGATAAATATAGAATGGAAAAAAAATCCACAGATAAGCCGCATCAGTCTATAAGCCGCATGGGCCAAAGTTGAGGGGAAAAAGTAGCAGCTTATAGTCCGCATTTTACGGTAGTGTTCCAAGACTATGACATCATCAATGACATCACACTTCCAGGCAGGGAAGGGGGTCCCCAATACCAGTTAACATTTTTCACTCTTTCCCCCATGGCAACACAGTGATAGCCAGTCGTAAAGGTCTCTGTACACGTAAACATTTTTCACTCTCTTCCCCAATGGCAACACAGTGATAGCCAATCGTAAAGGTCTCTGTACACGTGAACATTTTTCGCTCTTTCCCCATGGCAACACAGTGATAGCCAGTCGTAAAGGTCTATGCTGTACACGTGAACATTTTTCACTCTTTCACCATGGCAACACAATTTTTGTTAATGCAAGTCATATTATGACTGGCGTATCACTGTGTTGCCATGGGGAAAGAGTGAAAAATGTTCACATGTACAGCAGAGACCTTTTAGCATCAATTCTCAGTCCCCCGTGGGGATACTGGGGGGGGGGGGGGTCTTCTGTACACATAGTTCCCCCACCTTCTGGAAGTTATGTGCTTGTAACTTCCTTTTATCTGTCTCTCTCTTTGACTCTGCCTTTTCCCTTGCTTCGTGTCATCTTTCTGACTTTTTGGCCCATTCTCCTGCCTTTAAAAAAGCAAAATCTTCCATATAGTGTTCTCCTTTGAGCTCCTCCGAAATCGGAATGTGTCGGCTGAATGCAGCGAGGAGACCAGTGAAAACTGGAAAACCGGACACATGCGTACCCATTGTGGCCGTATGGCCCAGGAACGCAGAAGAAGACGAAGAAGAAGAAGAATTCTCAGTATACAGTTTCTTTCGTTCATGATTTTGTCTTCTCAACCATACTAATCACGCTATACACTCTTCAGAATCTCGGAATGTGTCGGCTGAATGCAGCGAGGAGACCAGTGAAAACTGAAAAAAACGGACACATACGTACGTACCCATTATGGCCTTATGGCCCGGGAACGCAGAAGAAGAAGAAGAAGAATTCTCAGTATACAGTTTCTTTCGTCCAAGATTTTCTCTCCTGAACCATGCTCATCACGCGAGACACTCTCTTCAGAATCTCCTCTTCAAAGTTGTCTTTGATGTAGGTGTCGCGCGTGTAGCCGGCTTTCACGTCAGGGAGGTTTCGGGGAACTTTACGGTAATGGTGAAGTAGTCCCTTGGAAGGCGAAAGAATACAGGTTCTGTAGTCCCCGCGGAAGGATTCGATGAAGTGCACGCTGGTAACGTTGATGCGCGTGGGAATGACAACGGGTTTTGATCTAAAAGATAAATAAAATAAATCTAGGGTTATTAATTAAGATTCTAGACAGCTATATGCTCCTCCTCTTGACTCTCGTATCGTTCAGATCCCTCGTTACCGTTTCAGGACTCTTGGTGAGCGTTCTTTCTCTTTCCAGGCTCCTACCTCTTGGAAAACTGCCTCTTTCTCAGTCCCCTGCTGCTCAAACTCGCTGCCTTCTTTCAAGTCTTCTATCAAAACTATTCTATTTCGATCCTAATCTGTGTACTTCCATTTCTACCTCTCTCTCTCTCTCTCTCTCTCCTCTCCTCTCTCTCTCTCTCTCTCTCTCTCTCTCTCTCTCTCTCTCTCTCTCTCTCTCTCCTCTTATGTGTGTGTGTCTATCTCTCATGTATAATGTGTGTGTGTGTGCGTGCGTGTGTATTTGTGTGGTGTGCGTGCGTGTGTGTGTATGTTATGTGTGTGTGTGTGTGTGTGTGTATGTGTGTGTGTGTTTAGGAGTATGTGTATGAATGTGTGTGAGCGCGCGCTCGCGTGTGTGTGTGTGTGTGAGAGTGAGTGAGTGAGAGTTTGTATGTGTGGAGGTGAAGATATGCGTGTATGTGTATTTGCAAGTGTGAAAGTTTATGCATGCATGTATGAATGTTGTGTTAAAGCATGTATGTATGTAAATAGTTATGTATTTATGTTAATGTGTATGTCTTGAAGTAGCATTTATTTATTTATTTGATTTTGTATTCATTTGATTATTTGTCATGTTATTCTTGCCATGTTATGATAGGGGATGTGGGCCTAAATCATTAAAACATTTCGGAGTTCTCTCTCTCTCTCTCTCCCTCTCTCTCTCTCCCTCTCTCTCTCTCTCTCTCTCTCTCTCTCTCTCTCTCTCATCTCTCTCTCTTGATTATTTATTAATTAATAATGGATGATTATTTGTTTGATAGTTTAATAGTTTGGTATATTTATAATCGACTTGTTCTCTCCATCTGTTTCATCTCATCTCTCTTTAATGTACTCATTTATTTACTCTAATTTGTTTATTTTTGCTTTAATGTTTAAATCTCTCTACAAATGTTATGTGTCTCTCCCCCAGCATCCCTATGATACGGGCAGAAGGCCTAGTCATTAAAATTGTTTGAATCTCTCTCTCTCTCTCTCTCTCTCTCTCTCTCTCTCTCTCTCTCTCCCCTCTCTCTATGCTGACCTCTTCTTGGGCTTCCAAATGTAGTTGACCCTTTCGTTGAACGATAACGTTTTCAGGCCCACGGACATCCAGCGTGAGCTGTTGAAGTTGTCGTTGTCTCTCTCTCTGAGCCACAAGAGCCGGGCCGCGCGCAGGGTGATCTCCCACACGTCAAAGAAATTGTGGAGGAACAGGAGCCCTCCGCACTGCGGCATGTGGGAAAACTTTTCGTCCAACACCTGCACTAGATTGCTTGACCTTCTGAAAGAGTTAACATTTTGCACAACGCAATTATAAGCAGGTTGTGTGGGGAAACGTTTTGTCCAACAGCTGCACTAGATTGCTTGAGCTTCTGAAAGAGTTAACATTTTGCACAACGCAATTGTGAGCAGGTTGTGTGGGGAAACGTTTTGTCCAACAGCTGCACTAGATTGCTTGACCTTCTGAAAGAGTTAACATTTTGCACAACGCAATTATGAGCAGGTTGTGTGGGGAAACGTTTTGTCCAACAGCTGCACTAGATTGCTTGACCTTCTGAAAGAGTTAAAATTTTACATAACGCAATTATAAGCAGGTTGTGTGGGACACTATTTTGTTCAACCAGATTACTAGGTGTCCTGAATGAGCAAAAATGGAACACATTGTAAGCAGGGCATGATAGAGAATTTGTCGTCCAGCATAAGAACCAGATTGTTAGGCGTTCTGAAAGAGTTAAAATTGAACGCAACGCAATAGTAAGCAGGGCTTGTTAGATAATTTGTCGTCCAGTAGTAGAACCAGATTGCTAGGCGTTCTGAATGAGTTAAAATGGAACACATTGTAAGCAGGGCATGATACAGAATATTTTGTCGTCCAGTATTATAACCAGATTGTACTTGTGTTCTGAGAGAGTTAAAATTGAACACATTGGATGGAGGGCTTGTTAGAGAATGCTTCGTTCAGCATCAGAAGCAGATTGCTAGGCGTTCTGAAAGTGTTAAAATTGAACACATTGTAAGCAGGGCATGATAGAGAATTTGTCGTCCAGTATTTGAACCAGATTGCTAGGTGTTCTGAATGAGTTAAAATTGAACGCATTGTAGGCAGGGCATGATAGAGAATTTGTCGTCCAGTATTTGAACCAGATTGCTAGGCGTCCTGAATGAGTTAAAATTGAACGCATTGTAAGCAGGGCATGATAGAGAATTTGTCGTCCAGCATAAGAAGCAGATTGTAAGGCGTTCTGAATGAGTTAAAATTGAACACATTGTAAGCAGGGCATGATAGAGAATATTTTGTCGTCCACTATTAGAACCAGATTGTACTTGCGTTCTGAGAGAGTTAAAATTAACATTGAACACTTTGGATGGAGGGCTTGTTAGAGAATGCTTCGTTCAGCATCAGAAGCAGATTGCTAGGCGTTCTGAGAGAGTTAAAATTGAACACTTTGGATGGAGGGCTTGTTAGAGAATGCTTCGTTCAGCATCAGAAGCAGATTGCTAGGCGTTCTGAAAGAGTTAAAATTGAACGCAACGCAATGGTAAACACGCGCACGCGAGAGCACATGAACGCATGCATACGTACACAGGCCTGCTTTCGAACTGACAGACACTTTCAAACTGACTCCCACACATACACGAGTACATTACAAATACGACAAACACCAGGTGCGGTGCGAATCAAGTAGTCAATAATTTGAATGTAAAAGACGCATTGGTGGCCTTTCCTGGGAGATTAAGAAGTAAAAATTCATATTCCGTATTGCTTTCAGCTAGAACTCTGGCATGCAATGATATGAGGTGCATGATATCAAAAGTGTCGGGGTAGTATGTCCGAAAAAGATTTACCCCCTGCTTTTCTTTAAGAGGGTGAGGGGGAACGGGACTCCTGAAATTCCCCCTCCCCCCTCCTCCACATCTTCTTTTGCCCACACGCACGCACGCACACGCGCACACACGCACACACGAGCGCACAGCACGCACACGCACACTCACACACACACACACACACACACACACACACACACACAGTGGCGTAAGAACAGGGAGGGGGCAGGACGGGGCAATTGCCCCCCTGGCTGGCGTAAGAACAGGGAGGGGGCAGGACGGGGCAATTGCCCCCCTGGCTCAGAGGAGGGGGGTGGGCAAATATGTTTTCCTGCCTCCCCCCCCCCCGTTTCCCCAATTTCAGGCAAACCAGCAAGCGAGAGACAGAGAGAGTTAATTTAAAACGTAAATAGCTTGTATGATAGGGACATAGTTACACTGTTTTTAGATAGCTTTATTAGCCCCCTGCTTCATTCCAGAGTGGTGGGGTAATGTGATTTTTGCACTTTCTCTGCTGTTGTTTTGTTTCTGTCCCCACAATATCCTGAAAACCGCTGCACAGAATCTCTTCAAATGTTGGAGATAGTGAGTGGCATAGAAACATGGGGAGAGGAGGGGGCAGCTACACCCCGCTTCCCCTGGCTCAGAGGAGGGGGTGGGGGGGCAGATATACCGCTCCCCGAAAAAAATGAGAGAGGGAGAGAGAGAGAGAGAGAGAGAGAGAGAGAGAGAGAGAAGAGAGAGAGAGAGAGAGGGGGGAGGGAGGGGGGGGGGGGGTCAAAGGCTCCATTTTTTTCATACAATAATTTAAGTACGAGACCTATCAAATACTGTCCACTGTCTTTTGCCTCCACCCCCCTCCTCCCCCTCTTCACATACCCCCTGAGGCTTTCGTAAAAATCTGTTGCACCCCAATCTTGTGAATGTGCTTTGTAATTTCCTCAGGTATCATTAAAGTTATTGATTGATTGATCTTTGTAAAAAAATCTTTTGTAAAATCTTGTCGCCTCTGAACCTGTCTCCTCTGCAAAACCACGTGATACGAATCGACGCTCTGATTGGCTGCAACCTACAACATGTTGCAACTCCGAGGAAAAACTAGGATCGTTTTCTATCGCCCTACAACATACAACTGCAACCCTACAACCTTGTTGTATGTTGCATACAACTGTTGCAACCACAAAGTTGCAGGCTACAACTAGCAAAAGTTGCAGCGTGTGCCGAGCCCTTAAAATACCCGCCCATAGGCTTTTTATCCCGTCTTACCCTACAGGTTTTTTTTTAAGATACGTGTAATTCAGTTCTTTTATGGTTTGAGCTATTCTTAATCTCAATCATTAGGGGAAGACGGGGTAAAAAGCGCATGGGCGGGTAAGAAGCCCACCCCAATTATCTCATGAAATGAAGCAAATTTCAGTCTCATTTTGCCCATGAGACGAGCGTTAATGTCTAGCATTCGTCTCATGGGCAAATTTGACTGAAATTTTCTTTATTTCATGAGATAATTTAATTGGGGTGGGCTTCTTAC
>CM065702.1:11899768-11914768 GCA_017654935.2 Phymorhynchus buccinoides | reverse complement strand
TCCACTGTGGTTGGTTAGACGCCATTTATTATTACTCTTCTGCGTTTCCAGGCCATATGGCCATAATGGGTAAGGTACGTATGTGTCCGGTTTTCAGTTTTCACTGGTCTCCCCGCTGCAAACAGCCAACACATTCCGATTTCGGAGGAGCTCAAAGGAGAATATTTTTGGGGGGAGGATTCTTATTTAAAAAGGCATGAGAATTAAGGGCCAATAAGTCAGAAAGATAGCAGATGATAGAAAGCAAAGGGAAAAGGCAGAGTCAAAGAGAGTGGTAGATTAGAGGAGGTTACAAGCACAGAACTTCCAGAAGGTGGGGGAACTATTTGTACGAAAAAAAACCTGGTATCTCCACGGGCATTATATAATTAACATATTAACAAGCTGTGTCAGCAAACCGTATTATTTGTATGTCCTCCGCCCCATTTCAACATCTGCAGTTCTTCACTGTCTATAATCGATCAATCAATCAATCAATCAATCAATCAAATCATTTATTGTCCTTTTAAAAAGGTGCATAAAAGGAAATTTTGATGCTGTCACCAGACAAACAAACAACAAGACATCAAGTACAGTAAAAAGATAATCATGACACAAAACATTTATATTACATAAAATTAGTCATAATAAACATTATGTTAAGTATATACATTAACAACATTATATTAATTATTAAGACTAACTGATCAAACTAAAATTGAAGTATGACTGGGAAGACATGACAAGACCCGCACGCACGCAAACCTAGGATTAACCCCCCCCCCCCCCCCCCCCCCCCCCCCATAACAACAGACGTTTCTACTGTAGGCTATCTATTGTATCTTTCATGTGATTCTGCAGATTAAAAACGTACCTGTGTCGGAATAATTACACTGCTAACCTTGTTGATCAAAAGAACACTCCTTATGTAACATTTTATTTTTTTACTGAACCAAATTTGCTTGAAATCCACCTGTTATCATTTGAGTGAAAAACAAATATTAAAAATTTAAAAAAATGCAACGCCGAGCGGCTGCAAAGTCCCCTCGCAGCATCGCCGAGCTACTCCGAAATCGGAATGTGTCGGCTGTACACATACATAAAAACGCATCAAAACAGCACGTAACTACATAAAAACGCATCAAAACAGCACGTAACTGAATAGTTTTTTATATATAGCCTTGGGGTTCGGACCCGTGATTTGAGCGCGCGCGATCATGCGCACACGAGCGCACAGAAACATTCATGACAATTGTGTTATAGACCATTCATCAGGAAATGTTGTGAAAAAAACTGCATTGAAATACATGCAAAACTTCGCGAGATATTAGCGATTATGTGTTTTGGGGTTTGAACCCCGTAACTGGCGCGACCTTGACCTTAATGTAAAACTAAATACATCAGTGGATAGCTTGCCTCTTGGCAAACTAGTATACCAAATTTGATGATGATAGACTGAATAGTTTTTGAGAAAAACGGACGAATAGCCGGACGAATAGCCGGACGGACACCGGACGGACGGACGGACGGACGGACCAGACAGAAACAATAGTTCCCCGAACCTTCGGCTCGGGGACTAAAAAAACCAACAACAACAAAAACAGACTCGTGACAGACAGACTCACAGACAAAAAAACACAACCTTATCAATTCCAGCAAAGATGATTGATGTCATACTTACTCGCCAAAATCAAACAGCGACTCGTTCCGGTAGTTCTGGCACAGTCCCTCCGTCATGCCGCTAGGCTGGGTAGACTCCCCCAGCAGCGATGGTGGCTGAAAGTAGACGCAGACGACAGGGAAATGTTTCCCCTTCTCCGGACCAGTCAGCAGGATAACCACCAAGGGAACTGGTTCAGTGTCGTCATAATGAGCCGAGTACACGTAATATTCTGGATTGTTAGCGTCTAATGGCATCCATATCGGAGAGAGTTTAGAACGTGCTGCTAAATCCAAACTCAATCTTTTTAAACGCGAAAAGGTCTGCTGGTGTGTGATTGGCGGCCGTTGATTGGTCCATGCGTCCCGAACGTTATTTCCGGTTCCTGTTTCTTTTTGGAAAGGAGCGGTGTGGGAGACCAGTTGTTGCTGTTGTTGAGGATGCGTTGCTATTCTGTGTTCGGCTAAGCGTGGAAATGTTCTTACGGGGGTTGTGCTAGAGATCAGAAACTGAGACAGGCCACCCATTAACGCTACTATGACCAGCGCCATGAATTTCTTGAGTCTCGATCGTATGATATACTTCAGCCGTGAGAGGACACGCATGGCTATTTTGACTGAAACACAAGAGACGCCCAGTTTGTTAGTTTTGAAGTTTTCTTTAATCGAAGCAAACCTTTGTTTTCCTGTAGCGCCTTTGTTATTGTTGTTGTTGACTTCTTTGCTCTTCTTATAAGAATGATTGGTCATTTTCTTTATGGCTCCTGCAAATTAATGTCATTTTTCAGTTTCTATCTTTTCTCTCCATGCTGGTCGCTTTCTGTTTAGTTCTTTAATACATCCCTTTGTTTTGCTTACTAAACAACGTCTTCTGTTGGCTCTGGTTTTCTGTTCATTTCGTCGTTGTTGTCGTTTCCAAGCACAGCAATATTTCGCTAACAACAAGGGGGGAACAAAGACTTCGATTCTTGGCCCCTTACATTTTTCTTTCATAAAACATTTACAGTGGAACCTCCCTATAAAACAATGACAATGGAACCTCCCTATAAAACAATGACAATGGAACCTCCCTATAAAACAATGACAATGGAACCTCCCTATGAAACAATGACAATGGAACCTCCCTATAAAACAATGACAATGAAACCTCCCTATAAAACAATGACAATAGAACCTCCCTATTGAGATCTTGAAAGATCAGCCAAGAAAAGGTCTTACAGGGACACTCTTTAGTCCGGATATAAAGTTGGAAAAACAAAATCGGTGAAAATGTTTTTGGTCACATCTTAGTGGGAGGGAGTCTTAATAGGGAAGGTCATATATAATAGGGAGTTTCCACTGTATAAATAAACGAACCTCACTCTCTGGAAACAACAACTTGAATTTCTAATCACTGAGAAACTCCTATCACTTTTATAGACCGTGTTCGTTTAACTTGTTACACTGCAGACGTCTTCATTTTCAAGTCGTTTTAGTTGAAACTATAGACACATGCAGGTTCAAAACGGGTTCTTTCTCTCTTCTCCATCTGTCACCACATCTCTGACTGTTGTGTCACGGAGTGCACCCACCAATATATATAAGCAGAGACTGTTGCCAATCGATTGAGTAAATCACGTGTGTGACGGCTGCACGCGCAGCACGTGCGCGCGCGCCTACACACGGACACAGGAGGACAGACACACGTACGTACATACATACATTTTGCACTTATATACACACACGTAGGCCTACAGAGAGAGAGAGAGAGAGAGAGAGAGAGAGAGAGAGAGAGAGAGAGAGAGAGAGAGAGAGAGAGAGAGAGAGAGAAACTCAGAACACTTTCAATGATTAGGCCATCTGCCCGTATCAAGAAGGGGAGGTGAGGGGAAGGGGTGTCGGTGTAGATACAATGATCATTCATAGAAAAACGAAAAGAAAAATAAACATAAAAAGTGAACAATAATGATCGAACCCAACCCAAAATAAACTGCGACGCGCTCTCCAGGTGGGAGCAACCCGAATTTCACAGAGACGCCTCTGTGACTATAATGTACCTAACCTAACCTAGTCTTGCTCTACACCTATTTATGTTTGTTTTGTTTGCTAAATGTTAACCGTGTTTATCAGGACTATTGTTTGGATATCCTTTTCAAAAGACTAATATAGTTTTTGAGTTATAACCGAATCACTGTTGTTCTGGATACAAAAACGCCAACAACAATGCCTAGCACCCCCCCGTGGGGATACCGGGGGTCTTTTGTACAAATAGTTCTCCCACCTTCTGGAAGTTCTGTGCTTGTAGCTTCCTCTAATCTGTCACTCTCTTTGACTCTGCCTTTTCCCTTTTGCTTACTGTCATCTACTATCTTTCTGCCTTACCTGGTCCATTCTCCTGCCTTTTTTTTTTCATGGAACACTTTCAAAAAGATTTCCTCCAGCCGAAGTCGGACTTGCTGGGCCTAACTATTTCTTAGTTAGGCGCATAACGGCAGCATGACGCATCTGCGCTCATAATTGACAGGAAACTGTCTGAGCGATCGAAGAAGAAGAAGAAGAAGAAGAAGAAGAAGAAGAAGAAGAAGAAGAAAAAAGACGAAGAAGAAGAGAAGAAGAAGAAGAAGAAGAAGAAGAAGAAGAAGAAGAAGAATGCCTAGTAACATATGTTCTCCAGTGTCTTGATTATCACTCATCATGTTGTTGTTGTTGGTTATCATTTTAAGATTTTTGTTTTTTGACAGTTATTGGCAGCAAATATGACATCTGTCATGGTACGGGAGATCTTGCATTTAACAAAAATTGTAAATCACAACGAAGCCCCCCACCCCCCACCCCCCACCTAAAAAACGTAATTTATTAAAATAACCCCTTCTCCCACCCACCCTTTCCCTTCTCTGCGCACCCTTTTTTAATTTGTTATACCCCAATCAACAGTTTTGAAATCTATCTGCAAGAGTTTCTTCTTCTTCTTCTTCTTTGTTCCCGGCCGTATCAGATGCTCGGTCCGGTTCGGTTGATGAAGGCCGCGGTCAACAGCAGCAACTCAGCAGGACCCCACAGCTTGTCACAGAATTCCACAGGCCTGGGCCAGATCTCACATCTCAGGGTGTCGAAGGTAGGGCAGTCCTGCAGAATGTGGTCTGGTGTCTGTAATCCTGGGCCAGATCTCACATCTCAGGGTGTCGAAGGTAGGGCAGTCCTGCAGAATGTGGTCTGGTGTCTGTAATCCTGAGCCACACGGACATTCATCCGTGTGGGAGATCTTCAGACGGTACAGATGGGAGAGGAGCCGACAGTGCCCAGTTCTTAGTCCGAAGATGGCGACCTGCTGGGCACGGTCCAGCTGGTGGATGCTGTCCTCTCCAGAGTCAAGCTGCAGACGCTCCCTCCATATTGTTCTGAAGTGACCACGAACAATTGGTTTTGCTTCTCCGTATGACATGGGGTGTGTAAACTGTTCCAGTTTGCTGCCCATTTTGGAGAGTCTGTCTGCCTGTTCATTGCCACCCAGACCACAGTGGGAGGGGATCCACTGCAGGGTCAGAGCTGAGTTTCAAATTGCAAGAAAAATAATTTGAGAAGAGTTTCCGCACTAATTCAACTTCGATCAGTAGAGGAGGCGGTGAGCTCTTTCAGTCGTGACCCCCGCCCTTAGAAAATGCCCTCCTGTAGTTTAAAAAAAAAAAATTAATTTTATTATTATTATTATTTTATTTTTTTACAATCGATCGCCCATTTGGCAACATAGAAAATCTTTGTGGTGGCAACATAGTAGTTCTTCGTTGTGGCAACATAGTAGTTCTTTGTTGTGGCAACATAGTAGTTCTTTGTTGTGATCGTTCCTTCCCTATTTATCTGCGTTTCGTGATTTAAAACAAAATGTCTTATATGTCCCTTCGATCTGGGTGTATTTTTTTTAACCATTCATTGTAACCCCTTTCTGATTTCTCTTCTGTGGGAGTCCTTTGAATGTGTGTGTGTGTGTGTGTGTGTGTTGTGTGTGTGTGCGCATGTACGCACGCATGCACGCACGCACGCACACACAACACACACACACACATTCAAATGACTCCCATAGAAGATAAATCAGAAAGGGGTTACAATGAATGGCTAATGAATGGTGTGTGTGTGTGTGTGTGTGTGTGTGTGTGCGTGTGCGTGTGCGTGTGCGTGCGCGCGCTTGCGCGCGCGTGTGTGTGTGTGTGTGTGATATACTGAGAGTAGAAGGACCGCTACACTGCATAAGATTCGATCCCAATGCGATACGATTGCAACGATGTCTGTGAGTCGTAGAAAAAAAAGGGGCGAAATATGTTCTCGTTTCTGGAAGAGAAACCAGAGTAAAGGGCCAGCCACACGTCCACTGAAATCGCACGACTGTACGATACGATTCGATCACGTGGTCTGGACGCGCCGATCAATGTTGTTCTTGGAGATCGCGTGATCGAATCGTATCGTACAGTCGTGCGATTTTAGTGGACGTGTGGCTGGCCCAGTCGTGATTCAAGTGAAATAGGTTAGGTTAGGTTAGGTACATTATAGTCACAGAGGCGTCTCTGTGAAATTCGGGTTGCTCCCACCTGGAGAGCGCGTCGCAGCCAGAGGCGCGCCACCCAATTTTTTTTCAGTCTAATAATAGTTCCACTATTTTCGGTCACTGTACTCAAGTGAAACATGGAAAGTGTATGAAAGACATGCGAAGAAACTCAACAACCGCTTTCACATCAACTGTCTCCGCAAGATCTTGAGAGGGAAATGGCAGGACACAATCCCTGACGCCGAGATTCTTGAGGCGGACGGACATGCCTAGTATCTTCACACTACTCCACGAGTCACAACTACGCTGGGCTGGGCATGTCGTCAGAATGTCTGACACTGGATCGACTACCAAAACGTGTCTTCTATGGAGAGCTGAAGACTGGTGCACGGAGTCTTGGTAGACCAAAGTTGAGATTTAGGCCGTGTACACACATAATTCCATGCGGAAACCCGTGCGCAATCCATAAAAAAGTGAAACAAAGAAGGGAAAAGATTTGCGCACGTGACCGAATTTCCACCAATATGCGTAAAGTTTTATACTTCTTTTTTCCACTTATTTAGGGTTTTCCGTACGGAACTTACGCGTCTAATGTGAACCCGGCCTTAAAGACATTGTCAAAATGTCCCTAAAGAACTTGAACATCAATGTCTACTCATGGGAAACCCTGGCACAGAACAGACCAGCATGGCGTGGTGCAGTAACAAAGGGAGCCACCAACTTCGAGGCGCACCGTATCGAGACATCGCAGGCAAAGCGTGAGGCACGCAAGATCCGCCTAAACAGTCGCAGCTCTGCAACCCCGACAGATCCCCCCCAACTCTTTCTCCTGTCCTCACTGTCAGAGATCCTTCCTGGCTCGCATTGGCCTCACTAGCCATATGCGAACTCATCCAGCATCCTAGACTTCCACAAGGACGAACTGTTGAATCATGGTCATCATCCCTCGCACAGCTGTTCCGTCCCACACAAATCAAGCTATTTAGTTAAAAGACTGAATCTGGAAATCTTAAATAAAAATTGCACCAAGCTTTTGTTTGCAAAAATATTTTGGCTGTGTCTTCTTCATTGTATTTTTAATATATTTCTTCCATCAGATTTATGGTAAAAACTCATTTTTGTTGATCAGTATCATGCAACATATTTAGTAGAAAATGTTCTTGAATAATACACTTAGTATCGCAAACATAAATAAAATTGCCCATGAGTGAAAATCTAGCAATATTCACTAAATACAACTAATTTAGTCACATACTACAACATATTCGTGACTGTTATTTATGAAAAGTTACTTATGGTAAACCAAAGTTGGCTTGAAAAAAATTCTGTTAATATAGATCAACTAAATGTTCCTCCCGAAACAGCTGTGCTCGGGACGGACGAACGAACTCAAGTAGACCCCAATACACGAATCCAATCAAATGTCTGATACAAACATGTAGATATTTCATCAGATTCGTGTACGGGGGACTACAGATACAGAGAACATGACTAGTAGGATTTCATCAGATTCATTTAGACAGTAGAATTTCACGTGAATCATGCCTCTCTAACGTCAAAATCGGATCGCAGTGAATCGAATCGTTTGCAGTGTAGCAATCGCTTTATGGAACAGCGTTTTGCTGCTTGGTCATATGGATCTCAGATTAAGGAAGGCATTGCTTTAACTGGCTCTTTGTGTTGCAGCCTTGGGCTTTAGGTGACCGTTGGGGACCCACCACCCCCACTCACCGCCAATTGTACTAGAAATCTTCATGGCCTGAACGAGAGGGAATGTGCTTGCAGTGTGAATACAAAGCTTTCTGTAGTACATGGGTTTTTTGGTAGTAGTCTTAGATGCAGATCCATTTTCAATGTACTTTTTTTGTTACCATTAATCCTTATTTAATACAGAAAACATAACGCATTGTGACGTAATTCATATTTAATCAACACATAAACAAAACCGAATATAACAAGTAAAAAACAACAACAATGGGAAATAACTTTTGTTAAACAACAACGGACCTTTTACAATTTGTAATAACACCATCAGTCAAACTTTAGGAGGATACTTAGTCACGTGCCTTTGTTCGACTGTCAAATGAATGCAAATTAACTTTAGATGAACAATTCAATTCTAAGTCTTGCAAAATCTTATGTAGAATATTCAACTGAATTTTTGTCTAGAATACAGGTTATACCGACTTTTCAGAAAGTATATAATAACTTTAAAAATAAATAAATAATAATCATGAGCATTTATATGCGCTTATTCTTAAACAAGCCCTAAGCGCTTAGAATAATGAACAAAAACATAATGAACCCCCCAAAAAAAACACCCCACCCCCAAAAACCTGTAGAAAATATAAAAAAATCTAGACAGGCTACTTGATATTTGACTAAAGCATTGACCTCAACCAACTTGACGACTTAACAACTGGAAATGGAGGTATGCACATTAAAAAAAACCCACCAACAGTTCTTGTTGGCAAAAAACCCGTCAACACTTGAATTTCCAAGGCCCTTCCATTTTTTCATTCTTTTTAGAACAAAATGGACACTTTACCTCCTCCTAGGGACATGATGATGTCACCATAAACATTGCACTCGTAAACTTGAACACAAAATAATGGGCGAAAACAAAAGAGTTCGTGGGAAATTACATTCGCACAAACGAGTCACATCGCAATAGGAATTGTTCGGAAATAATTAAGGGGAGTAATTTCATGGTGTGTGGGAGTGATCTTGCCTAATTCAATCGGTCAAACAGGGGAAGTCACTCTACCTTCAGCTCTCGTAGCCTATCGACTCGTGTGTTGAGAAAACATACAGCACTTAGAACACCGTGCGTCATCATAAGTTGTACAAATTTATGTCATTTCTAGTTTTATCAGTTTGTGGCTACTGGCCACCCCTAATTTTTCTTTTAAAAAAATGTTTGCAAGTCGCTGACTCGCATCCTGCGGTTTCAAGCTTCAACGCCATTGTTGCATTGTTGCTATGGCATTTGACCGAGTAATGGAAGTAAACAACTTTAATTTTCACGAAGTGCTCTCCCCTAGTTTTTTTTCTTCCGAAAATCGTCTATTGAGCAGGATGTAAATTGACTCCGTTGCACACATCCGGGACTAGCAGATCAATTGCGCTGACGTATTCTTTAGGAAACTCAGCCAGCAGCATCCATCACAGGGATAGTATAGATAGTATGTGACACTGTGTCGGTTGGTGCTCAAGAAAACGCCTGAGAAACGTGAAATAACCGCAACTCAACTCAACTCAACTCATACAACTTTATTATCTCTTAGAGAGAAATTAAGAGTGGTGATGTCTGCGATTGACACAGTTAAAACAAGACACATTATAATATACATTAAAAACAAGATGTGCTTCTAAAACATAAATGACAATACCATTAAATCAAAACACACATGATGATAATTATCACTTGATAGCAAAACAGCAGTGCTTAAAACAAAACATTTTGCCAATATTATAAACGTTTTAAAACCAAGTACAGAAAATATCACCGTTTTAGATTAATCACTTTAAATTTAAAAAATTGTAAATGCACAACACACTCAAGGGACTTATTTACAACAAAACGCGCATAACAATTTAATGTCGTAGATATACTTTATGTTTAGACAAAGTCATATATTAGCAGTAGCACAAAGAATATGTTGAGGATGGAAATGCGGAGCAGTCGACAAGGATGCAACCAGAGACTTTGAGCGTTCGGTCATGGCCTGACCGCTTATACTATTCATAGTAGTTATGTGTAAGTGAAGCCACACGTTACCTGCCACTCCCCCCAGCACTTACGGTGTGAGAGGTAGCTGTTTGACTGCCCAGCCGATCCTGCCAACTGCCCATGGACCTAGACATGCTAAAGGAGGTGTGGTAGGAACGGCTTGTGAAATGTGGCTTCAAGCTGGGAGCCAGGTGCCCTGTCTTTGTGTAAGTGGACCTAGGCATGCTAAAGGAGGTGTGGTAGGAACGGCTTGTGAAATGTGGCTTCAAGCTGGGAGACAAGTGCCCTGTCTTGCGTAAGTGGACCTAGGCATGCTAAAGGAGGTGTGTAGGAACGGCTTGGGGACCTAGGCATGCTAAAGGAGGTGTGTAGGAATGGCTTGTGGACCTAGGCATGCTAAAAGGAGGTGTGGTAGGAACGGCTTGTGAAATGTGGCTTCAAGTTGGGAGCCAGGTGCCCTGTCTTTGTGTAAGTAGACCTAGACATGCTAAAGGAGGTGTGGTAGGAACGGCTTGTGGACCTAGGCATGCTAAAGGAGGTGTGTATGAACGGCTTGTGAAATGTGGCTTCATGCTGTGAGCCAAGCGCCCTGTCTTTGTGTAAGTGGACCTAGGCATGCTAAAGGAGGTGTGTAGGAACGGCTTGTGGACCTAGGCATGCTAAAGTAGGAACGGCTTGTGAAATGTGGCTTCAAGCTGCGAGCCAGGTGCCCTGTCTTTGTGTAAGTGAACCTGGGCATGCTAGGAACGGCTTGTGAAATGTGGCTTCAAGCTTTGAGCCAAGTGCCCCTGTCTTAGAGTAAGCTCTTTGGTGCAACTGAGAGTAGGGCCACGCCGCAATTGGAGTTGCATCTAAGAGAACAAACCGTGCTTCTTTCCTTCTCTCTGTTCACACAGTAGCCAGGAGGCTCTGCACCAGGCGGTCCTGCTCTTCTCTGGAGGCGGGGTCCTGGGGTCGTCTGGCGGGCTGGGAGGTCTTCACCCCCAGCATCTCCTTGGCGGTCAGGGACCTCAGAGTGCCCAGCGTCTCCTTCAGGCTCTCCCGCATGGCCTCGAAGGCTGCCACCAGGGGTCTGAAAAAGGACAATTATTGCGATGGCTTGGAGTCAAAACGGACTATCTTTAGATAGTCCATTGGCGTATTATTGGACTTATTGCAAAAAAACTTGTATCAAGCAATGACTGCAGAAATATCAAAACTAAAAAAGGGGGTTATGCTCTCACCGTCTCCCTCCTTCCTTCCACCCTCTCTCTCTCTCTCTCTCTCTCCCCACCCTCCCTCTTTTCTCTCATACCCCTTGCTCTCTCCAACCTCTCTCTCCCCTACCCCCATATCTCTCTCTTTCTATCCCCACCCCTCCCTTTCTCCCCGTACCCCATCTCTCTCTCTCTCTCTCCCCTTACCCACATCTTCTCTCTCTCTCTCTCTCTCTCTCTCTCTCTCTCTCTCCATCCACCCCTCCCTCTCTCCCTATCCACATTACTCTCTCTCTCTCTCCCTCCCTCTCTCTCCGTTATAAAATAAAGGTCTATTTCTCTTCTCTCTCTCTCTCTCTCTCTCTCTCTCTCTCTCTCTCTGTGAAAAGGTTTCTATGTGTGATTATGCATGCTATTATATGAGTTTTGTTTATTTCTTCTTTTCTTCTCCCCCCCCCCCCCCCCGTCCTACACCCACCCCACCCCGTCCTTTCCCCCCTGTTCCTTTATGACATGGGGCCGGACAGAAAGAACTACTCATTAAAATGATTCGTTCTCTCTCTCTCTCTCTCTCTCTCTCTCTCTCTCTCTCTCTCTCTCTCTCTCTCTCTCCCATCTCTCTCTCTCTCTCAAATTTTCCCCAACCTTATCCCCCTCTATGCCTCTTTCCCCCCTCCTCCCTCCCTTTTTCTTCTCATTTCTGCATGTACATATATTATTTAGCTTTCTTGTTTGATTTACTTTATTTTTCCCCCAGGGCTGGGTGGGAAAAAAGCATGTAACTTGCTTATCTCATGTTCCCTGGTTAAATAAAATTTCGTTTTCGTTTTCGTTTTCTCTCTCTCTCTCTTTCCTACCCCCCACCTCACTCTCACCCCCACCCCGTATTTTTCTGACTATAAGGCGATACTTCCCCCCCCCCCCCCCCCCCCACCCCCCCCCCCCCCCCCCGACTCAGACCCCTGCGCCTTATAACGTGACCGATAAAATAGTAAGAAAATATAATAACAAGATCTGAAATGTGGGGGGTGCGCCTTATACAAAGGTGCGCCTTAGAGTCCGAAAAATACGGTACTTACTTAGGACACGTGGTGGCGCAGGCCCCGGGGCAGTACACGTGCACCACGGTGGCGGAGACGCAAATGAAGGTCAAGGTCAGGGCGATGACGGAGAGGGCGAAACGGCGGTTGGCGGCCACCCCCTCCCTGATGTAGTCCACGGCTCCCCAGGTCCGCTTCGTGTCCTCCTCCTCCTCGTCGTCCTCCATCAGGCGAGACCCGTGCCGCTCCGCCATCTTCTTGAAAGGGTTGTCCAGGAAATTTCTGCGGAGGAGGATGCCCAAGACGGGGGAAGGATGTCGCTTAACCACCACCACCACCACCCCACACACACCACGCCCTCAATTTCTCGGTCTCTTTCTGGTTGTTATGTTGTTGTTTTTTCCCAGTCTTATTACCTTTCTGACTTAAAGGCACGGCCGGACTATAAAAGAGGGGAGGCGCTGAGCGTGCGCCACTCTGATCGTATGGCGCGCCGAATGACCAAAACTCTATCTAGCAGTTCGACAGAGTTTAAAAACCCTATCGAACTGTTAGATACAGTTTCTAAACTATAGCTAGCAGTTAGATAGAGTTTCTCGTCGTAAAACTCTATTGAACGCGCCATTTTGATACTTTTTTGATACTTTTTTTAAACGAAGCATTTCATTGGTAGATAGGACTAGTATCTTTGACTGTGACCTACACCTAGCCTAATAGGTGGCATTCTACAAACTCGTTTAGCGGCTTCAATTACAGATGAAACGCCGGGAAGATTCGCTCGTTAAAATCGTTCAGCTGCCATGTTTGTTTGACTATATGTTGGGGCCTAGGCCTATCGTCTTATTCAAATTCACGGGTCACTGCCCGGCCAAGGCTACAAACTTGTCGCTGAAGCCATGTACCAATCAGAAATCGCGATAGAAAAACTATATCTCGATAGGGTTATTTTGTGGAAACCCTATCTAGCTGTTCGACAGAGTTTTAAAACTATCGAACAGCTAGATAGGGTTTTCAAACTCTATCGAACTGATAGATACAGTTTCGAAACTCTATCGAACAGCTAGATAGAGTTTTGTATCTTTGGCGCGCCATATGATCGCTTCTCGGCCTTTTGGCTAAGACAGTGATTCAAGAGCATAAATGTTTGTTTATACCCTGGCTGGTTTGTTCAGCCCGTCGTACATGGCGAAAGCCGATACGCGACGTTAAACTGAACTTCCATCCAGCGCGCGCCGCATTTGAATCACAGCTGGCGAGAGAGACGGTTCGCCCTTCTTTGTTCCCTGTTGTGCGAGCCACCGCGAGGCAGAACTTTTCTGGCGAGAAAGACCCGATCCCTGGGATCGGTTGTTTTCCCTTTAAAACCTCTATATTGTTTTCTATAGTAATCGTAGGTCGTGTGTGCCAGTAGAACGGATGACACGAACTCAACAAAGCATGCATCCTGTGCGCCAGTAGCAGGTCTAAACGAAGAATTTGGGCGTGGGGCGGGATAAACATCCCCAATCGGAAGAAGAAGAAAAAGAGAAGAAGAACGTAATTTTCACCCGTTTCAACCATTAACAAGTGCAACGCCGAGCGGCTGCAAAGTCCCCTCGCAGCATCGCCGAGCTACTCCGAAATCGGAATGTGTCGGTTGTACACATACATAAAAACGCATGAAAACAGCACGTAACTACATACAAACGCATGAAAACAGCACGTAACTGAATAGTTTTTTTTATATATAGCCTTGGGGTTCGGACCCGTGATTTGAGCGCGCGCGATCATGCGCACACGCGCGCACAGAAACATTCATGACAACTGTGTTATAGACCATTCATCAAGAAATGTTGTGAAAAAACCCGCATTAAAATACATGCAAAACTTCGCGAGATATTAGCGATTATGTGTTTCGGGGTTTGAACCCCGTAACTGGCGCGACCTTGACCTTAATGTAAAACTCAATACATCAGTGGATAGCTTGCATCTTGGCAAACTAGTATACCAAATTTGATGATGATAGACTGAATAGTTTTTGAGAAAAACAGACGAATAGCCGGACGGACGAAGGCACGCCGGACGGACACCGGACGGACGGACCAGACAAAAACAATAGCTCCCCGAAACTTCGGCTCGGGGACTAAAAACTATTCAGTCGCTAATAGTAGAATACCCTAGGAGCAGGTTTATGGAACAGAGAATGGATTTTCACGGTTCAGTGTCACAGGCTATAACCCTATCCTACAACCAAGTAAGAAAGTTCGGACGAGTGATGTCCCTTGCGTGCCCGGGTGAGTTCCGGTCACACAATGACACACACACGCGCGCGCACGCGCACACACACACACACACACACACACACACACGCACACGCGCACGCACGCACACGCACGCACACGCACACACACACACACACACGCACGCGCGCGCGCGCGCGCGCGCGCACGCACACGCACACGCGCACACACGCACACACACACACACACACACACAAACGCATACACACACACACACACACACACACACACACACACACACACACACACACTATGACAGTAAAGAGAAAGAGGAGCCGCTGTAGCTCAGTTGGTATGTCCGAGTCGCTAGCTCGTAATCCGTCATGGTTTCCGTGGGTAGTTTGTGCACTTTAACAAGTACTTTGCCGGAAATCACCTGCGACACACCAGAGCAGGGGCAGAGAACGCTAATTGATCGAGTTTCGGGAAAGGGCTTATTTCTCCGTTATCTTTCATCCCTGAATTCTACAGACATGCACAATTTTCTAGTGACCTTGACCAATGACCTTCTCTTGCATAATTATGCAACACACTTTTAACCAATGGCCAATGACCTTCATGTTTAATTTAAACTTGGCCTAGATATCCTAAGTCCCTA
>CM065702.1:11884768-11894768 GCA_017654935.2 Phymorhynchus buccinoides | reverse complement strand
GCCCTAAACAGAACGTGGGGGGGGTGTTGACTATTTTGGGCTTTTGCTCAAACACATTCTGACCGACTTATACCTGCTTTCCCCATGCACCATCACAAATGGTTACAAAATCAACGATATCTTTCTTCTTCTTCTTCTGCGTTCCCAGGCCATATGGCCATAATGGGTGAGGTACGTATGTGTCCCGGTTTTTCAGTTTCCACTTGTCTGCCCGCCCCGACGATGCATTCTGCCGAAACCATTCAATTTTTGTTAAAGGAAAATTTAGGAAAATCAACAAAATAAAAGCCGCCTCACGTAATACAACCTTTTCAGTGGGAAGAAAATTCAGTTGTGAACTCCTCTATTCAACTAGGCCTACTTGTGGCCATGCGCCGTCTTCACTGTCAGCAAGCATTGGCTGTATTCTCACCACAGCTGCCTGATATGTGAGTTGGAAGTAAATGGCGCAGTCGCCAGAGAGAGAGAGAGAGAGAGAGAGAGAGAGAGAGAGAAGAGAGAGAGAGAGAGAGAGAGAGAAAAACAACAACAATATTTATTGCCTTTAGCTTACAAAGCCCTTGTGGCAATACTAACTTACATAAATTGAAGTGAAACGCAGCAAAGAAGAAATGAAATAGAAAATAAACAAAAATACCAAACTGTATTATGGTTATGCATAATGTGGCACACAGGACACATTTCGCGCGCGCGCCGCGCACGCACACGCACGCACACGCCACGCACGCACGCACACACGCACCGCACACACACACTCAATATATGAGAGAGAGAGAGATGAGAGAGAGAGAGAGAGAGAGAGAGAGAGAGAGAGAG
This sequence comes from Phymorhynchus buccinoides, assembly GCA_017654935.2. Lineage (NCBI taxonomy): Eukaryota > Metazoa > Mollusca > Gastropoda > Neogastropoda > Raphitomidae > Phymorhynchus > Phymorhynchus buccinoides. The sequence continues at coordinate 11,893,952 of CM065702.1, read as the reverse complement.
AGAGAGAGAGAGAGAGAGAGAGATAGAGAGAGAGAGAGAGAGAGATTTGAAAAAGGAGGAAGAGGGGAGGTAACTGGTAAGGTGATCTGTTTAATTTTGAGTCACTAGTCTAGTCTACCAGGTACGTGCGTGTGAGTGCGTGTACGCACGCATTGTGTGTGTGCGAGCGCGTGCGTGTGAGTGCGACGTGTACGCGTGCATGCGTATGTATGTGTGTGTGTGTGTGTGCGTGTACGTGGCGCGCGCGTGAGTGTGAGTGCGACGTGTACGCGTGCATGGGCGGGTGTGTGTGCGCGCGCGGGACCTCGGTTTATCGTCTCATCCGCAAGACTCCACGTTTCAGACCGTAAGGCCAAGTACAAAATGAGAGGAAAAATCCCCTGTATCCAGGTTCGAACTCGGGTTTACTTGACACGAGGCGAACGTACTACCACTGTGCCACTCTACATAAAATATAGACTATTGACAACGCCCCCTCACTTTTCAATGGTTCAGGCGGATACACCACGGTTCCCATAATTACGATTCTCATAATCCTTTGTTCTCAACAACTTGAAATACCGCGAGATCTCCCTTCCGGGAATGAGAGACTTAGTGCGATTTTTCTCACGCCAGAGGGCATGACGCTCGTGTGGGGCTAATCCTCTCTATATTATTAGTTGGGGATAAAGAAAGAGAGAGAGACAGTGAGTGGTCCTACCATCACTCTCTCTCTCACTACGCCCAAGTAAGAAAATCGCGTGATAAGCCCCTAGTGCATTGACTGCCCTCTGGCGTGAAAAATATCGCCATAGGTTGACCAATACGGTTCCCATAACCATTTCTTACTCTTTCTATCACGGTTCCCATCATCAAGGACTGATGAGGTGTTCACCGAATGCTGTCGTCTATTTGTTGTCGCTTCAGCTACCAATGATGAACCTGAACTGTTTTGCTCCCAGGCAGTTTATAACGACTATCGTTTGTATAATAAAACTTTCTGAAGATGAGTACAGTTAACATTCTTGGGCTATCTCGATTGAGGGAGACTGCCATTGACCAAATTGTTATCGGTGAAAATGGAGCTGAAGTTCGAGAACTTGAGCAAACGTGGTGGAAAATTATTATTTATCGACGGATTTAATTAAGTTTCATTACAACAGAAAAGTTGGTGCAAAAGTGTATTGGCGATGTTCTCTCACCGGGTGCAAATCGTGTCACACGAAGAAGAGATGATCAAGGTAAAAGCTCTGGCTGTCTTGTCTCTGTCTGTCTGTCTGTCTGTCTGTCTGTCTGTCTGTCTGTCTGTCCGTGTCTCTCTGTCTCTCTCTCTCTCTCTCGTCCTCTCTCTCTCTCTCTCTCTCTTCTCTCTCTCCTCTAATTGTGTGTGTGTGTGTGTGTGTGTGTGTGTGTGTGTGTGTGTGTGTGTGTGTGTGCGTGTGCGTGTGTGCGTGTGCGTGCGTGTGTGTGTGTGTGCGTGTGCGCGCGCGACTACATGTATATTTTTTGTAGAATTTCCTACACCCGCACCTCTCTCTCTCTCTCTCTCTCTCTCTCTCTCTCTCTCTCTCTCTCTCTCTCTCTCTAATTGTGTGTCAATGTCAAGGCCATGGCGACCATATTGGTTGTTCTGTCTGTCCGGCCTAAATCTCCGGAACTGCCTAACCGATTGTCTTCATTTTTGGTGTGAGGGTACACTATAATGCAAGGAAGAAACGTGTTTAAGGTCAAGTGTGTATCCCAAAGGTCAAGGTCATAGCGTGTGCGTAGGAGTGTGAGTGTGTGCCTGTGTGTGTTTTTATGTATATTTTATTCACTTCTTTTACTGGAGACTGGAGTTGAGAGGAAACTTTGCTGGAACTACTTGATGCTTGTGATTACGCTGTGGACCTTTGAATGACACACTGTGACCATGTGGGTCTGTGTGTGCGTAGGTGTGTGTGTGCCCGTGTGTGTTTTTATGTATAATTTATTCACTTCCTTTGCGAATTAAATATGTATACACGGCATTTGCTTTCCGTATTTTTAATTATGTGAAACGTGATGGAGGCTGAGAAAAGAAATACTGTTATGAGAACCGTGATTATAGGAATCGTGATTATGGGAATCGTGATTAAGGTAGACTGTTACAAATTCGGCATCAGTTTAGACAGTTATCGTATCGTGGCAAACGCCCTTCGACATATTCTGGCTTGTAGATGCAGCATATGAGTCATATTTTCAATCCATTAATAGAATCGATCAATCAGAAAAAGGTTTAACGAAATTGTTTACGGTTTTCGCATGAATATTCACCAGAAAATGGCGGTAAACAAAGTCATGTGTCTTGTGACAATTTCGTCCATACCCGATGCAATTTCGTCCAGGCATGACATGCAATTTCGTCCAAGGTCAAAGAGCAAAGCACAGTGACTTGTAGTTTGAAATAAATTAATAGAATAGCTGGATATGTGTTTATTTTCTTCTCTTTTTTTATTAAGATAATGTTGTGTGTGATGGGAAAACAAAGGAAAAGGCCTCCAGTACATTTTATGAAGAGGGTCCAATATCCACTGTGGCACCTGTAACTGTAGGGGAAGACGAGGTAAAGAGCGCATGGGCGGGTAAGAAGCCCACCCCAATTATCTCATGAAATGAAGCAAATTTCAGTCTCATTTTGCCCATGAGACGAGCGTTAATGTCTAGCATTCGTCTCATGGGCAAATTTGACTGAAATTTTCTTTATTTCATGAGATAATTGGGGTGGGCTTCTTACCCGCCCATGCGCTTTTTACCCCGTCTTCCCCTAAGCCCCTCAGTAGTGAGACATGATAAAAGTTAATTTAACGTCCTCTAGCCTGGAACAGGCACATATGGGATATTATTAACAATAAAGATGGTACGACGATCCTGGAGGTACTGCAATACCAGGAAAGTCCCGATTTTTTAAACGATGGAGTAGTCAGAAACTGCATTGGACGAAATTGCATGGATGCTTGTATTTTTACCATACAAATTCGTCCAGTTGATTTGTCAAATATATTTTTCTAAATTAAAAAACCCAAAATTGCCTATAGAAAATTAATCATCATAAAATACATGCATGATAAAATCACACATGTTGTGAAAACAAAGGAATCATGATTAACGTTTTTAGGCACCTGTTTCTGCGTGATTTACAGTTTTATGTGACTGTCTTCAGGCAGTTGCTAATTAATAGTATTATCCCTAACCCTAAACCCTAGTCCCTAACGAAGTTGAAACACACAAAGAACCAAGAAATAGAGCTGGAGAGTGTAAATCACATGATGTACAAAGCCATGCACTTAGTTTCGTAATTATTCACAATGGCGGACAAACAAACGATTCTGATTGGCTACGCGGCTAGAGGTAAAAATCTCATAGAGGTAAAAATACACTGCCACAACTGTCTTCATGCAGTTGCTAAGATTTAGATCCAGCTACTGTTTCACACAAACTTAATTGTATTAAACTAATGAATAGAACTGTTTTTATCATTGGGATTCCTTTTAGGTTTTACAACAGCTATGAGTGTTTATTATCCTTTAGAATAGATACAGCACAGTTTCAAAGTGAGTAACCATGCAAACTGGACGAAGTTGCATGGCGGACGAATTTGTAATACCCTACGGCTACTATATCATATATTATATAGTATATGGGAATCGTGGTGCACCGGTTCAGGCTCACCTGAAAGCTTTTCTGATGCAAAGCAGTGATGAGCTTTCGACATTCCTTGGTGGTCAGGTGGTCAGACACGTACTGCAGTTGTCTGAGGTTCAAATCTACAGTCTGCCAAGAAACGGCCCACAAACCCATAAACAAAACGCACACAGACAATAATCTGTTCTTCATCTTTAGATCTAGATAGATATAATCTGAATCCATTCAACCGTAAAAACCTTGATCGATAAGCTTACGTCAAAAGAAAAATGCGTCATGGCCGGTGTCCGATTTATGACGTAAATGATAGCCTATGATTTTTTTCCACATTTAAAGACCCCGCCGTTCTTTTTTATTATTATATTAATTCTGATCGCTTCTCGGCCTTTTGGGAACATAAATTTTTGTTTATACCCTGGTTGGTTTGTTCAGCCCTGGTTGGTGGTTTGTTCAGCCCGTCGTACATGGCGAAAGCCGATACGCGACGTTAAACTGAACTTCCATCCTTTTTTGTTATTTTTTAAAAAAAACAGAAATTTTACTACCCTCAATCTCAACGTCCTTCTTTAACCCCTTGACTGCCGTATAGCATATCACGTACTGCGGACTTGATGACATTACTGAAGACGTCATCAGATGAAGAGAAATAACTGATATTCTGTGTTTTTTCTGCAGCGCGTGTGTGTGTTACGGTGGCCTCGTGTACATGCGCTCGCGCACACGCGTGTACGTGCGTAAGCTTACATGCGGACGTGTGTGTATGGTAAGCGCACACGTAAGTAGGCCTATCATTAACACACTCAAGTACAGGTTTTCCCCCAGGACCATTCCTGCGTGGAATTCTCTCCCAGCTGCAGCAGCTGAGGCTCCCTCTATGGTATCATTCAAGAGGGAGCTCAACAACATGTCATTTTAAAATTCAAGATAGGGTTTGGGGGGACCATAGACCAAAGTAGTGGTAAATGAAGGGCAGGAGCTGTGCCGGTCGGGGCTTGCTCCCGGGGACCGCTACGGTAGCCGGATTGGTCTTGCCTGGATACTGCGAAACAAAGGTCTATGGTCCACAAATATCATGTGCATCTTCACACACACACGCGCACAGACACACATACACACACAACTGGAGATAGGCGTAAATAGACTTTTTTCTCTTTTTTATTCTTTCCTTTTTTCTTTTAGGAAGCATTGCGTAACCTCAAGTCACTTATAGTCTTTTTAGACGGCGTGACTAAAACATTTGAAAACTGAACAAAGCGGGGTGTAGCTGCGAATTGGGATTCGGAACGAGCTGCGTGGGAGCAACGCCACTGTATGGCCCAGAAGATGGGACAGAAAAAACACGAAAAAACAATATTTTTTAAGATTTAACAAAACGTCGACGAAAATGGTGTTTTACGTCCTCTTGGTCTGAATCAGACATAATTATGGGACATTTGTAAATACAAATATGGTGGGAACAATACTGGAGGCAATGCCCGGAGGCAGTACGAAACCAGTAAAGTCCCGATAAAAAAAAAATTAATACAGATAGGTGTAGCGGTAACCACGCCTCGGTTAAACCTCATCGGCTATGGCACCTGCTACAAGTATTTTTATTCACTATTTAACAAAACGTGTGTTTGAAAGTAGCCTATATAGTGTTCTCGCGATTTTCATCATACACACGTTATATTAGGCAGGGAGATAACTTTGTTATCTTACTAAGCGTTCTCAAAAGGGAGTGGTTTCCCTTCCATCGGTTTCCAAAATGATCACCACCTTCAACACCACCAACCAGAAAGAAAGAGAGAAAAACGGAAAGAAACAAAAAAGAAGGAAAGAAAATTATAATAAATAAAAAGCAATCGCTCGGGCCACGCCTCCGCCGGGGCAACTGAATTAACCATAGGCGGCAAACCCATACTACTCTTAATCAGTGTTTGGCCTCTGAATCTAATACTCAAACAGACATCAACTGATAACTTCGTGGTTTTATTTTTTGAAAGAATGAGGATTAAGAAAAAAAAGATGAAGATAGATAGATAGAGAGAGAGAGAAGAGAGAGAGAGAGAGAGAGAAGAGAGAGAGAGATTTTTTAAAAATTAGGCCCTACTTAAAAAAGAAAATAAATATTTCTCTCACACGCACGCACGCACGCACGCACGCACACGCACGACACCACACACACACACACACACACACACTTTCCGGTTACAACAGCATATTAATCAAGGGAAAGAATCAAAACCATTGACACATATTACAGCAAAACAAAGATCAAAATCAAAGTGCAACGCCGAGCGGTAGCAAAGTCCCCTCGCAGCATCGCCGAGCTACTCGGAAATCGGAATGTGTCGACTGTGCACATACATAAAAACGCATCAAAACAGCACGTAGCTACCATCAAAACAGCACGTAGCTGAATAGGTTTTTTTTATATATAGCCTTGGGGTTCGGACCCGTGATTTGAGCGCGCGCGAATCATGCGCACACGCGCGCACAGAAAAATTCATGACAACTGTGTTATAGACGGCATTCATCAAGAAATGTTGTGAAAAACAAAAAACTGCATTAAAATACATGCAAAAAAAAAAAAAATGCTTCGCGAGATATTAGCGATTATGTGTTTCGGGGTTTGAACCCCGTAACTGGCGCGACACTTGACATTAATGTAAAACTAAATACGTCAGTGGATAGCTTGCATCTTGGCAAACTAGTATACCAAATTTGATGATGATAGACTGAATAGTTTTTGAGAAAAACGGACGAATAGCCGGACGGACGGAGGGAGGCACGCCGAGGCACGGACGGATCAGACAGAAACAATAGTTCCCCGAACCTTCGGCTCGGGGACTAAAAAGAGAGGAATAGAAGCAAGATTGGAGGACTTGGAGATTAGAACGACGTAAATACTCACTGATAAAATGATAAGGCGAGTTAGAAGACGTAACTTGTTATGAAAAGTGACCGTATAGAGTACTAACAGGTCTGCGCGTTGGTTTGAGCCCCCCTTCCCCCCCGCCCCCCCTCCCCCCATCCCCCCATCCCCACCTCCACCGCACAAGTTAATATTGTGTAACCCCACCCCCCCCCCCCCCCCCCTCTTGAAATCGTAGAGATTATATAGACCGTCATGCCCCTTGCGTCCCCCATTTTTTCGGGCAATGTACGCAACCCCAAACCCCCCACCCCCCCCCCCTCCCTTCCTACTCTAGGTATTAACTTATAGTACAGTTCTTAATCTGTTCAGTCTAACATAGGTTGTTACATCCAAAGGTATTATGCCAGACACCCTAGGAGGAAAGTTCAGTCAGCATGGGAGCTGTGAAGTCTGCTGTGTATTACGACATCTCCCCCTCCCCCCCCCCCCCCCCCCCTCCCCCCCCCCCCCCCCCCCTAGTTTTTGTAGGCGCTTTTTATATCCCCCCCCCCCCCCCCCCCCACCCCACCCCCTTACATCTCAATCAGAGACGAACTACGTGCCTATGGGCTGTTAAGGTGGAGAGTTAATATACTTGGCCTTTGACGCCAGAACGTTGTTTCGCTTAAAGGAAGTTTCTTACTTAGCAACACCAAAACTCACTCTCTTTTTCCCCTCTCTCTCTCTCTCTCACTCTCTCTCTCTCTCTCTCTCTCTCTCTCCTCTCTCTCTCTCCGGTCTCTCTGAATCATGCATCTCTCTCGTCTCCGTCTCTCTCTCTCTCTTTCTTGACTTGATTGTTTTTATTTCAATTTTTCTTTGCTTGATGCATGGTGTGAGTGTGTGAGTGAGAGGGCCAGGTGCAAAGAAGCTATTGTAGCTTATCCTTTTTACCCTCAATAAAACATTCGTATTTCGTATTTCGTATTTCTTTCTCTCTTTCTCTCTCTCCCGTCTGCTTCCCCCCCCCCCCCCCCCCCCCCCCCCTCACTTTCCTTACTTTTGTGTTAATGTTGTCTTTTTGTTTTCGTTTTTTCTATTGAAAAAAAATAAGGCTTTTAGAAAATCGTTTCTACAAAAGAGTTATATTTGCTTTCTGGCGTCATAACGAAATTTGAGCTTTCTTAAACGATCCTTGACTGACTCTTGGTCTAATAGACTCTCTCTCTCTCTCTCTCTCTCTCTCTCTCTCTCTCTCTCTCTCTCTCTCTCTCTCTCTCTCTCTCTCTCTCTCTCTCTCTTGCGATCAATCTGGCAGTGCTAAGGTCTCAGTCCACATGAGGTCGTAAACTGGACAGTGCGGCGCAGGTCTTCTGCCGTTCCGCACAGCTTGCTGGCGGTTGGCACCTCCTGCAGCCAGATCTGCTCCCTCTGCACCGCCAACAGGGGACAGTCCTGGAGGACATGGTGAACTGTCTGTTGGCACCTCATGCAGCCAGATCTGCTCCCTCTGCACCGCCAACAGGGGACAGTCCTGGAGAACATGGTGAACTGTCTGTTGGCACCTCATGCAGCCAGATCTGCTCCCTCTGCACCGCCAACAGGGGACAGTCCTGGAGAACATGGTGAACTGTCTGTTGGCACCTCCTGCAGCCAGATCTGCTCCCTCTGCACCGCCAACAGGGGACAGTCCTGGAGGACATGGTGAACTGTCTGTTGGCTGCAGCCAGATCTGCTCCCTCCGCACCTCCTGGAGGACATGGTGAACTGTCGGTTGGCACCTCCTCAACCAGATGCTCCCTCTGGACCGCCAACAGGGGACAGTCCTGGAGGACATGGTGAACTGTCTGTTGGCACCTCCTGCAGCCAGATCTGCTCCCTCTGCACCGCCAACAGGGGACAGTCCTGGAGGACATGGTGAACTGTCTGTTGGCACCTCCTGCAGCCAGATCTGCTCCCTCTGCACCGCCAACAGGGGACAGTCCTGGAGGACATGGTGAACTGTCTGTTCCGCCCCACAGTCACAGGAGCTTGATGGGGTGACGCCAATACGCTTCGGATGGGCACGTAAGCCACAGTGGCCCGTCCTCAGTCTAATAGACGATTTTCGGAGAACAAAAACACCATAGCAACAATGCAACAATGGCGTCGAAGCTTGAAACCGCGGGATGCGAGTCAGCGACTTGCAAACATTGTTTTAAAGAAAAATTAAGTGTGGTCAGTGGCCACAAACTGATAAAACTTGCAAACTGTGACGCAAAAATATGAATGACATAAATGTATCGAATGACGCACGGTGTTCTAAGTGTGGTGTGTCTGCTCAAACACACGAGTCGATAGGCTACGAGAGCTGATGGTAGAGTGACTTCCCCTGTTTGACCGATTGAATTAGGCAAGATCACTCCCACACACCATGAAATTACTCCCGAGCACTTCCTATTGTATCTGGCAAAAATAGATGTTGCCTAATTTAGGGGAAGACGGGGTAAAAAGCGCATGGGCGGGTAAGAAGCCCACCCCAATTATCTCATGAAATGAAGCAAATTTCAGTCTCATTTTGCCCATGAGACGAACGTTAATGTCTAGCATTCGTCTCATGGGCAAATTTGACTGAAATTTTCTTTATTTCATGAGATAATTGGGGTGGGCTTCTTACCCGCCCATGCGCTTTTTACCCCGTCTTCCCCTAGTTGACAAATGGAA
>CM065702.1:11872268-11879768 GCA_017654935.2 Phymorhynchus buccinoides | reverse complement strand
ATAGCCGATGAGGTTTAACCGAGGCGTGGTTACCGCTACACCTATCTGTATTGTTAAAAAAAATCGGGACTTTACTGGAGTTGCACTGCCTCCAGTCCATATGTTCCCACCATCTTTGTATCTACAAATGTCCCATATGTGTCTGTTCCAGACCGAGAGGACGTAAAACACCATTTTTTCCACCATCATTTTATACGGTTTCTTTTTAACCCCCCCCCCCCCCTCCCTTCAATCTCTCCCTTTCCCCCTCCTCTCTCATGTAAACATTGGAACTGACCACAGACAGCAGACATTACAGACTATAAAAAAAGACTGAGAGGTAATTTCCTAGACAGTTCTCGGTTAAAGGGAAAACTACCGATCCTAGGGATCGGGTACATAGACTGCTAGCCTAGTCGCTGCGGGCAACAGTCGAAAAGCGCACTATACTGCTTTTTCCCAAACGGCACAGCCGTCAAAAGGCGCACATATTTATGGTAGAAAAGCGCACGATATTTACAATCCGAAAGCGCACAGATGTTTTTGAGACGGGTGGACTAGGACTAATCCCGTGTGGACTAACATTTTATTTGCACCTATTCCTAACCCTAAACCTATCCCTAACCCTATCCCTAACCCTATCCCTAACCCTATCCCTAACCCTATCCCTAACCCTATTCTTAACCCTAACCCTATCCCTAAACATATCCCTAACCCTATCCCTAACCTATCTGAAAAACAAGGAATGCCTGGGTACCTGGGTCTAATTTCATTTGTACCCGTCTCACAAAATCCGTGCGCTTTTTGTAGGTTAAAAGTGTGCGGTTTTGAACGGTTGAAGTGTGCGCCTTTGGACAGTAAAATTGTGCGCATTTTGCCGTGCGCCTTTGGATAGTGTGCGTTTTTTGTGTGCCCCCGTCGCTGCGAAGTTCTGCCTCGCAGTGGCTCGGACAACAGGGGAAAAAGAACGGTTGAACCGTCTCTCTCGCCAGCAACGATGAGAATGATGGCGCGCGATTAAAATGATGTTTTACGTCCTCTCGGTCATAGACACATATGGGACATTTGTAAATACAAAGATGGTGGGAACAATACTGCCTGCAATGCCCGGAGGCAGTGCAACACCAGTAAAGTCCCGAGTTTTTAACAATATAGATAGGTGTAGAAGTAACCACGCCTCGGTTAAACCTCATTGGCTATGGTACCACCACAAGATTGTAATCTGAAGTAATTTGAAGCGCGCGCGACGAAAATGGTGTTTTACGTCCTCTTGGTCTGAATCAGACACATATGGGACATTTGTAAATACAAATATGGTGGGAACAATACTGGAGGCAATGCCCGGAGGCAGTACGAAACCAGTAAAGTCACAATTTTTTAAATTAATACAGATATCAGTCTGCTTATCGAGCAGGTCACAGTACTGAGACAGCCCTCTTAAAGATAACGAACGACCTGCTCACTGCCTTGGATGAAAACAAGGTTTCTCTTCTCTTTCTCCTTGATCTTTCTGCAGCGTTTGACACTATCGACCACTCCATCCTCATTTCTAGACTTCACACCTCCTTTGGTCTATCTGGGGCTGTTCTTTCCTGGTTTTCTTCCAACCTCTCTGATCGCACACAGACAGTTGTCAATGGTTCTCCATCTCTCCCAAAAGGTCTTCAGTTCGGTGTGCCCCAAGGTTCAGTCTTAGGCCCTATCCTTTTTGTTCTTTATACCCAACCTCTCTCCACCATCATCAACCAGCATTCTATTCTACATCATAGCTTTTCTGATGACAATCAACTGTACATTTCTGCCCACCTGAGTCAATTAGATCAAATGATTTCTTCTTCTAAGTTGTGCATCTCTGCTGTTAAAACATGGATGTTTTACAACAAACTGCAACTAAATGCTGAAAAGACAGAGATGATTCTTGTAGCCTCTAACCACACAATTAAAACTCAGTTTCTCCCAGGTTCTGTCGACATTGATGGCACTGAGATCAAGCTATCGGCATCCGTCCGCAATCTAGGTGTTACTTTGGACCAAACCCTTTCTTTCAAACAGCATGTTTCCAATGTTTGCAAGGCTTGCTATCTAGAACTTCGAAGAATTAGTTACATCCGCCGTTTCCTCTCTCAAGATGCCCTGAAGACTCTAGTATGTGCTTTTGTCCTGTCTCGCCTTGACTACTGTAACTCACTTCTTGCTGGCTGTCCATCAATTCTCATCTCTAAGCTCCAACGGGTCCAGAATAATGCTGCTCGTCTCATTTCTCGCTCCCCTAGGTACGATCACATCACTCCGGTTCTTCGTTCCCTACATTGGCTCCCAGTTCAATCACGTATTGACTACAAACTTCTCCTCCTTGCCTTCAAGTCACTGAATGATCAAGCTCCCGTGTATCTCTCTGATCTTCTTCATCTCTATGTCCCAGCTCGCCAACTACGTTCGTCTTCTGATTCTCGTCTCCTTTCCATTCCCTCCATCCGTCTCAAATCTGCTGGCCAACGTTCTTTTTCTTGTCAAGCACCATCTCTTTGGAATTCTCTGCCTTCTCCTCTCCGACACTCCAACTCAGTCTCCTCATTCAAAACCTCTCTTAAAACCCATCTTTTTCCTGCTGCGCCCTAAATATTTGATCAGTTGTCTATCGTTGTGTGCACGTGAGGGAAGATTGAATAAGAGGTTTGTGCTGTGTTTTGTGGTGCGTGTGTGTGTGTGTGTGTGTGTGTGTGTGTGTGTGTGCGTGTGTGTGCGTGCGTGTGTGTGTGTGTGTGTGTGTGTGTGTGTGTGTGTGTGTGTGTGTGTGTGTGTGTGTGTGTGTGTGTGTGTGTGTGTGTGTGTGTGTGTGTGTGTGTGTGTGTGTGTGTGTGTGTGTACATGAATGTGTGCATACATGTGTGCTTGTGTGTTTTTGTGTTTTGTGGGTTGTGTGTGCACGCATGTGTGTGTGTGTGTCTGTGTTTGTGTGCGTGTCTGTGTGTCTGTCTGCGTGCGTACGTTTTTGTGTGAGGGTGTTTGTGTATGTGTGTTGGTGTATGTGGTCAGTCCATGCGGCTCGGTTGCTGTGGCTTGCCGAATGGGGTATGAACGAGTTGGCTTCGATAAATATGTGTGTTTATGTGTGTGCGTGTGCGTGTGCGTGTGTGTGTGTGTTAGAGAGAGAGAGAGAGTTGCTTTGTATATGCGCTGTTGCTGGTTGGTGTCACTCTTGAATGCTGTTTTTGTTGTCTGTTGATGAATCATTGATTGTAAAGCGCTTTGGGCTCATCTGAGGTAAAGCGCTATATAAATGTACAATTATTATTATTATGATATAGCTGTGGCGGTGACCACGCCTCGGTTAAACCTCATCGGCTATGGCACCGCCACAAGTAAATGTAGTATGAATGAAGCGCGCGCTGGATATTTTATTTTACGTCTCGTCGACCGAAGTCATGTGAGACATTACTTTAAATTGAGATGGGGGGAAAAAAGGGGGAAAGGGATAAGAAAAGTGTTTATTTCTTTACATAAAGTTGTTTAAAAAGCGCGCGCCTCGCGTGAACGCTTTATATATGCCGGTGTCATGAGAAATAAGTAGCTCCCATGAAATATTTACCCTTCGCATGCGAACTATAACCATCCTAACCCTAACCCTATCCCTAACCACGGAAAGAACCAAGAAATAGAGCAGGAGGGTGTAAATCAACATCTTTGCCGAGAAATCGATGTACAAAGCCATGCCACTTAGTTTCGTAAATTTAACAATGGCGGACAAGCAAAATGCCTACTTATTTCATGAGGTAGAATATTCTCTTCACACCGGCTGTGGGTTTAAGATACAGTTTAACCAGATGTATGTATCCAGGGTGTGTTAATCTACGTGGTTACAGAGTTCTCTTCAAACCACTCAAGCCAAAAGAAGGCGTAGCACTAACTATACGTACTGATTACTCAACATTTAATGCTTCTTACTCAATCAACGATTGACAAAACCCTGTTATGCAAACGAGCTCGTGGATAAGCTTACTAGGCTGCTTAACCAGACCAATTTTACTGTGATGCCCTGTAACAGGCCTTTCTCTCTCTCTCTCTGTTTGAGTTACGTAAGCCAGTGAAAGCTTAGCAATACTGTTTGTATCTGATGTAACTTGAAAGTTTGCTTACCACCTTTACCCAACAACGTGTCCACGTTTCGGTCGCAAAAAGATGCCTGTTCTTCATTAAGTGAAGAAGGTTGAAGTTAGTCCATTCCCTGACATGATGCTGTAATAGTGTTAAGGTCTTGCCCTCACTGATCCTGACGCAATGTCCTGTACTTCCTGTATACTGAAGGGGTGGGCAAAGAGAGCTCGTTAGGTTGCCTGGACAACTCTACCGTCTGGACTTAGTAAAGATTACAGCTTGCCGCGCCGCGCGCGGTCAATTAGAATGACGTCATGGGCATCTGCGCATGACGGGCGATTTTAATGGTTTGATAGAAAACGAGCACTTCAGGTGGATGTACGGGAGATGACTGTCCAGGTTTTTGTTGTTGTTGTTTTGGATCAAGCAGAAGGCATAATTTATTTTTAGCGCTCGCGCGCGAGTGGAGAGAGAGAGAGAGAGAGAGAGAGAGAGAGAGAGAGAGAGAGAGAGAGAGAGAGAGAGAGGGGGGGGGAATCGAACTGAACGTCGAGTCCATCGGATATGGACTTAAAGCTTGTCTGACCCGCGCGCTTTACGCACATACCAAAAATCCCACGGCGGTTAAAAATCGATAAGAGCAGGGACAAATCCCGCTGCCTGGTATGACCAAATTGATAGCTAGGTTTCCCAAGTCCGCCCCCTTCTCAACCCTCCCCCACCCCCCCACCCCCACCCCCAAAAAAGAGTGGCGCTGCGCTTGTGGAGACGCGCTCTCCGTGTTAGAGCAGCCCGGATTTCACAGATATAATGTCAGAACCTAGAATACACCAAATACCAAATACAATGGAATCTCCCTTATACGACCTCCCATTATAAGCCTCCCTCCCACATAAGACCTACTTTTCTGAGACTTTGCTCTTTTTTGTAAGTATTAAAAATGGCCTCCCTTATAAGACCTAATTTTGCATGATTTTGTAAGGTCTTATCAGAGAGATTCCACTGTAGCAAATTCCAGAGAAAAACAGACTGAGTTTGCAACAAATAAAGGCCTTCAATCAAAGCAGCGTAGCGCGCGAGGCTTCTACGAGCTTCAACTAGAAGGTTTCCTTGGTGACGAGGCCTAAGGGCAGTAATCACACCTAAACTGGTCAAGCAATTTGACCGCCAGGTGGCAACCAACTCAATAGGGGTTTATCTCGTGATATCTTTAGGTGGGGGTTCCTCTCCCTCTCCCTCTCCCTCTCCCTCTCTCTCTCTCTCTCTCTCTCTCTCTCTCTTTATCCCCAACTAAGAATAGAGAGAGGATTAGCCCCACTCGAGCGTTACGCCACCTGGCGGTCAAAACAGCCAGCGAAAAGTCTGGGCCTCTGCTGTGAAGGAAGGTGGTCAGGAAGAAGAGGGAGAATGGAGTGGGGTATGGGGGGCCAAACGGGGTTTTATTATCTACTCTATTTTAGCCTATTCAATACGAAAAAGAGCTATTGAATACACAAAAACCTATTTAATAGTGTCAATGTAAATATTGAATAGAAATAGTAAATAATCCAAAATATAGAACAACTTATTTCATTACTGCGCTTTTCTATTCAATACTGTTCTTGTTCTATTGAATAGAAAAGTGAAAAGTATTGAATAGAAAAGTGGAGTAGTGAATTAAGAGCTTGTATCTATTCCATACTTTGTAAAAATATTCCATACTTTGTAAAAAATATTCCATACTTTGTAAAAAATATTCCCATACATCCATACATTGTAGAAATATTCCTTACTTTGTAAAAATATTCCATACTTTGTAAAAAATATTCCATAATGTGCTTGTTCTATTGAATAGATTCAAACTCAGTAGAGTAGAAAATGAAACGCTAAAGTATAAAATGAATTCCAAACCATTCTTTATTCAATATCCCCAAAATCTATTAAATACTTCCAATATCTATTTAATACATCTTGTGGATATAGAGTAGATAATGCTCTTTTCATACCACCATCTCTTTCTATTCAATATTATCCGTAAAGTATTATTAAATAGTTTAAATAGTAAAGAATTGGTTTCGAATGCAAAACTCATTCTCTACTCTCTCGGCTAGCCAGCTGACGGTTATTGTCAGAGACGCCAAGACTACGTGAGGGCTTTATGTAAATCTGGAAGGTCAACACTGAGTCCAACCATCGTTCCGAGCTTGGCCTCCCCTGCCACTTCATTTGACTTGCTTCAAGTTCAACGCCACAATTAATGAGGTTGCATGTAAGTCTATCAGTGTCACTCAATCGTTTTGTTTCGTTTGCTTTGTTTTTAAAGCATAATTATCTTCTTCTTCAATCCGCCTGAAGCACTTCACCTATTCTACTAGCTTTTTAAGCTACTAGTAGTCTATTATTAGGCAATCCTTTAGCAATGCGTTACATCCAAACGTGAACACCAAGACACGCGCGCGCTCGGTGGGCCCAGTGCGTGTGTAATAAACTCTTGCAGCCACATACCCCCCCTCCAACCCCCACCCCAACCACCCAATCAAGCGTCGTGTAGTGGGCGGGGCTTCTTCACAGGTGCACAAAAGCACAGACGGGGGTGGGGGGAGAGGGAGGGGGAGGTTAGAGAGGGGTATAGGGGTGGCGCGGGGGGGGGGGGGGGGGTGGAGGAGGTAAGTTTGGGGTATAATAAAAATCGGATCCTGTTTTAGAGAGAGAATACATATAGTACATATCTATATTGTTAAAAAACTCGGGACTTTACTGGTGTTGCACTGCCTCCGGGCATTGCAGCCAGTATTGTTCCCACCATCTTTGTATTTACAAATGTCCCATATGTGTCTATGACCGAGAGGACGTAAAACACCATTTTTCATTCATTCATTCATTCTTTAGAGAGAGAGAGAGAGTTGAATTGAATTAATTCTAACCGAGGCGAGGCTCTTGTTGGCACTTGTCCAACTCAATCCCTAAGGATGCATCTCCCTCTTCTGCCATTTTGATGTTGTGTGGGCCTCCAGTATCTTTGCCTACCGCTGGCTGTCTGCTTCTCAATTTCGCGTGCCTTTATTTTGACCCTTACAATTTGCATAAAGCCCTCTCGTAGTCTTGGCGTCTCTGACAATAACCGTCAGCTGGCTAGCCGAGAGAGTAGAGAATGAGTTTTGCATTCAAAACCAATTCTTTACTATTTAAACTATTTAATAATACTTTACGGATAATATTGAATAGAAAGAGATGGTGGTATGAAAAGAGCATTATCTACTCTATATCCACAAGATGTATTAAATAGATATTGGAAGTATTTAATAGATTTTGGGGATATTGAATAAAGAATGGTTTGGAATTCATTTTATACTTTAGCGTTTCATTTTCTATACTCTACTGAGTTTGAATCTATTCAATAGAACAAGCAGATTATGGAATATTTTTTACAAAGTATGGAATATTTCT
>CM065702.1:11852268-11857268 GCA_017654935.2 Phymorhynchus buccinoides | reverse complement strand
TCTGCAGTATTGGGAATTTCCATGTGAAATGTATAACATTAGGCCTATCCTTGCCTCCCGAAATTACGAAAATAAGGTCTTCATATAACAAGGCCCTGATTTGATGCCTTTAAGTGACATGGGTGTTGAACCATTGTGGCGCATAAATGCGACATTGGCGGTGAAAGGGTTAAAAAGTTCGATCACAATGCTAAGAGGTGAGTGTGCTTTTTAGTGTTTATATGGGGGTGGGGGGTGGGGGGATGGTTGTTAAAAACAGAAACAAATTTATATATTTTGGCTAAGTGTGGGCATATTATTGATACCAAATTTAGTCTTGAATGAGGTGGCCATCTTAACGATTAAACACAGAAACAAATTTATACATTTTGGCTAAGTGAGGCATATTGATACGAAAATTAGTCTTGAATGAGGTGGCTATCTTAAAACGATTTTGCTTTTAGCTGGAGAAACTCGATAATTTTGAGTCATTAAGATGAGGTTGAAAATGGAGTTTGAAATATCTGGAGAAGAAAAAAAGACAGGTGGACTTGGGGGTGGGTAAGATGCGCATAATATAACTCACTGTCTGTGTGCAGGATTTAGACTGACAGTAAGTACATGCGTATGGCTTGCCAGGTGATGTTAATAAGGTGTCCCAACTCCTAACCTGTCTTCCGGATCAAGCTGTGATTTGTGTTTTCTGGATCGATCCTATCTGCTATTTGGGGCTGCATAATGATTAGATGGTTCTGTAGGAGGAGGAGGGTCATTTCGAGGGAGAGAGACAGAAAGGAAGACAGAAGAGAGAGAGGGGAGGAGAGACAGAGACGAGAGAGAGAGAAGGAGAGAGAGAGAACGAAGAGAGAGAGGAGAGGAGGAGAGAGAGAGACAGAGAGATGGATAGAAAGAGAGAGAGAGAAGGTGGGGGCAAGACAGAGAGAGAGAGGAGAGAGAGAGAGAGAGAGGATAAGCCCGCGCCGGAGGACGAGAGAGGAGAGAGAGATGAGAGCGGGACAGACAGCCAGACAGACAGAGACAGACAGACAGACAAAGAGACAAAAAAAGACAGAGACTGAGAGACATAACCATGGAGATAGACAGGCAGAGAGAGAGAGAGAGAGTGAGTTGAAAACGTGAAAACTTAAAAACTTAAACTTTATTTTCAAAGGATATAGATTTTAGGCAAAGCCTAAGTCTTCCAATCTGTCCGTGATACATATAATTATACTAACACAGAACACAAACCATGGCAAGGCCATACTATTACACATACAGAGACAAAAGCAGTTAATATTATGAAAACACTAGCGCAACGCCGAGTACCAGTAACACCTAGTAACGGTAACGCCTAGTAACGGTAACGCCAAATACTGGTAAACGCTGAGTACAGCAAAATTGAAGCGAAATTCGGTTAAGAAACGGAGGAGTCTTATAGCGCGCGCGTTTCTGAACCGATTCGTTTTTGGTTTGGTACACGGATAGTCACCGTCCCCCGGTCATCTACCTACCAAATTCAAAGGCAATCGGCCCAGAACACACCAGAGATAGGGGCGCCGAGAGGGCGGCGGATGCGCGTTTCGCGCATTTTGCCGAACCGCGCAAATGACACGGCCGCCTCGGTTGCCGTAGCCATCGCCCCGTTAGGGCTCACAGCAAAATTTGAAGCGATTCGGTCGAAAAAACGGCGGTGTTATAAGGCCCGTTTTTGTGTTTCAGACACACAGCCACACACACACACGGACACTTGGCTTTTTACTCTATGAGAGATAGGCTGAAATATGGGTTTATAAAGAGAGAGAGAGAGGACGAGACGAAGAGACGAGGAGAGAGAGAGAGACTGAGACGGAGGAAGAGGAGAAGAGAGAGAGAGAGAGAGCAGAGAGAGAACGAACGAAACGAACGAACGAACGAAATTTTATTTATACAGGGTAATATGAGATAAGTATGCATACTTTTTTACTTCCAGGACTTGAGAGAGAGAGGAGAGAGAGAGAGAGAGAGGACAGATGAGAGAGAGATAGAAGACGATAGAGAGAGAGAGAGAGAGAGAGAGACACACAGAGACAGGACTAGCGGCAGAGACAGAAAAAGAGACAGACAACAGAGCCTATACGTCAGAAACAGACAGAGAGACAACATGAGAAATCCACTAAGAATCAGAGACACAGAGACTGAGAGACCAGAACCATGTAGGACAGACAGTCAGACAGAGAGGAGAGAGGGAGGGAAAGAAAAGAGAGAGAGAGAGAGAGAGGAGAGAGAAGAGAGATGAGAAAGAGAGAGAGAGAGAGAGCGATTCAAACACTTTTAATGAATTGGCCTTCTGCCCGGATCATAGGGAGGCTGGTGGGAGGGGGTTATAAAGACACATAACATTTTTATCGAAAACTAGAAAATAACACAATTTCTTGTGGCAGTTTAACAGTTAATGCACAAAAAAATAAACAAATTAGTAAGTAAATAAATGAAGAGATAGATCAATAAATCGGTACATTAAAAAGAAAACAACAACAAATAATCCCAATTGGAGAGAGAGAGAGAAGAGAGAGAGAGAGAGAGAGGAGAGAGGAGAGAGAGAGAAGAGGATATAGAGAGAGAGAGAGAGAGAGAGTAGAAGAGAGAGATAGAGAGAGAGAGAAACACTTTCCTTCCAACCTCTTCATCACCCCTCCTCTTTCCCCCCTCCCGTCCCGCTCTCTATGCCTTTACTCTCACCAACAGACACCCCACCCCCACCCACACACGCGCAAGCCCCTCCCCGCACCACCTGCCCCTGCCCCCCCCTCCCCCTCCTGTCCGCTAAGTGCCAGGTGAAAATGCACAAGCCACAGTCCTCCTAACCTAAAGACAAACCTGACCTTAAACCAAACTGGGAGGGAGGGAACACGCACGACGGCAGATGACCGTTTACTAGTTTGGGACTTTCAGCTTAGTTAACCCTTTCACCGCCAGCTATATTTCAGCCAAAAATATCCATTAAAATTACCTGGGTACAGAACAAAATCCATCTGCAGTATTGGGGATTCTTCTGTGACATATATAAAATAAGGTCTATCCTTACTTCCCAAAACTAAGACAAATAGGGTCTTTGGATAATAGGACCCCAATTTGATGCCTTTTAAGTGACATAGGTGTTAAACCACTGTGGTGATAAAAATCTAAGATGCGCGGTGGCAAAGGGTTAAAGGTCTGTGTACACGTTAACATTATTCACAAGATAGTTCTATTACTCCATGGCAACACAGTGAGTTGTAAGTCATATAAAGGTCTGTGTACAGGTTGACATTGTTCACGAGATATTTCTATTTCCCCATGGCAACACAGTGATAGCCCACTCTTAATAAGACTTACAGCTCACTGTCTTGCCATGGGGAAATAGAAATAGTATTATGAATGGTGTTAACGTGTACACTGACCTTTTAGCTAAGTCTCTATACACGTGAACATTTTTCACTCTTTCCCCATGGCAACACAGTGATATGTAAGCAATATTATGACCGGCTGTC
Organism: Phymorhynchus buccinoides; assembly: GCA_017654935.2. Lineage (NCBI taxonomy): Eukaryota > Metazoa > Mollusca > Gastropoda > Neogastropoda > Raphitomidae > Phymorhynchus > Phymorhynchus buccinoides. The sequence goes on along the minus strand of CM065702.1, from coordinate 11,853,780 downwards.
ATCACTGTGTTACCATGGGGAAAGAGTGAAAAATGTTCACGTCTTGACTTGAGTATTATTTCCCCGACAGCGATGAGGACGACAACGACGACGAGCATGATCACATCGACGACAACGATGATGATGATGATGACAAAGACAACGATGATGACATCGACGACAACGATGATGATATCGACGACAACGATGATGATGACAAAGACAACGATGATGACATCGACGACAACGATGATGATGACAAAGACAACGATGATGACATCGACGACAACGATGATGATGACAGAGACAACGATGAAGACATCGACGACAACGATGATGATGACAGAGACAACGATGATTGATGACAGAGACAACGATGATGATGACAAAGACAACGATGATGACATCGACGACAACGATGATGATGACAATATCAACGATTATGATGACAAAGACAAACGATGGTGATGACAAAGCAACGATGATGATGACACGAGACAAACGATGCATGACACATCGACCCCGACAACGATGATGATGACATAGACAACGATGATGATGATGACAGAGACAACGATGATGACATCGACGACAACGATGATGATGACAGAGACAACGATGATGATGACAAAGACAACGATGATGACATCGACGACAACGATGATGATGACAAAGACAACGATGATGACATCGAAGACAACGATGATGATGACAGAGACAACGATGATGACATCGAAGACAACGATGATGATGACAGAGACAACGATGATGACATCGACGACAACGATGATGATGACAGAGACAACGATGATGACATCGACGACAACGATGATGATAACAAAAGCAACGATGATGATGACAACGACAACGATGATGATGATGACAGAGACAACGATGATGTTGATGAGCAGAGACAACGATGATGATAATAGACAATGATTATGATGACGACAATGATGATGATGACAAAGACAACAACGATGATGACAACGACGATAGGAAGATGACGACGACAATGATGATGACGAAAACGACGACAACGATGATGACCAGAAAACGACGACACCGAGAGATGATGACGATACAGACGACAATGATGATGAAGAAAACGACGACAACAACGATGATTGATGACAACGACAACGATGATGATGATGACAGAGACACGATGATGATAAAGACACAACGATGATGATACAATGATGATGATGACAAAGACAAGACAACGATGATGACAAACGACGATCAACGAAGATGACGACAATACATGATGATGACGAAAAACGAAGACAAAACTGATGACACGACGATAACGAAGATGACGACGACAATGATGATGACGAAAACGACGACAACGATGATGACAACGACGACACTGATGATGACGAAAACGACGACAACGATGATGACAACAACGACACTGATGATGACAACGACAACAACGATGATGACAACGATGATGACATGACGACGACAACGACGATGACAACGACAACAACGACTGATGACAACGACAACATCGATGATGACAAC
>CM065702.1:11847268-11849768 GCA_017654935.2 Phymorhynchus buccinoides | reverse complement strand
GTGTGTGTGTGTGTGTGGTGATGTGTGGTGTGCGTTGTGGTAGTGTGTGTGATGTTGTAGCGTACCGTGAATGTTTTGTGTGGGTGCTCGTGTGTGTGTGTTGGTTGCTGTTTATGTGGTGTGTGTGTGTGCAGAATGTGTGTGTGTGGGTGTGTCAGGTTGTGTGTAGAATGTGTGTGTGTGTGTGTGTGTTGTGTGTGTGTGCATGTTTGCCATTAAGCTTGTCCATTTAGAGAGACAAGAAGAAGAAAAAAAAATAAACCTTATGTACTCTCCTACTTTGAAGTTTTAATTTGTACAACAAACACTCAGATCTCTACCGATTGAACTTTGTCCTGGGGCAATTTCACTCCAAGTTCGTTTTTTCTTTGATCTCCAGGGAGAGAGAGATATGGGAGGACGGAGGGAGAGAGAGAGGAAAATGAAGATCGAGAGAGAGAGAACATTGAACAGTGGTTTACTGAGCCGGGCCATCTGCCCATGTCAAAGGGAAACAGGTGTGGGTTAGGGGCAGCCAATCAAATGCCAAATAAGAGAGAGAGGGAGAGAGAGAGATTCGAACATTTACTCGGATGGGTTGATATGCAAACCCAGGCCCATGATGCCCAATGGTCAATGGGATGGGTGGGTGGTTTACAAAGGGGCGTGATACAAGCACGCATAAGAAACCAACAACAACAGCAACAAACACACACACACACACGCGCGCGCACGCACGCGCACGCGCACGCGCACACGCACGCGCACGCGCACGCACACACACACGCACACGCACACCGAACACGGCACGACCCCAACACGCACACAAAAAACACACACCACCAACACACACAAAAACACCAAAAAAACCAACACACAACAAACAAACCAAAAGACGGTACCGAACACTGGGAGAGAGAGAGAATACGAATAACGAATACGAATGTTTATACGAATGTTTATTGAGGGTTAATATATAAGCATAAGCTTTTTTACACCATGCCCTCGAAAATATAAAAACAAATCCAAATGAAAGAAAATTTAAAAAAAACATGAAAAAAGGGAGAGGAAAATGGGGTAGGGGGTAGTAGACAGAGAGGAAGAGAGTTATTAGCGGAAGTAGTGTCAAGCAGAGAGTCGAGAGAGTATAGATCGTACGAGCATGGGAGAGATAGAGTACACACGAGAGAGAGAGAGAGATAGAGGAGACAGAGAGAAAGAGATAGTGAGAGAAAGACAGAGAGAGAGAGAAGACCAAGTAGAGATAGAGAGAGCGAGATGAGTCATAGTAAGAATAAAAGTATAAATGAGAATAGAGTGAGAATAGAGAAAGTATTAGTAGGACATAGACAGAGGGGAGAAGTAGAGAGAGATGACGAGAGGAGAGAAGAGAGAGAGAGAGATCGGATAGATGTACAGACTGACTGACAAACACATGGTCCAAAGGAGAAAACAAACAACAAACAAACACACAGACATACGCACAGGCATGCGCACACAGACAATCACACACCCAACTCTCTCTCTCTCTCTCATCTCAAGTCTTCTCTCTCTCTCTCTCTCTCTCTCTCTTCCTCTCTCTCCACCTCCCTGTCATCCTCTCTCCTCGTCTGTCACGCCTCTGTTTCTCTGTCTGTCTGTCTGTCTGTCTGTCTGTCTGTCTTGTCGTCTCTCTCTCCTCTCTCTCGTCTCTCTCCTCTCTCGTCTCGTCTCTTTCTCCTCCTCTCTCTGTCTGTCGTCTGTGTCTCTCTGATTTCTCTGTCTCTCTGTCCTGTCTTCCTTCTGTCTCTCTCATCTCGTCTTCTCCACTCTCTGCTGCTCGGTACATCCCTCTTTCCTTCCCATCTGGCGCTCTTTTTCTCTCTCTCGCTCTCACTACACCGAACGAGGCGCGGAGGCGCGCGCGCGCACAACACAACAGAAAACACCTACCGCTGCGCGCTTGGAGCGTGGGATAGCACGCGCAAACGCAACACACACGCACACAACGGACCTACCACGGCATTAGCATTAGAGAGAGAGAGAGGGAGAGGAGACGATAGAGGAGAGAGAGAGAGAGACGGAGAGCAGAGTGAGGAGAGAGAGAGACAGAGACAGACAGACAGACAGACATATATATTCAAATATACAGACAGACTTTCTACAAAAGATTCACGGAGACAGATTGAGACAGAGAGAGAAACAGAGACAGAAACACAGACTAGACGCAGACGAGACACAGAGATGGAAAGAAGACTAAGAATCCTAAAGCTTTGTATTGATCGGCTGCATGATCATTGTTGTGGTTTGGGGATAAGAATCAGACAATGACAATGACTTGACTCTACAAGGAAAGACACGTCTCGAAGCGGAGAGGAACAGGTTTATTAGTTTCTTTTTCTGATTTTCAAGCAATTTCACGTCCTTGTCTCTCTGTCTGTCTCTCTTGTCTCTCTGTCTGTCTCTCTCTGTCTCTGTCTCTTTCTTTAAGGGCTTTTTCTCCCTTTCGTTTGTTTGTGTACTTGGCTCTGTAAAGTTCCTC
>CM065702.1:11837268-11839768 GCA_017654935.2 Phymorhynchus buccinoides | reverse complement strand
AGTGGATAGCTTGCATCTTGGCAAACTAGTATACCAAATTTGATGATGATAGACTGAATAGTTTTTGAGAAAAACGGACGAATAGCCGGACGGACGGAGGCACGCCGGACGGACGGACGGACACCGGACGGACGGGCGGACCAGACAAAAACAATAGCTCCCCGAACCTTGGGCTCGGGGACTAATCAGCAGTGGCTGTTTGAATGGCGCTTGAACCACCATTACCATCGTCGGTCTAACCATCAGAGGCGTGCGTTTAAAACACCAGATTGTTTTGTTCTTGTCCTTTGCCCCATCTATGATTGGCAAAGGACTATACGTTTGTTGTGTTTTGTAACTTTCCCCCCCCCTTTTGTTTGTGTGTGTGTCGTCTGTGCTGTTGTTGTTGTTGATGTTGTTGTTGTCGTTTTTGTTGTTGTGTTGTTGTTCTTTTTTCTTCCATGACATTTTGAGATAATCTGTAGGTATGACATTTAATTTTAATATGAGAAAGCGTGTGTGTGCGTGTGTGTGTGTGTGTGTGTGTGTGTGTGTGTGTGTGTGTGTGTGTGTGTGTGTGTGTGTGTGTGTGTGTGTGTGTGTGTATGCGTGTGTGTGTGTGTGTGTGTGTGTGTGTGTGTGTGTGTGTGTGTGTGTGTGTGTGTGTGTGTGTGTGTGTGTGTGTATGTGTGTGTGCGTGTGCGTGTGTGCTGCATGTGTGTGTGTGTGTGTATGTGTGTGTGTGTATTGTGTGTGTGTGTGTGTGTGTGTGTGTGGTGTGTGTGTGTGTGTGTGTGTGTGTGTGTATCCTGAGTGTTCCCGTGTGTGTTCTTGTTTATAATATGTGCGTATGTTGTTAGAACATTATTATGCTGTAAGTTTCCAATTAAATGTCAAACATTACATTTCTCTTTGCTACTGAATTTCTGTCTGTCTGCCTCTCTCTCTCTCTCTCTCTCTCTCTCTCTCTCTCTCTCTCTCTCTCTCTCTCTCTCTCTCTCTCTCTCTCTCTCTCTCTCTCTCTCTCTCTCTCTCTCTCTCTCTCTCTCTCTCTCTCTCTCTCTCTCTCTCTCTCTCTCTCTCTCTCTCTCTCTCTCTCTCTCTCTGAGTGTATGCGCGTGTGTTTGTGTGTGAGTGTGCGTGCGTGTCTGTATGTCCGTGCGTGCGTGTTTGTGCGTGCGTGTGTGCGTACATACGTGCGTGCTTGCACGTACGTGTACGCACGTTCTTTTCTTCTTCTTCTTCTTCTTCTTCTTCTTCTTCTTCTTCTTCTTCTTCTTCTTCTTCTTCTTCTTCTTCTTCTTCTTCTTCTTCTTCTTCCAGTATTAAATGTCCACCTGCCATTTATCGGCAATTATTGACATATACACGTTGTGTATCTGGCAGTCATTGTCGTAAACGACAGTCTAGCGCGTGAGTGTGTGTATGTCAAACGAAAGTGTAATCGAAAACCATTCGGAGCAGCTGCTTTGCGAAGTGAAAATGTCAAACAATTCTCGTCGTGTGAAGATTGATCTTTCTTACGAATACACTCTTAGAATTTCTTCTCCGATTCAGAAAGAAGAAGAAGAAAGAAAGAAAGAAAACAAAGAAAGAAAAGAAATAAATAAATAAATAAAACAATCATCGATAAGAGTGTGAAGATTGATCTTTCGTACGAATACACTCTTAGAATTTCTTCTCCGATTCAGAAAGAAGGAGAAGAAAGAAGGAAACAAACATCGATAGGAGTGTGACAAAAACAAAACAAACTGATTTGAAAATGTAAACACAAAAACACCCCCAAAACATCACAATAAAGAACAGAACATTTTCAAAGAAATACACAAAACGAAAACACACACACAGCCACGTTAAAAACAGCATAGGCAAAGAACAACAACGCTTAAAAGAAAAAAGAAAAAAGTGCAAAATGTATTCAACAAAAGTGCGTTGTTTGGCTCAAAACAATTGGAAGTTGTGTCCGTTATTAATTTAATGTCTGTCTGTCCAACTGTATGATTGTCCTTGGCTGATGATGACTGAAACATATTGAATAGGGTATGGAGGGGGTCGCTAGCCAACGGCTTGATTTCAAGCTAAATCCAACGGTTTTCGGACCTTTGAGGACTCGTCCTTGGTGGAGGTTTGCACTGGGGGTTCACAGTGCCTCCCACTGCATTATTTTATTCCTTGGTTGATGATGATGAAGAGTTTGGGTTATAGGGGTCTTCGGTCAAAGGTTTTCGGGCTACGGCTATCAGTCTCTGTGCTTGTCTGTCTGTCTGTATGTCTGTATATCTCTATCTGTCTGTTCGTCTGTCTGTCTATGTCTGTCTATCTCTATCTGTCTGTCGTCTGTCTGTCTGTCTCTCTCTCTCTCTATCTCTCTGTCTCTCTGTCTGTCTCTATGTCTGTATATCTCTCTCTCTCTCTCTTCGTCTGTCCTTTCTGTCTGTCCATCTCTCTCTCGCTGTCTGTCTGTCTGTCTGTTTCTCTCTCTCTCTCTCTCTCTCTCTCTCTCTCTCTCTCTGTCACATTG
>CM065702.1:11777268-11794768 GCA_017654935.2 Phymorhynchus buccinoides | reverse complement strand
TTCCGTCTAAAATTAATTCTACTATTTTCGCTCACTATGCTCAAGTAGATCCCAGTACACGAATCAAATAAAATATCCGATACAAAACGAATACAGATATTTCATCAGATTCGTGTACGGGGGACTACAAATATAGTGAACATTACTACTACTACTACTACTACTACTATTAATAATAATAATAATAATAATAATAATTAACATTTATAGCGCCTAATCTTTAAAAAAAAAGCCCTGAACGCTTACAATAATAAATGAATAAACCAGCAAGCAATATAAATAAATAAACAACAAAATGTATGCACACACACACACGCACTAAGCATACACACAGTCACACACGAGCGCACTACACGCACGCACACACACGCGCGCGCGCGCGCACACACACACACAACACACACGCATGCACACAAACACACGCGGATGGAAGGGGCACAGTACTTTGAAAAGAAATATAGCAGGCTATGATTTAAAAAGAGTAGTTTTGAGAGAAGACTTAAATGAAGAAAGGGAGTTGACAGAACGGAGAGGTAAAGGGAGTCTATTCCAAGTGGAGGGGGCCTGGAAAGAGAAGGAGCGTTCGCCAAAAGAGAGGTAGGACTTAACATCAGATTCATGTAGACAGTAGAATGTTACGAACATCGCGCCTCACAAATGTCGCAATCGGATATCGCGTTGGTGTCGAAACATAGGCAGTGTGGCGGGCCCTGTTGGGTGGTTGACCGCATCAATTAACACAAATTACTCCAGAATGGGGCTTCCCTAATAGATCAACGACCTCACGTATACGGCTAGGGCACCTTTTATTGCTAGGGCATGCACTACAGTCGACGGGCCTTGAATCAATGATGCGTCAGAGTCTGAGCCAGGGCAACTCTACTAACAGTAGGCCTCTTTAACGTTATTTCCTCCACTAATATAATAGACGATTTTCGGGAGAGAGAAAAAAACTAGGGGAGAGCACTTCGTGGAAATTAGAGTTGCTAACCTCCATTACTCGGTCAAATACCATAGCAACAATGGCGTCGAAGCCTGAAACCGCAGGATGCGAGTCAGCGACTTGCAAACATTTTTTTTTTTTTTTGAGAAAAATTAGAGGTGGGGCCAGTGGCCACAAACTGATAAAACTTGCAAAATGTGACGTAAAAATATAAATGACAATTTTTTTACAATGACGCACGGTGTTCTAAGTGCTGTATGTCTGCTCAAGCACACGAGTCGATAGGCTACGAGAGCTGATGGTAGAGTGACTTCCCCTGTTTGACCGATTGAATTAGGCAAGATCACTCCCACACACCATGAAATTACTCCCCTTAATTATTTCCGAACAATTCCTATTACGAGGAAGCCTGCGTGCTATATTGCCTGCCTGCCTTTGTATATTTCGTTCGTCTACGATTTATCAACATTTTATTCTATCAATAACGTATAATAGCCTGTCGAAAGGGCCAATAGTAAATGAGAGCTGCTTACTATAGATCATTATCTACAGTAGTGGAATATCATGGTACAGCTCAGTCTTTCGTGGAAGACTATGATTCTCTAACTAGGGGGGTATTTGCACCGGCTCTGGTGCTGCAGCCAATGGGATTGGTTGGCCTTTGGGGGACCTTCCCCAACGCCAACTCTCGTCCTCAAATCCCTTTGGCCGAGAGAGTGGGGATGTACCCTGGGCAAGGGTTCTCCACTATAAACAAATTGTAGCCCAGCCCGGACGGAATAGCAGCCGACTCCTCTGCCATCTGGTAGTCATTGTCGGAAACGAGACAGGCGACTGAACAACAACACAAAACAACAATAATTCTATAGAAGATTAAGTTGTCATCATTTTATTTTCCCAAGATAATTATGATCGTGATTCGGATTCCAGACTTCTTTTTGTTACTTTTATTTATAAAGTTTACGAAAACTATGGCTTTGAAACATTTTGTCGATTTTTTTTAATTGGGGTATTTTGTAAAAATAAAAAATCTATAACTAAATAAAAGTTTTTAAAAAAACTCCCTCGTTAACAATCATTTTCGATCGAATTTATAATCGTTTTTGTTACTGAGCGTTTTGTTTCAGAAGACTATTATTATTCTGAGCTAACATTCCAGACGTTCTATCACAAAAGAAAATTGAAAAAAGGTTGATGGTGCTTTCTGACTTTCACCAGAGAAGAATGATAGTACCTTCTGGCTTTCATCAGAGAAGAATGATAGTACCTTCTGGCTTTCACCCGAGAAGAATGATAGTACCTTCTGGCTTTCATCAGAGAAGAATGATAGTACCTTCTTTCACCCGAGAAGAATGATTCACCTTCTGACTTTCACCCGAGAAGAATGATAGTACCTTCTGACTTTCACCCTTCTGAGAAGAATGATGATAGTACCTTCTGGCTTTCATCCTTCTGGCTTTCAGAGAAGAATGATAGTACCTTCTGAGAAGAATGATAGTACTTTCTTTCAGAGAAGAATGATAGTACCTTCTGGCTTTCACCAGAGAAGAATGATAGTACCTTCTGGCTTTCACCAGAGAAGAATGATAGTACCTTCTGGCTTTCATCAGAGAAGAATGATAGTACCTTCTGGCTTTCACCAGAGAAGAATGATAGTACCTTCTGACTTTCACCAGAGAAGAATGATAGTACCTTCTGGCTTTCACCAGAGAAGAATGATAGTACCTTCTGTCTTTCACCAGAGAAGAATGATAGTACCTTCTGGCTTTCACCAGAGAAGAATGATAGTACCTTCTGGCTTTCACCCGAGAAGAATGATAGTACCTTCTGGCTTTCATCAGAGAAGAATGATAGTACCTTCTGGCTTTCACCAGAGAAGAATGATAGTACCTTCTGACTTTCACCAGAGAAGAATGATAGTACCTTCTGGCTTTCATCAGAGAAGATAGTACCTTCTGATAGTACCTTCTGGCTTTCACCTGAGAAGAATGATAGTACCTTCTGGAGAAGAATTTCACCCAGAGAAGAATGATAGTACCTTCTGACTTTCACCAGAGAAGAATGATAGTACCTTCTGGCTTTCACCAGAGAAGAATGATAGTACCTTCTGGCTTTCACCAGAGAAGAATGATAGTACCTTCTGGCTCTTTCACAGAGAATAATATTACCGTACCTTATGATCTAAAAATGATAGTACCTTCTGACTTTCATCAAGAAGAATGATAGTACCTTCTGGCTTTCACCCGAGAAGAATGATAGTACCTTCTGGCTTTTACCAAAGAAGAATGATAGTACCTTCTGGTTTTCAACCTTCTGGACCAAGGAATGATAGTACCTTCTGGATTTTTACCAGAGAAGAATGATAGTACCTTCTGGCTTTTACCAGAGAAGAATGATAGTACCTTCTGGATTTTACCAGAGAAGAATACCTTCTGGTTTTTACTTGAGAAGAATGATAGTACGTTCTGGCAGAGATCCCTCGATAATGCGTGTCGGAGACAGATAATTACACATTTTTTGGTTTTTCTATTTCTAAACAAATTAACTCTGGCATTTTCTAAGTCGAGCAGTGGAATTACCAAGTGTGTGTGTGCGTGTGTGCGCACGCGCCCACTCGTTTGTTCGTATCTGCGTCTGTCCGCACGCGCGCACGTGCACGTGTTTGTGAAGGGACAGACACACTGCATACGATGCGATCCGATTGTCTGTGAGTCATGAATCACGTGAAATACTTCTGTCTAAAAATAATTCTAGTATCTTCGCTCACTATACTCATTATTCATATACGCATTGCATAAAATGTCGGATACAAAAATGTAGATAATTACTTAATCAGATTCGGGTGGGGGGGGGAAACTACATCATAATAGTGAACAAAACTAGTTGGATTTCATCAGATTCGTGTAGACAGCAGAATTTCACGAGAATCATGCCTTACGAATGTCACACAGTCGGTCAGACACTCCAGGTGCATTCAGTCCAGCGTGCTGTTGTTTGTGGTCAATGTAGGACATTGATGGTGAAGGGTGGTTGACCGCAGCAGCAGCAGCACAACAGACGTGATTACTAGAGAGAACAGAACGAGAGAGAGGGATGGTGGGGGGGGGGGGGGGGGAGAGAGAGAGAGAGAGAGAGAGAGAGAGAGAGAGAGAGAGAGAGAGAGAGAGAAACTAAAACGAAATTTTATTTGACCAGGGAACATATAAGCAAGTTACATGCTTTTTTCCACCCAGCCCTGGGGGAAAATAAAGTAAATCAAACAAGAAAGCTAAATAATATAATATACATATTATGTACATGCAGAAATGAGAGAAAAGGGAGGGGGAGGCGGGAAGGGGGGAGAGGCATATAGGGGATAAGGATGGGGGATGGATGAGAGAGAGAGAGAGAGAGAGAGAGAGAGAGAGAGAGAGAGAGAGAGATTCGGATTTTTAATCAAACAAGGCCACAGCCCCTCATGATGGGGTGATACAAATAAACATAATCAGACATACACAAATAATGAATAGAGAAATAGTACAAAATAAACAGATCATTGTGATATGATATGATGTATGGGAATTGTTAAGATTCTAACCACATACAGTAGTCCTGATTTTACTTTAAAGGCTTTATACAAATAAATTGCAAACTGTTTAACTACTTTTTGATTAGTAGATGGCATTAACATTGATAATCTAAGCAAAGAGGGTTGGTTGTAATATCTTCGGGGTATTAATTGGTACCTGAGATCAGAGAGAGAGAGAGAGAGAGAGAGAGAGAGAGAGAGAGAGAGAGAGAGAGAGAGAGAGAGAGCTGAGCTGAACTGTTTTAATGTCATTGGCTTGCATAGCTTAGATGACACGGGGGTGCGCATAGAACAAAATATCAAATGAGTGAAAAAGAAACAAAAAACGTCTATCTCAACTATCCAATCATAAGCATATTATATCAATCAAGCATATCAGTGCAACCATGAGTTATGCCTTTGTGATATGCTTGCGAGTTAAATTATTCGATGAAAAAGGAAATAAACAAAAGAAAAATATCGTCTATCTCGACCATCCATCCAATCATATATCAAAACAAACATTTTCGCATACTTCTACCATATGTGAACCAAGTTGTTCAAAGGAAATAAGAGCAAAATATTGTTTATCTCGATCGTCCAATCCTACATCAAGTCAAGCATATCACACTCTTATAACACACATGGTGAGAGAGAGAGAGAAAGAGAGAGAGAGAGAGAGAGAGAGAGAGAGAGAGAGAGAGAGAGAGAGAGGGGGGGGAGAGAGAGAGAGAGAGGAGATGATCTGTTTTAATGTCATTGGCTTACATAGCGTAGATGACATGGGGGTGCGAATATAACAAAATATCAAATAAGAAAAGTGTGTGAGAGAGAGAGAGAGAGAGAGAGAGAGAGAGAGAGAGAGAGAGAGAGAGAGAGAGAGAGAGAGAGGGGGGGGGGGGGGGGGGGGGTGCACGTACAAACGCGCATGCAACACACACACACGCGCGCATAATTGAGTTTTGTCATCTGTTGATGAAGTCATTATTGTTTCTTGTTGACGCAAATCGAGAGAGAGAGAGAGAGAGAGAGAGAGAGAGAGAGAGAGAGAGAGAGAGAGAGAGAGAGAGAGAGAGAGAGAGGGAGGATTGGAGACAGACAGAGAGAGAGACAGACAGGGGAGAGAATGTGAGTGAGAAAGAGAGACATGCACGTACAAGCGCGTGTGCGACACACACACGTAATTGAGTTTTGTCATAATTAATGTTGATGAAGTCGTCGTCTTGTTTCTCGTTGCTAAGCAAAATAACAAAACAGCCATCCATTTAGCACTGTGCGGTCAGTCACCGAACATGCACAAATCAGTGACCCCAGATCGAGGAGCAACGTCCTTTGCGTTGCTGCGCACACAAAGCGCGCGTGTGCACACACATACACACGCGCGCACGCACACACAGGCGAATGTGCACACGTCAACATACACACGAAATGTGTGTGTGGTGTAAGAGAGAGAGAGAGAGAGAGAGAGAGAGAGAGAGAGAGAGAGAGAGAGAGTATGTGTGTGTGTGCATGAGTACTTGAATATGCGAGTGCATGAACTGATTTATGCCTTTTTTTCTTTGTATTGCATGCTCATTTGCTTCTCTTATTTTCCTGTTATAGATGGCTTGATGTAAAAAAATTAAAAAAGCAAACGTTGTTTATTCAATGTTCCATCTGAAAATGAAATAGTTTTGACTGGGTTTTTACTCCACACACACACACGCGCGCAATGGCACATAGGCAGACACACACATTCACGTACCAAAAAACATTATTCGCACAGACATTCATACACACTCAAGCACGCCCCTCCATCAATGTCCCTTTTTGTTGAATGCGTGTGTGTGTGTGTGTTTGTCAAGTCAAAATGATCTTTATTGAGGATTAAAGAATAAGCTAACAAGGTGTTTTTTTCATCCTGCTCTCCTTTGTGTGTGTGTGTCTGTGCGTGCGTGCGCGCGCGTGTTGTGTGCATGGTTCGTCAGTTTTCAACATGATCATGTTTATGGTTTGCTCTACGTTTTGTTATGGATGGCTTGGTGCAAAAAAAGCATACTGTAATGCTTATTTAATGTCCATCTGGAAATAAAATGTTGCTTCGACTTGCCTTACACATACGATTTAATGCATAGACCACACAGACTTGCAAGCAAAACAAATATATTTTTGTGCACACAGAAACACCGACACAAGCAGATGGATGAACACAGACAGATAAACTGACACATACTCACGAATAGACGCATTTTATTCTTAGATCGCTCAGTTTCATGTCAATAATGAGCGCAGCTACGCCATGCTGCAGTTATGCACCTAAGAAATAGTTAGGCCCAACAAGTCAGACTTCGGCTGAAGGAAATCTTTTTGAAAGCGTTTCTTAAAAAAAGGCAGGAGAATGGACCGGTAAGGCAGAAAGATAGTTGATGACAGCAAACAAAGGGAAAAAATAGTGTCAGAGTGACGGATTAGAGGAAGTTTCAAGCACAGAACTTCCAGAAGGTGGGGGAAACTATTTTACCACAAAAAGAACCGGTCTCCCCACGGGGAGGCATCTTATACCAAGGCTATGTTGTAGGCCTATGGTGCAATTCGGTCACACTGCTGAATAATTCTAACATTAGGCTAGAGCTGGCTTGGACAGACCACGGATTCTATATTTAGTTCAATGTGTAGTGTCCATGGACAGACGTAATTGTGTATGGCTTGTACCCACGTGTCGTCATATCCGGCCACAAGGAGCGTGCCATATTATGGGAGACCGCCATCTTAGTCAGTAACTTTCAAAAATGTCAGATCGATGCTGTTTACACACAAATAAGGACTAAGATGGCGACACTTCCGTTGGAAGGGTCGAGATGCGCACGCAGGTGGGGGGGGGGGGGGGGGGGCCAGCTATTGATCATTCGAGGGGCTGGGGGGTAGGGTCAATGCTCTCTCCAGGAAATGACAGGCTGAATCATGTCTGGCTATAATTAACCACCCTCGAGTTGACTGACCAGCAAAGTCTACAGTTCCTCTGTGTGTGGTGGGAGAGGGGTGGTGGTGGTGAATGCGTACAAATTAGAAATTACTCGCCTACAGAGAGTTCAAAACAGTGCAGCCCGCCTCATACTGCGTAAGCGCAAGCGTGATCACGTCACGCCACTTCTGAAGGAGCTCCAGTGGCTCCCTGTGCAGTCCCGCCTTCAGTACAAGCTGGCTGTCCTATCCTTCCGTCACTTTGAACAGACCTTACCTCTCCAGTGTTCTTCACACCTACACCCCTTCCCGCTCACTCAGGTCCTCAAATACAAAACTTCTGAAAGTTCCAAAAACAAATCTAAAATCATTTGGTGACCGCAGTTTCAGTTTCAATGCCCCTGCCGTTTGGAATTCCCTCCCAGTCGATCTCCGCCAGGAGACAACTATCTGTACTTTCAAAGCTAAACTCAACTCACTACTTTCAAAGCTCATTCGGTTTGTAAATGTTTCTTTCTTGATCTTGTACCTGGGTGAATGATTGGGTATTAATGTTTTGTGCGACTACGAGCGTTATCAGTGAATGGAGCGCCTCGAGTGTAAAATAATTATAGAAATGCCATCAATTATTATTTATTACATATATCACCAGCCGCGCGGCACATTTATTGCTCCAATTACCTTGACCTCTGAATTTTTTTTTGATTTTGGCCTAGATATCCTAACAACCTACCCGCCAACACTATTGGAGGGTCATGGGTCCAAACGATACCTCGTTTAACACCGACGTCACTGAAAAGCATCAAGTCAGGACCTGTAATCCAAAAACCCAATTTTCTGAATTTGGGGGAGGCAAGGATAGGCCTAATGTTATGCATGTCGCACATACATTCCCAACATTCCAGGCTGCTTTTTTCTGTACCCAGACAAGTTTAATGGTATCTTTGGCTTATAAAATGGCTGGCGGCTTAAGGGTTAGCATACCTAAATAACCTGCCAGGAACATGTTCTGCTCCATTGACTGATATTTGACCAATTACCTTTTTTTTTATCTTGGCCTACCTATCCTCACTCCCCCGTGGGGATACCGGGGGGTCTTTTTGTGTAAATAGTTCCCCCACCTTCTGTGCTTGTAACTTCCTCTAATCTGTCACTCTCTTTGACTCTGCCTTTTCCCTTTGCTTGCTGTCATCTACTATCTTTCTGCCTTACCGGTCCATTCTCCTGCCTTTTTTTTTTTCACAAAACGCTTTCAAAAACATTTCCTCCAGCCGAAGTCGGACTTGCTGGGCCTAACTATTTATTAGTTAGGCGCATAACGGCAGCATGACGCATCTGCAGGAAACTGAGCGATCGAAGAATAAATATCCTCACTACCTATCTGCATGCAAAATGCGAGGGTCTTAGGTCCCTCCGTTCACACGCTATCGTGCTGACATAGCTAGCCACCCGGCCAGCCACAAAGTCAGGAACAGACAGACAACACAATTGAAAACATTAACCAGCTTTCTGCATTGCGGCTGGTTAGGTTACTTAGGGTAAGACGGGGTAAAAAGCCCACGGGCGGGTAAGAAGCCCATGCCAATTATCTCATGAAATAAAGATTTCAGTCAAATTTGCCCACGAGACGAATGCTAGACATTAACACTCGTCTCATGGGCAAAATGTGACTGAAATTAGCTTTATTTCATAATTGACATGGGCTTTTTACCCCGTCTTCCCTTATTGTTGATCAGCGTTGTGAACGGATTGCAGCGAGAAGACATGTTTTGAGCCTTGCGTGAACACAACTCACTCTCTGCCACCTCTGTGTCACTTTTTCCTAGTCTTGCCATGTCTGATGTGAGGAGGGAGCAGCCTTGAATATGTGCGTCAAACTTTAAAGGGGCACCCTGACGGATAGGTTTTTTTAAGAAACACGTTCGAGATCACCAGGAAAACACCCTTTACAGAGATCGCGACACTCACTTTGCTCTGGTTTCCTTGAAATCAAACCGTCAAATCGACGATTCCTCCTTGGCGGAGGTGCTGGAAGTCAAATTATTTCACTGAAAGGGAAGGCGTGTGCCGTCTCTCTTCTCATGGCCGCCTGAGTTTAGACCAAACCGTTTGCACGAAATTTTCGCAATACATGTACAAGCCTTTATTTTTTGTTTAAATTTTATAGTTTATCTAAAGGAGTTTTGCTCACAACAAAGGAAATAACTCCTTTTTTTTTTTTTTTTACTACACAACAAAAAGCTTCAACCACAATGGAATTGGCCTCCACCCACCCCATCCAAAATGACCTCTCCCGCATCTCCGCCAAGGAGGAATCGCCGTTTTGAGGGTTTCATTTCTAGGAAACCAGAGCAAAGCGAGTGTTCCGATCCTTGAAAAACCTGTTTTTCTGGTGATCTCGACGTGTTTCTTGCAAACTCTCATCAGTCAGGGTCCACCTTTAAGACTGTTGACAAAGGGTACCCCTACACTGGTGTGGGCGTTAACTGCAACGTAATTTGCAAGTAAATAAAGTGACGAAATGGAACAAAGGGTAATTACTCTCTTTTTCTAATTAACTCCCCTCCACCAAAGTTGATTACGATACCATTCATCTAGCAGTGCGTGGGTCAGAACCAGAGTGAGACAAGCAAAGCACATTGGACACGCTAATTGGACTGGCTAATGTTGCACCGATTAACAAAATCCGTGCCAATGACCCGGAGAAATATTTTGCATCGTTTTGCAATAGGTTGCTTAGTGGTTAAAGGTGAAAGGTGGCAGAGTGGTTAAGACGTTCGCCTGCCAAATGTAATGCGTGACTGCAACGCGAGTGACGCGGGTTCGAATCCCGGCCTCGCCCTTTCTTTCTAGTTCGACAGGAAAATCGAACTGAACGTCCAGTCCATCGGATGGGGACTTAAAGCTAGTCTGACCCGTGCGCTTTACGCACGTAAAAAGTCCCACGGCAGTTGGAAGTCGGTAAGAGCAGGGAGAAATCCCGCTGCCTGGTATGGCCAAATTGATAGCTAAGTTTACCACGTCTGCCCACACCCCCTCCTCACTGTCATCTACAATCTTTCTGCCTTACTTGACCCATTCTCCCACCTTTTTTTTCTTCCAGAAATTCAAAGATTTTCTCCAGCCAAAGACGGGGAAGCTGGGCCCTCTTCCCCCTACTTGATCTGTAATTCGAAACAAAAGTTTTAAATGTAAACACACACACACACACACACACACACATGCTATTGCTTACACACACGTGCGCATGCACACAAAAACACATCGAAACGAGAGAGAGAGAGAGAGAGAGAGAGAGAGAGAGAGAGAGAGAGAGAGAGAGAGGAGAGAGAGAGAGAGAGAGAGAGAGAGAGAGAGATGAGAGAGAGAAGAGAGAGAGAGAGAGAGAGAGAGAGAGAGAGAGAGAGAGAGAGAGAGAGAGAGAGAGATGAACTTTAATGTAAATTCAGAATTTGGGCAATAAGCTTACTCGTGAATAAAACGGTTTCACTTTGCATCCCTGCCACCAACTAAAATATAGCTAACAACAACAACAAAAAGTATCCAAATAAAATACTGTACATAAAAGTTCCCGCGTGTTCCGAACCTTGGTTTGAAACTTCGCTACATTACTTATGAAACAATGGGTTCAGAATTGCAAGAAATAACGTACATCAAATTTAGAAAAAGAAAAACTAAATCTAAAATGCTTCGCATATCGCATGGATGCTACTACCCAAAATGAAAACAACTGAAAGGCCGGGGTCCAGGGGTAATGTCCCCCTGCAGCTGAAGAAAAAATTGATGAAGGTATTTTAGTTAATTTTCCACAATTTATACAAATGCTTATTTTAAAAGTGTTTGAAAAATACAGTAGACACAAAGATCTTGTTTGACAAATTTAAAAAAAAAGGAAGTTCCTTTTCTCCGTACAATTCAAAAACAGGAAATCCTTGTATGGCTTGTACCCACGTGTCGTCATATCCGGCCACAAGGAGCGCGCCATATTATGGGAGACCGCCATCTTAGTCAGTAACTTTGTTTGAAAAATGCCAGATCGATGCTGTTTACACACAAATCTGACTAAGATGGCGACACTTCCGTTGGAAGGGTCGAGATGCGCACGCAGGTGGGGGGGTGGGGGTGGGGGGGGCCATACCAGGGAAAGTTGCACCCATGCTATCGGTGGGCCTACCAAACATGTCATATTCCTGTAGCTAGCCGAGGCAGAATAACATGTAACTCGCGTTCTGTTCATGAAGTACCGAGGGAGAATCGTGTGCATTCTGTACTCTAATGGTAAGCAAACACCACAAAGAACTAGAGCGTGAAAAAAAACCGATAGATCACCAGCCGCGCGGTACATTTTCTGCTCCAGTGACCTTGACCCTTGACCTTTGACCGGCATTTTAAAGATCCACCAGATCACGTGTCAAAATCACGGGTTTCACGTGTTTTCCCTCTTATAGCTGGTAGGAAATCTTGTTTTGACCAGGTTTTACTCCCATACAAATGCCCCCAAATTGAAAACGAAACATCATTTTTAAAGAGCAGCCTCAATTTCAAGTTGGGGGCATTTGTATATGGGTCACAGCTACCGAGAAAAAACCAAGGGACTTAAACGTGGTGGGTCAGTGTACCTTTAAAACTTGGTCTAGATGTTCTAGCAACCTATGCACATGTTGAGGTGAAGACGGGGCAAAAAGCCCATGCCAATTATCTCATGAAATAAAGAAAATTTCAGTCAAATTTTGCCCATGAGACGAGTGTTAATGTTTAGCATTCGTCTCATGGGCAAATTTGACTGAAATTTGCTTTATTTCATGAGATAATTTGGCATGGGCTTCTTACCCGCCCATTGGCTTTTTACCCCGTCTTACCTTACATACATAGCCAATCAGGAACAAAGAGATACACGACACTGAAAACATTGCCAGCTTTGCTAGCGCGGTTAATTATGAATAAAGACAATGACTAAAGGTTTAGCGAGTGGGACACGATTGCATACCGCAACAGTCCGTTTGAAAGTCAAGAAGCACGCAGGAACATTAACTTTCTCCATGTTTCAATTGTGTTAGATGTGCTTTACACACACACACACATATTTCACACACACATACACACCTACACACACACACACACACACACACACACACAACACACACACCACACACACACACACACACACACACACAGAGAGAGAGAGAGAGAGAGTTCACGCGCAACCACACACACAATGTTGATGAAGTGAAGTGGTGTTTTTTCATTGAGTGTCGCTGATGTCAATGTTTTTGATGCTGGTTTGTTTGTCCACTGTAGATGATTTCGGGTCTTTACAAAGCAGATGTCGATTTTGTTTTCTTCACAGCATATTCAGATTTCATGTTCTTTTTTATAGCAGATGTAGATGATTTCGGTTGTTGTTTTCCACAGCAGATGTCGATTTCGGTTGGGGGGTTTTCTACAGTAGATGATTTCGGTTGTTTTTTGTTTTTTATCACAACAGATGTGGATGATTTCGTGTGTGTTATTCACAGCAGATGTCGGTGATTTCCGGTTTTTTGTTTCAGAGCAGATGTCGATTTCGGGGGTTTTCCACAGCAGATGGTGATTTCGTGTTTTTTCACAGGAAATGTCTGTGATTTCGGGGGGGTTTCACAGCAGCAGATGATGATTTGGGTTATTTCCACAGCAGATGACAATTTCGTGTTTGTTTCTTCACAGCAGATGTCGATGATTTCATGTGTTTCTTCAAAGCAGATGATGATTTCATGTGTCACTGTAAAATTTTGTTGCGATTTGTTTTTGTCTTTTCTCTGCAGACTCGTCCCGTGATCTGGGGCTGCTCTTGTGCTGGTAGGACAGGTAGGGGCTGGTGCATCTCTGGGTCCCATTAGCACCTTGGGTAGTTTGGTAGTAGTTTTTAATCTTTTCTTTTCTTTCTTTCTTGTTTCTTTGCAGAGTCGTTCCCTGATCTGGGGCTGCTCTTGTGTTAGTAGGGCAGGTGGGGCTGGTGCGACTCTGGGTCCCATTGGCACCTTCTGTAGTGTTTTTTTCTTTTCTTTCTTTCTTGTTTCTTTGCAGAGTGGTCAACTGATCTGGGGCTGCTCTTCTGTTAGTAGGACAGGTGGGGCTGGTGCGATTCTGAGTTCCATTGGCACCTTCAATGTGTTTTTTCGTTTTCTTTGCAGAGTTTTCCTTTGCTGAAGGCTGTTCTGCAAGCTGCTTGTTTACTCTGGTGGAAAGCATCCCTCTCTACAGTGTCGTCCTTCTTTCCTGTAAGGTGGAATATAAATGGGGGGAAAAGGTATACATATTATGTTTGTTAATCTTTTGTCAAAATAGAAAAGCGAAATGCAGCAGAATCACTTACATGGTTATTATGCAGAGGGCAGATATTATCTAGATCGTGAAAATGCTAGATCCCCAGCTGCGGGCAGCATTTTCGGCTTCAGTTATCTTGATTTATGACGTGACCACCAATGACCATTATTGAGCGTGGCCTAGATATCCTAACTAACCTATCCGTATGTCCCTCCGTTCAGGCGCTATTGTGGCAAACAGTCAGCCAGGCAGACAGACAAGAACAAACAAACAGCACTGAAAACACTACAGCGTGAAATTGCTAGATCAAGCAGCGGCGCGGCAGCAGTTTAGGCTCCAGTGACCTTGACCTTTGACCAATGACCTTCATCTTCGAATTGGGCCTAGATATCCTAACTACCTATCCGCATGCAAAACGTGAGGGTCTTGGGTCCCTTTGTTTAAACGCTATCGTGTTACCTTAACCAGTTGGGAACAAACAATGGTGAAATGAAAACATTAAGCAGTTTTCGCCTCGCAGCTGGTAACTATCCCTATGCACTGTTCAAAACTTTCACAGGCAACTTAACATTATCTCGATTGTTTTCACGAATTATCACAAAATTGCAAGATTTTCCGGGGGCTTCGTCCCCTGGGCCCCCAAAGGAATACTGCTCCTTAACTCGGAACCCATGCAGCTCACTGGAACCCCCGCGACACCCCCCCCCCCCCCCCCTATGAATCACTTGGTCCGTGGGAGGATAAAGAGGGGATTACAATGAGGAATAATAGCATTAATACATAATAAAAGCAATAAAAAATAAATTAAAAATTAAAAATTAAAAAAATAACATAAAATCAAATAGATTGATCATTAATATATTTTGGAGGCCAGCATGGAAGGACAAGTTCCAGCTCGAAATATGTTGCAATAAATCAGATTTGACCATTATTTCCACTTGTTCGGTTTGCTTCTTTATTTTCTGCAAATAAGAAAGAAGAAAATATCATCCAACCAAATGGTTCTTCTTCATCCGCTTGGGGATGTTTATCCTGCCCCACGCCCAAAGTCTTCGTTTAGACTGCAGGTGGCACACAGGATGCATGCTATGTGAGTTCGTGTCATCCATTCCACCGGCACACACAGCCTACTCCTACCGAATAGTGGAATCGGCTTTAACGTGCGCGCAAGATCTTGTGCGCGCGTTCGCCCACGCACACGGGACCTCGGTTTTAGGGCTCATCCGAAGGACCAGGAAATAGGAGTAAGGTATCTTTCCCAAGGATACAGCACCGTGACCAGCTGGGTTCGAACCAGCGCACTCGCAAACCTGTTGGATTACGAGCGGCGACTCTAACCAACCGGCCACGGCAACTGGGGCAACAACATATAAACCATATTTTATGAAATTTAATAATAATAATGATAATAATAATACTAATAATAATATTAATAATAATAATAATAATATCCAGTGATCAATCAGCCATTATAATTCAACTTATGAACGGTTCAAACTATTACACAATGAATAATCTATTTTAAATAGTAAATAAGTAGAACTAAGCTGTTGGTCAATAAACCAGCCACAATTGACCAACTTAACATAAACCAAGCTACCTTCAGCAAATAACTGTTAATGATCAATAATGATAAATAAAGCAAACTGTTGAAGAAGCAATCAGTCAGTTAGTTATCAACTGACATATAAAGTAATAAACTAAACTTAATGAACAATCAACCAAACCTGCAGTGGGACTGTGTAGTTTCTTTGGACCTATATGGAGGTAAGTTTTCTTACTGAAGGGCTGCTCTTGTGTTGGTGGGGCAGGTGGAGACCAGTGTGTCTCTGGGCTCTTTGGATCTATGTGGAGGTAAGTCTTCTTACTGAAGGGCTGCTCTTGTGTTGGTAGGGCAGGTGGGGGCCGGTGCGTCTCTGGGTCCCATTGGCACCTTGGGGTGTGTCTTGTTCAAGCTGCTTTACGGAAGACAGTTGACTGCGACCAGGAAGTCCTGTGGTTTCCTGCTAGGATGACAAGAGCAGGAAGCTTATTGTGTTAAATTCGCGCAAAAAAACATTTTGTAGCATTTTCCTTCAAAGGAGTTATTAGGGGAGAAAAAAAATGTTGCAACAACAAAACAAGAATAAAGGTACATTTTACCAGACACACTACACCCGATGCGATGCGGTTGCGATACGATTTGATATTTGTGAGGCATGATTCATGTCAAATTCAACCGTCTAAATGAATCTGATGAAATCCTACTAGTTTTGTTCACCAACATTATTTGTAGTCCCCCGTACACGAATCTGATGAAATATCAAGTTTTGAATCAGACATTTTATGTGATTCATGTATTTGGGGTCAACATCGAAAATACTAGGAATATTTTTCAGACGGAAGTTTTTTCCACGTGATTCATGACTCAGACATCGACGTCACAATCGGATCGTGGTTGCATCGCATCGTATGCAGTGTGGCTGAACGTTAAAGACCCACCACGTCACGTGTCCAAATCATGGTTTCCACTTGTTTTCCCTCGGCTTATAGCTGGTAAGAAATCTTAATAAATCTTCCTAGCATAAGAGGGAATGTGACACGTGACGTGGGAGGTATTTAAGACACGTGCACAATGACACCGAACGGTTTCAAGAGAAACATCTAATATCCTCTCGTCAGTTAAAACTCATGTCTGTCATGCTTCAAGTTTTCATTTTTGTATTTTTGTAGTTATTATGTGCTCTCTCTCTCTCTCTCTCTCTCTCTCTCTCTCTCTCTCTCTCTCTCTCTCTCTCTGTCTCTATGTCTCTCTCTCTCTCTCTCTCTCTTATGTCTCTCTCTCTCTCTCTCTCTCTCTCTCTCTCTCTCTCTCTTTATGTCTCTCTCTCTCTCTCTCTCTCTCTCTCTCTCTCTCTGTATCTCTCTCTCTCTCTCTATGTATGTATGACTCTCTCTCCTTCTCTATGTATGTATGTATGTCTGTCTCTCTCTGTGTCAATCTCTCTCTGTGTCTATCTCTCTCTCTCTCTCTCTCTCTCTCTCTCTCTCTCTCTCTCTCTCTCTCTCTCTCTCTCTCTCTCTCTCTCTCTCTCTCTCTCTCTCCTCTCCCCTCTCTCTCTCTCCCTCTCTCTGGTTTCCTTCGTCTCCCTTACCTTGCCTTCCGAGTCAGAAGTGAAGCCTGTGGTTGTTTCAGTCCTGGACATCCGTACTGCACTCCTCCTCTAGGCTTCTGAAGCTTCTTCAGGTCAATCCAACTTGCATAAATGGCAAGCCCAGTTATTATACCCCCGTTTCACACAGTGAAAAGGGAGTATCTTATTAAAAAAAGATACACTGACCCACCACGATTAAGTCCCTCGGTTTTTTTTCTATGCTCCCAACTTGAAACTCAGGCTGCTCTTTTTCAACGATGTTTCGTTTTCAATTTGGGGGCATTTGTATGGGAGGATAAATGGGTCAAAACAAGATTTCCTACCAGCTATAAGAGGGAAAACACATGAAACCCGTGATTTTGACACGTGATCTGGTGGGTCTTTCATGTACTTATTTAGGATTCCGCTCTTATAGCGAGCGGGAGAATCCTATTGCTTTTGTACGAATTCTACTTTTTTTTTCATTCATTTTTTGTTTATCACAATTACCTTACCGGTCCATTCTCCTGCCCTTTTTTCCACGTTCCTGTTATCTCATTAATTTCAACCCATTAATTTCAATATTATTCCTGTCATCTCATTAATTTCAATATTATTATAATTGTTCGCTAAAATGCATCATTGTCAAACACT
>CM065702.1:11759768-11774768 GCA_017654935.2 Phymorhynchus buccinoides | reverse complement strand
GCGCGTGCGTGCGTGTACGTGCGTGTGCGTGCGTGTGCGTGTGCGTGCGCGCGTGCGTGCGTGCGTTTGTGCGCGCGCGCGCACGCGTTTTGGTGGGTAGACAGCCAGACAACCGGCCAGACAAGGACCGTTCAGCGGTACCCAGCATGATGCCGGCCCAACCACTGCCTACCCCAGGGTCTGATGTGCATATTTAGTGCTCTGCCAGCAGCCTTCTAAAGAAGGCCTTGGCAGAAGGGGCCTGGACGGTCTAAGTGTAGGGCGTTCCATTCTCTGATGGTGCGGGGGGAGAAGGAGGCGCTGCGCTGCTGTGTGTCAATAATTCCTTTGATGGTTTTACGAAAAATAAAAGAGTTTGAGTTTGGGTGAGGCAGGGGATCCTGCTGAACTGCTCGCTGTGTCATCTTCTTGCTCTTGCAGCTAAGGGCTGCAGATCTCCGTGTCTGACAATTAACTAGAGCCAATATCTCGGATCGGATGGTAACAGAACCAACCGACATTCCTGTGCGAGGAAACTGCATGGGAAGCATATTGTTATTTTTGTCTTCTTTGAAAATTTCTTGTCATAATTATGTGCGCAGATGTGTCTTGCTACCGTTATGCGCCTAAGAAATAGGACCAACATGTGTGTTTTTCGGCTGGAGAGAATCTTTGTGTTTCTATAACAGAGATAGGAGAACGGACCTGTAAAGCAGAAAGTTAGCAGATGACAGTAAGCAAAAGGAAAAAGGCAGAATCAAGGAGAATGACAAATTAGAGGAAGCTAAGCTACATGCACAGAACTGCCAGAAGATGGGTGGAGTATTTGTTTAAAAGATGGGGCCGATATCCCCACAGTGGGGTTGTTGAGAGTGACGAACAAGTTCGTGACAGTGTCAGAGAGAGAGATACAGTTGTTGCTCGGTTGGATTAACTATTTTGAGAAAGAGAGACTAGTTTGCTCTTACAAAGCACGGGTTTGGTTCTGTCGTCATTCAACAGAGTATTATTTCAAATCATCTCATTCTGGATGTCGGAATACTGGCCGCCAATTTCTAGAAGAATGAATGTGTTTTACTCTCCGGTGATTGTGCTGTTGAGTTGTGTGTCATCTACATAGAAGTGGTGCACCATGATGTGCTGGTCCTCTTATTCCATATTATAGTCACCAAAATCAAAACTGATCGTTACTGTGACTGCAGGGCGAAGAGGTCAGAAGGAGAAAGAGAAATATAAAATTTTAAAGAGAGAGAGAGAGAGAGAGAGAGAGAGAGAGAGAGAGAGAGAGAGAGAGGTGTCACAGTGTGTGTGTGTGTGTGTGTGTGTGTGTGTGTGCGCGTGTGTGTGTGTGTGCGTGTGCGTATGTGTGCATGTGTGTGTTTGGTGGGTAGACAGCCAGACAACCGGCCAGACAAGGACCGTTCAGCGGTACCCAGCATGATGCCGACCCAACCACTGCCTACCCCGGTGCGGGTTTGGTGTGATGGATTAGTGCTCTGACAGAAGCCTCCCGAAGAAGGCCTTGGCAGAAGGGGCCTGGATCATGTCAGGGTGGAGGGAGGGTGTGCGGGGAAAGGAGGAGGAACCGCAATAATGGTCAGTAATGTTGGCTAGAGGTGATGCATAAAATTATAGAATAGGCAAAAAAGGACCTAGCACAGAACACTGGGGGGACTCCACAAAACCAAGCCTAAACCTGTTCAGACTGACGACCGTTGAGAGAACCGATTGCACGCTTTCAGAAAGATAATATTAATAATAAAAAGCTGATGTGTTGATTCCGAAAGAATGTTCTATGCGAGAGAAAATGATGGAATGATCTAGGGCACCAAAGGCAGATTACGAAGTGTCAGTAGACAAGTGATGTCCCGAGGCCCCGGTCATAGGCCATAGACCTATTACAATTTTAAATGTCCTATTGTGTCCTCCCCTGTCAGTACAAACGTATGATTACATTTTTAGCACTGGTATGCTTACTCTTACTTATTTCGGCAAGAGTCAGGACATTGTCCTGTTGATTTATCTTGTTTCAGGACAGTTTGTTCTATCATTTTTCGATCCTCGGTACATCAATGAGTAGATAGATTTTGCCAGCAATCAGAAGCAACCGTTCTTTCACAACGTGAACAAAGACCCGTTTCAGAACTTTAGTTAATTAGCTCTGTAGACAGACTGGTAAGGACGGTGATGACTGTTTTAAGGGACATGATCGTTCACTGGTTTCGGTACAACTTTCTGCAGAAGTTCGGAGAGAAATGGAGGATTGATAGAGGTCTGTAGGTTTTGGGACGAATGGGACCCGGATGATTGTTGGTTTTTTGGAGAAAAAAAATGGCCTTTATAAGAGCGGTTGTGAAAGCAGAAAAGAATATTCCTGAAACTAAAGAATCGATGGTGGTGGGGATTGACGGCAGAAGACGGTGGCAGATTTGTGAGGAAAGGAGTGCAGAGGCCAGAGTGGAATTCAGATAACAGGGTTTGAAACATTTCTTCGAGGACTTCTGCCTCAGACTCCGCTTGGAAAGAGAAGATGGATGCCAGAAAGCGATTGGTGTGGAATTG
This sequence comes from Phymorhynchus buccinoides, assembly GCA_017654935.2. Lineage (NCBI taxonomy): Eukaryota > Metazoa > Mollusca > Gastropoda > Neogastropoda > Raphitomidae > Phymorhynchus > Phymorhynchus buccinoides. Next base: position 11,772,227 of record CM065702.1, on the reverse strand, counting down.
TTGGGTTAAAGAAAATCCAGTCAATTTTAGCTCGCATATCAAGAATCACACACACAAAAAACACACACACACACACACACACGCACACGCACACGCACGCGCACACACACACACATGCACACGCACAAAGTCACCCAGCCAGTTAGAACCCGTTCAGCAGGCCTCGACATGATACCGCATCAAATGATTCTGATACACTCTCTCTCTCTCTCTCTCTCTCTCTCTCTCTCTCTCTCTCTCCTCCGTCCCTCCCCTCTCTCTCTCTCCTCCTCCCTCCCTCCCCCCCCTCTCTCTCTCTCTCTCTCTCTCTCTGCTGCATGGTTTCCATGGCGAACTGCCGCGAAGCGTTGTTTGCGCATCGCGTCGATTGCTGAAAAGGCTTGTAAAGCTAAAAACAATAAAATTGTTCAAGTTCAAGTTCAAGTTCAAGTTCTCTCTCTCTCTCTCTCCCTCTCTCTCACACACACACACACACACACACACACACACACACACACACACACACACACACACACACACACACACACACACGCACACACGCGCACACTGGCATATATAATTCTCTCTCTCCCTCCCTTTCTTTTCCATACATGCGAGTTTTCCATAAATAACTAGTGACTATTTAAATTGCCTACCGCTTCCTTGTGCATGTTGTCCTTATTCGTTCGTTTCTGTTTACAATGCTTTTTCTAGTTTCTGGCTACGTTTTTTCTTATTTCTTGAGAACAGAATCTGAAGAAACAAAAGCTGTGATAGCTTCTTTCTTTATCCCCACTAAAGATCATTTTGACTCGACTTCGCACACACGCACACGCACACGCACACATATATATATATGCACACGCGCGCGCGCGCGCACACATACACACACGCTCGCGCGCGCGCACACGCACACGCACGCACGCACACGCACACGCACGCACACGCACACACACACACACACACACAGTGACCTACCTAATATCTGTTACGTGATAAAATGCATGTTGACAAAGACACAAGCTTCGCCTTCAACTACGCGTTCCCTCAACTACAACGCCACCCGCACCCCCCACCACTCGCTCCCCCTCCCCCCGTCCCCCCACTACCCTTCCCCTCCCCCCACTACCCTTCCCCTCCCCCCGTCCCCCCACTACCCTTCCCCAGTCTGTTCCACCCATCGAACAAGGTAACGAAACAACGGCATTTTACAGTTTCTTCAACGTATCTTGCAGTAAAGCACAGACAGTTCAAGAATCATTCCATGATACTGTCTTAGTAAAGCGAAACACCTGTCAATTATGAGTGCATATGCGTCATGCTGCCGTTATGCGCCTAAGAAATAGGGCCCAGCAATGTCCGTCTTCGGCTGGAGATAATCTTCGTAAGACTTTCTCGAGAGAAAAAAGGCAGGAGAATGGACCGGCTAGACAGACAGATGGTAGATGACAGTAAAGGGACAGCCACACGTCCACTAAAATCGCACGACTGCACGATACGATTCGATCACATGGTCTCGAATAACAAAATGTGATTCGCGCTTCGAAACCGCGTGATCGAATCGTATCGTACAGTTGTGCGATTTTAGTGGACGTGTGGCCGGCCTTTAAAGACCCACTGACCCACCACGATTAAGTCACTTGGTTTTTTTCTGGGTAGCTGTGACCCACATACAAATGCCCCCAACTTAAATTGAGGCTGCTCTATAAAATGTTTCGTTTTCAATTTGGGGGCATTTGTATGGGAGTCAAAACAAGATTTCTTAGTAGGGGTGGGGGGAGAATGCAAACGCGTTCAGATTATTGATTTTTTTCAGTTTCAACGACTGGTGAAATTTATTGGTAAGAAATACATAAATAATAAAAATAAAAAGTAAAAAAAATTTTTTTTAGTATTTAAGACCCGAAGAAACTTCAGAAAGTCGCACTGTGGAGTTGTTCTCTGCAAATCGAAACAAAATCATTGTCTATTAATCTTACATTGTCCTACCTAAGCCATGAGAAGTCGGAAAAGCTAAAAACGGTGTAGCCTTGGTACGGAAATGTGTTAATCCTATTCATTAAAAGTCACCAAGCACAATTCTGTATAACGTTCAAAGAATCAAAACAGCACAATACATTTCTAAAGTTTGTTACAGAGACCTAGCGTAGCAAAGCTAATCATAACGTGTAAAGCAGCCAGGTCTGAAATTAAATTCAGTCTTACAAGGCACATTGGTTCTTTTTAATTTTAATTTTCCTAACAAAGTATGCACACGTGTAGCCAGGCATGAGATTGGGAAATTATTATTTAGGCTGAAGGGCCGAAAACAGCATTAGAAGTAGTTCGTTTGCATTCACTAGTAAGAAATAATTGTATATTCCGAAAACAACATCAGAAAAAGAATTGATATTGGCCTATTTAGTTCATTTTTATTCACTCATAACAAATATTTCCATATTTCGAAAACAGCATTAGAGGAAGAACCGCCATGGACCTATTTAGTTCATTTACTCATATCTCTATACTCATTTGACCTCTGGGGCCATCAAAACGCCTGGAATCAATCGGCCCAAAGGCTGAACAATCTTGTACCTGGCTACTAGGGCCTAGGCGCATGTGTGTGTTAACAGTAGGACCTTACAAACTCTGCAAACTGCTGACTTACCTGTTCATAGGCAAGAAGTCGAGGCAAAATGGACCAGGTCTGACTCCTGATGCTGGCGACTTGGCAGGACTGGGCTGTGGGCGACAGTAGTGATCTTTACTAGTGCTGGATCTCAGCCTCAGGATCTGGATCTGGATCTGGATGCACAGTCGAAAGGGCCATCTTGTGACATACCATCGACGAAAAACGTCGTGCTCAGTGGCGTGCTGTTGATTCCAGGGAAGTAGCAGTATCAGCCATCAGCCATGTACCTATTCACACAAAAAGCAACATCCCATATTGATTTTATTCCCCATAGTTCGTTGATTTTTTTTAGCCAGCCCAGAGACAAAAGATGGTTAATGTTTTCAGTGTTGTTCGTTTCCTGACTGGCTCACTATATGGGAGTGTCTTCCTGGCTGGCTATGAGGGTGGGTGTGTGACCACGATAGCGTTTGAACGGAAGAACCTAGGACCCTCAACTGTTGCATGTGGATAGGTAGTTAGGATATCTAGGCCAAGTTTAATAATGAAGCTCCGAAAATGCTACCGTGCGGCTGGTGCTATAGCGTCTTCACCCTCTAGTTTACGTTTCATGGAGTATCTTCTCTTACGGAAATACATGTGAATATTGCAACAACAAAAAGTACAAGTGCAAAGCCGAGCGGCTGCAAAGTCCCCTCGCAGCATCGCCGAGCTACTCCGAAATCGGAATGTGTCGGTTGTACACATACATAACAACGCATCAAAACAGCACGTAACTACATAAAAACGCATCAAAACAGCACGTAACCGAATAGTTTTTTTTTATATATAGCCTTGGGGTTCGGACCCGTGATTTGAGCGCGCGCGATCTTGCGCACAGAGAAAAATTAATGACAACTGTGTTATAGACCATTCATCAAGAAATGTTGTGAACAAAACTGCATTGAAATACATGCAAAACTTCGCGAGATATTAGCGATTATGTGTTTCGGGGTTTGAACCCCGTAACTGGCGCGATCTTGACCTTAATGTAAAACTAAATACATCAGTGGATAGCTTGCATCCTGGCAAACTAGTATGCCAAATTTGATGATGATAGACTGAATAGTTTTTGAGAAAAACGGACGAATAGCCGGACGGACGGGCGGGGACTAATAAGCGATTGAAACTTTGCCCAACTTCCCGTCAAAACCGCTCCTTCCCTGTACTTGGGCTTTCATTGTTTCAATCTCTGTTCAAGAAATGACCCTAATCTAACATTAGGTATTAGGTACTTTATAGTCACAGAGGCGTCTCTGTGAAATTCGGGTTTCTCCCACCTTGAGAGCGCGTCGCAGCCAGAGGCGCGCAACCCATTTTTTTTTTTTTTGCATGCGATTTGTTTGTGACTGATGAGGAAGAAAAGGGGGGGGGGGGGGGGTAAATTTGGACCAAATGACAACTTTTTCGTTGCCACTGGGTTTAACGTATGCTAAGTGCATGGGCACACGGGACCTCGGTTTATCGTCTCATCCGAAAGACTCCACGTTCAGACCGTAAGGCCTAGTGCAAAGTGAAAGGAAAAATCCCCTGTACCCAGGTTCGAACTCGGGTTTACTTGACACGAAGCGAACGCGCTACCACTGTGCCACTCTACACCTACTCATTAGCCCTATCCCTTACAAGCAGACTAACATATTCCTTCTCAGAACAAATATTCAACACGATAATTTGGCGGGGAGGGAGGGGGAGGGGGGGGGGGGGGCAATATCGCCATCGAGCACCGCAAGCTCGGTTTGTTCCCAAACGGTCCAAAAGTATGCTATGTTTTTCAGTCATGAGATTTGGACCGTTTGGGAAGAACCCAAAGCCTACGGTGCTCGATCACGATAACTGGATAAGGTCGATACACTTTTACACTTCCAAATTGCCTGTTTAACCCTTTCGCCGCCAGCCATTTTTCCGCCAAAAAATGCCATTAAGCTTAAATGGGTAGAGAAGAAAAAAGTATCTGCAATATTGGGAATTCCTCTGTGACATGTATAACATTCGGCCTATCCTTGCTTCCCTAAATTAAGAAAATAGGGTCGTCAGATTACAGTCCCTGGTTTGATGCATTTTTAGTCAAATGGGCGTTAAACCATTGTGGTGCATAAATGCGACATTGGCGGTGAAAGGGTTAACGCTTGGCCAAGTTGTAGCTTTGACACCCTTTTTCGTGTTTACAAACGCTCAATTTCAAAGTCTATTTTTTGTCACTTTCATGGCAATGACCTACTTTTTCCTTGGCAAAGATGTGCTTTCGTCGCCAGCAACCACCACTAAAAAATCACATTTTAAAACGTTTTCATGCCACGCGCGTCACGTCCTTGCTACGTTCGAGCTACGTGGTCAATTTCTGACCTAAACAAAAAGCAGCGGTGATTACGCGGGCCCTGCATTGCCGCTTTCACTACACAGGCACACATGTCTTCTTCTTCTTCTGTGGAGGTGACCAACTTCTTTATATAGAAGCAATTGTACACACTTTAGGGGGTGACCATAGAAAAAGAATCAGAAGAGAGAGAGAGGAAGAGAAAATGAATACGCATACAAACTAATCAGATCTTAGAATCAATAGGAAAAATCAAGTAAAAGAATCAGAATATATTTATTAAATATAAAAAAATATTAAAAAAACACCTAGTTCTCGGTTGGGAAGGGAAAAACTACAGGGAGCTACCAGCAGCTACTAATTTTCACGTTCGCCGCCAGCAAGCTGGGAACTAGCCGACCCTAGACACTCCATAAGGCAATGCCCAAGCCCCAACCAAAAAGACAAAGACAGAACAAACAGATCCCTAACTACTGGGGTAAAAATAATTGGGGGTGAAGATGGAGGGACTGGGGTATAGTAGGGAAGTTTGTTGAAGGTTTCAGTGCTGGTTTCAGACGCCGGCTCCCCTCCAGAGTCTGGGATGTTGATCCAGTTCAGGTGGCGTTGAAGCCTGGATTCCAAGACTGCCAGGGATGGTGAAGTGACGTGTGTGTGTGTGTGTGTGTGTGTGTGTGTGCGTGCGTGCGCGCGCGTGTGCGTGTGCGTGTGCGCGTGCTTGTATTTGTGTGTGCGCGCTTGCGCGTTTGCACTCGTACGTGTGTGTGTGTGGGTGCGCGCACGGTGGTGGTTGTGCCTTGGCTTAAAGACTCCATGGATCATCCCAACAGCCGAAGCACTTGAACACTATGGTACAAATGCACCAGCTAGGGATGAGAACATTACGTGTGTGACCGTTTTTGATTACCCCGCCACGTGGGCAGCCACACTCCGACTTCGGAGGATTTTAAAGACATGATGTTATGCTAGGAGCATGTCATGGCTAAAGACAATCCCCGCATAACTATGTAGAGCATAACATTTTTGATGTAGCTTTGGTGTTCTAGCCAAGGCGATCGCGCACGGTGGTGAGGGCGGACATGTGCATGAATACGCATGTGTAGCGGTACACGTGACACACACGGGCGCGCCCACACACACACACACACACACGGGCGCGCCCACACACACACACACACACACACACACGCGCGCGCGCGCGCGCGCGCGCGCGCGCAGCGCGCGCACGCACGCTCACACGAACGCACATACAGACACACCCAAACCCGGCACACACAGAGAGATATGCCACCATGGACAGGGCCGGACCTGGAATACATTAGAGGGGGGGGGGGGGGGGGAAGTTACAAACAAGGGCGGGGGTCTGGGGGTCCGGCGTATGCCCCCGGTGGGGTCCAGGGGCACCACCCCCTGAAGCTGAAGCTTTTTTAACATAATAAAGTGCCTCTCTCCTTTTTTGTCCGTCACCGAAGGTGAACGGACTTTGCGATGGGCTGGTTTGTATTTTTGTTTGTTTGTTTTGTTTTCTGTTGTTTTTTTTGTTTTTTTTTTTGTTGTTGTTTTTCTGTCTGTCCCAAGGATATCTCCCGAACCGCTTGACCGAATCGCGTCAAATTTTGTGTGAAGGTGTGCCTCCTTAATAGGAAGAGATCGGCGCAAACCATTTTGCCGTCGTGACCTTGACCTTGACGTACGACCTTGAAAACCGAAAATCTATTTTTAGCCATATCTCGGGCACCGATCAACATAGGATGTTGAAACTTGGTATGAAGGTGGTTTGGCTTATGCCCGTTCTGATGATGGCATACCGATCAAGGTCAAGGTCAAAAAGATCGCTGGAGCCTGAAAATCGGAGGGTCATTTTTTTCTCCTTCTGTCTGTCCCAAGGATATCTTTCGAACGGGTTGACAGAATCACGTCAAATTTTGTGTGCTGGTGTGTCACCATGAGAGGAAGGCATCCGTGCAAACCATTTTGCCGTCGTGACCTTGACCTTGGCGTACGACCTTGAAAACCGAAAATCTTTCAGGGGCCATAATTCCCACACCGTTAGTGTTAGAGTCTTCAAATTTGGCATGAAGGTACTTTGGCTTATGCCCGTTCTGATGGTGGCATACCGATCAAGGTCAAGGTCACGGTCCGGGCGATCAGTAGGCCTTGAAAGTGGTAGGGGTCTACACATTGGGTTTTAAGCCATATTTTCCACATTGGTACTTGACAGAAGCGCTTCAGATTGTGTGTGGTACTTGACAGAAGCGCTTCAGATTGTGTGTGGTACTGTATACCCTAGAGAAGAAAACATCCGAGCATAAATTATCACCATGCTGACCTTGACCTTGAAGTGTGACCTTGAAAACCGAAATTTCCTTCTTTGCGCTATCTGTTTCTTCTTCAAGCTGTATCTCGTCAACTAGAAGACAGAATCCCTTCCAATTTTGTGTCAGGATGTGACACTCTACGGGGTGTCGCAAGTGCGTGGCATTGCTGGTGACGGACATGTCTGCCGCTCGGCGACGCCCTTGTTATGTAATGTTATTGTTATTTATTTAATTATTAATCATTTATTTATTCATTATTTCATTCATCTATGATCTATTTCTGTGTCTCGGCGCTGCGTGGTGACCGTTTTCTTCTTTTTTTCATTATAATTATCAGCAGTCGTCTTCAACCCGTTGAAGTTGACCGATTGACTGGAAGGAGAAGAAGATAGGGCCCTGTCCAGTAATTAGAAGAAAGAAGAAGAAGAAGAAGAAGAAGAAGTGCCAACATTCCTTTTCTTCTTCTTTTGTGGTGAGATTCGCGTCCAATCGATCGGAGACCTTTATGGACAGTATACCAACATTCCCGTTAACCCTTTCACCGCCAAAGTCGCATTTTAGCACCACAGTGATTTAACACCTATGTCACTAAAAGGCATCAAATTGGGGTCTATTATCCAAAGACCCTATTGTCTTAGTTTTGGGAAGTAAGGATAGACCTTATTTTATATATGCCACAGAAGAATCCCCAATACTGCAGATGGATTTTATTCTCTACCCAGGTAAATTTAATGGAACTTTTTGGCTGAAATATGGCTGGCGGTGAAAGGGTTAAAGTGTACCTTAGAACAACAAAGCAGCAAGTATGACTGTCTTTCTTTCTTTTTTGGAGGGAGAGGGGGGGGGGGGGGTTACGGAACCCAGGTACCCCCCCCCCCCCCCTGGATCCGGCCATGATAGAACACATCGTACTTGACACTCAGACACAGGGACGATGATTGTAGAGGAGGAGAGGGATAAGAAAAATAAAACGACGAAAAATAATCGAGTTTCATGTTTTTATGACCCTTTTAGGTAACTGCTTTTTGCCCCTGACTTTTTTCCCCCTCCTTTTCCCTTTAAGAAATATTCCTCTGACGAATTTTCCCCAATGCAAAATCAAAATATATGATGGGACGTTTTATAGGCCGCAAGGTCTAGGCTGATGAAAGCCTGTCCCTAATATCTAACCTAACCTAACCTGACCAAAAACGCAGACGAATTTTCCTTTGTCGAATTTTGCCCTGACGAATTTTCCCCTCAGACGAAGTTTCCTTTTGATGAATTTTGCCCAGACGATGATTTTCCTCTGATGAATTTTCCCCTAACGAAGTTACCGATTACCACAGGAACATGGCTGTCGCAGTCAAACGTGTAGCTCGTGCAAATCTGCCGCTCGCTACTATGAGTGTGTATTTGCGACATTGACTGAGCATGAACCACAAATTTCACTTTTTTGTAGGGTTAGGGTTAGGGTTAGGTAAATGGTTCAAGTAAAGAAAGAGTGAAATTTGTGGTTGTCGCAAATACACACTCATAGTAGCGAGCGGCAGATTTGCACGAGCTACACTTTTGCCCCGCGTAACCCTAACATGGAAGCTATTAATTATACCGGTGACTGAACTTTTCCACGCACACACACAAACAAAAATCGATACAGAGTTCCCAAACTGTCATCTGCCCACCTACGACGCTTATAAACACACCATTCTCCACAAACACACGCATGGATTTTCACAAACAAAGCACGTACCTTTCATTTCAAAGTCCCACCTCTGAGCTGACACCTGCCTGTCTTAAATTTCAATATGGCAGCCAACAAACGCCTTGCTGAGCTCTTGAGTTCACAAAAAAGAGGTTCGACAGGGAGACGGGAACTTGAAAGAAGGCACGCGCGCGCTTCCACACGATTGGCCAAGACAGAAGCATAACTCCTTAATAATTATAATGCAAACTTTTCACGTGTTTCAGGCATGTCAAAAGCTCTTCGTCTGCTTCGGTGCAGTGTCAAAACTCGCAATATTTCTCTCTCTAAATCTCTCTCTCTCTCTCTCTCCAGTCTCTCCCTCTCTCTCTCTTTCTTGTCTCTCTTTTTGTATGTGCGCGCGCGTCGTCACACACACATGAAATAAAGAAAATTTCACACACACACATTAACATATGAGGGCTTTGGCCTTTTTGTGATAATTGGGGGGGGCTTCTTACCCGCCCAACATTTTACCCCGTTTCCCCTATTTCACTCGCGCGCGCACGGTGTATCTCTCTCTCTCTCTCTCTCTCTCATGCCTCTCTCTCTCTCCTTGTAGTTGAATTGCTGTAATCTCTCTACCATGTTGTAGTGGGTTTTGTGCATCATCTTGTAGTTGAATCCCTTGTGCCCCTATTTTACTTTTAAGAACTTGTTTGAATACTGTTTTGTATGTGCGCGTTGTGTGTGCATGTATGTGCTGTGCGCGCGCGCGCACGGTGTATGGGAGACTAGGGTGGGTGGGTTGTACGGGGATGCGTATTTGAATTTGAATTCTTTGAATTGCTGTTGTATTTTGTTGCGTCATGCCTTGTAGTTGAATTGCTGTTGTATTTTGTGCGTCATGCCTTGTAGTTGAATTGCTGTATTTTGTGCGTCATGCCTTGTAGTTGAACTTGTTGTAATTTGTGCGTCATGCCTTGTAGTTGAATTGCTGTATTTTGTGTGCATTTGTCACCCTTGTAGTTGAACCTTGTTGTGCGTCAGTTGAATAGTTGCTGTAATGTGTGCATCATGCCTTGTAGTTGAATGTTGCATGCCTTGTATTTGAACTGTTGCGTCATGCCTTGTAGTTGAACTTGTTGTCATTTGTGCATCATGCCTTGTAGTTGAACTGCTGTTGTCATTTGTGCGTCATGCCTTGTAGTTGAATTGCTGTAATTTGTGCGTCATGCCTTGTAGTTGAATTGCTGTTGTAATTTGTGCGTCATGCCTTGTAGTTGAACTGTTGTTGTCATTTGTGCATCATGCCTTGTAGTTGAATTGTTGTTGTCATTTGTGCATCATGCCTTGTAGTTGAATTGCATGTATTTGTGTGCGTCATGCCTTTGTAGTTGAACTTGTTGTCATTTGTGCATCATGCCTTGTAGTTGAATTGTTGTAATTTGTGCGTCATGCCTTGTAGTTGAATTGCTGTAATTTGTGCGTCATGCCTTGTAGTTGAATTGCTGTTGTATCATTTGTGCGTCATGCCTTGTAGTTGAATTGCTGTATCATTTGTATTTGAACGTCATGCCATTGTAGTTGAATGTTGCTTTGTATTTTAGTTGTGCGTCATGCCTTGTAGTTGAACTGTTGTTGTAATTTGTGCGTCATGCCTTGTAGTTGAATTGCTGTATTTTGTGCGTCATGCCTTGTAGTTGAATTGTTGTAATTTGTGCGTCATGCCTTGTAGTTGAATTGAATGTTGTAATTTGTGCGTCATGCCTTGTAGTTGAACTGCTGTTGTAATTTGTGCGTCATGCCTTGTAGTTGAACTGTTGTTGTAATTTGTGCATCATGCCTTGTAGTTGAATTGCTGTTGTAATTTGTGCGTCATGCCTTGTAGTTGAATTGCTGTTGTAATGTTACAACTGCTGTTGCTGTTGAAGGATGCTAAACTGAAGAAGAAGAAGAAGAAGAAGAAGAAGAAGAAGAAGAAGAAGAAGAAGAAGAAGAAGAAGAAGAAGAAGAAGAAGAAGAAGAAGAAGAAGAAGAAGAAGAAACACATACTAACCCTATCCCTAACCCTAGGCCATTATCTAATAGTATACCCCCCCCCCCCCCCCCCCCCCCCCCCCCACCCCTATGTATTGCAGTACACGGCGCCATTTGTCACAGTCGTGGTTCATTGCGTTTTCCCGTCTTATAGGGGGGGGGGGGGGTAGGGTTAGGGATAGGGTTAGTATTCCAAAAAGGTTATTAGCTAAAAAGGTTCATAAAATACAGCTTTATGTTTGGCAAGAAAGGCAAAAACGGAAAATTGCAATTAACCGAGAAATGCAGGGGCTATAAAAAATACAAAGGTACAAACAAAATCAAAGTGTTTTTTTGTTAAAATACTTTTGTTAAAAAAAACACCATTAATAAGATAAGGATTAAGATTTAAAAAAAATTATAGCCCCGTCGACAACTAAGGCCATGTCAGGGCTGTCACCACGTGAAATCTGACCACGTATGAGAAACAGACAGAGGGACAAGAAAGACAAGACAGACAAGAAAGACCAGGGTGCGACTATTCCATTTGTTTGTAATCCTTGCGCATGTACGGGCAGCATTGATCCCTGCTAAGCACACACCCGGAAGGTCCTGTTCTGCTTTTTATGGAGCTCATTATGTATTGCAACATCCGTTATGCCTCTGTCTGTCTGTCTGTCTGTTTATCTGACCACCTGTCTGCCTGAAGGTCCTGTTCTTTTTATGGGGCTTATTTGCACATCCGTTATGCCTCTGTCTGTCTGTCTGTTTGTCTGTCTGTCTGTCTGTCTGTATGTCTGTATGTATGTATGTATGCATGTATGTATGTATGTATGTATGTATGTATGTATGTATGTATGTATGTATGTATGTATGTATGTATGTGTATGTGTCTGTGTTTGTCTGTCTGTCTGTCTGTCTGTCTGTCTGTCTGTGTCTGTCTGTCTATCTGTCTGTCTGCATGTCTGTCTGTCTTTCTGCCAGCCTCCTTGTTGGCCTAACGGTTCTATTCTTTTTATGGGGCGTATTGCACATCCGTTATGCCTCTTTCTGTCTGTCTGTCTGTCTGTCTGTCTGTCTGTCTGAATATCTTATCCCTGTCCGTGATCCCTAGCTATACAGTATGGGTCTTGGGGTCTTCTTATTATCATTCCATCGCTCAGTCAGGCTCCTATCATATGAGCGCAGATGCTTCATGCTGCCGTTATGCGCCTAAGAAACAAATAGTATTTAGGCCCAGCATGTCCATCTTCCGCTGTAAGAATTGTTGGGTTTTTTAAAGGGCAGGAGAATGGACCTGTAAGACAGAAAGATAGTAGATGACAGAAAGCAAAGGGAAAAGGCAGAGTCAAAGAGAGTGATAGATTAGAGGAAGCTACAAGAACAGAACTTCCAGAAGGTGGGAGACTATTTGTACCCCGTGGTGTCCCCACGGGGGGGGGAGGTCTTGGGGTCTCAAACCCACAGTGTTCACAGAAAGTGTGGTGCTATATACCAATTCCAACCCAATCCCCCT
>CM065702.1:11749768-11752268 GCA_017654935.2 Phymorhynchus buccinoides | reverse complement strand
TTTTAGCCAGGGCAAGCTCCTAGCATAACATCGCCAGTCCAAACGGAGTGTGGCTGCTCACGTGGCGGGGTAATCAAAAACGGCCACATACATAATAATGTTCTCATCCCTATAGCTGGTGCAGTTGTACCATAGTGTTCAAGTGCTTCGGCTGTTGGGATGATCCCTGGAGTCTTTAAGCCAGGGTACAACAACAACAAGGGCGTCGCCGAGCGGCAGACATGTCCGTCACCAGCAATGCCACGCACTTGCGACACCCCGTAGAGTGTCACATCCTGACACAAAATTGGAAGGGATTCTGTCTTCTAGTTCACGAGATACAGCTTGAAGAAGAAACATATAGCGCAAAGAAGGAAATTTCGGTTTTCAAGGTCACACTTCAAGGTCAAGGTCAGCATGGTGATAATTTATGCTCGGATGTTTTCTTCTCTAGGGTATACAGTACCACACACAATCTGAAGCGCTTCTGTCAAGTACCAATGTGGAAAATATGGCTTAAAACCCAATGTGTAGACCCCTACCACTTTCAAGGCCTACTGATCGCCCGGACCGTGACCTTGACCTTGATCGGTATGCCACCAGAACGGGCATAAGCCAAAGTACCTTCATGCCAAATTTGAAGACTCTAACACTAACGGTGTGGGAGTTATGGCCCCTGAAAGATTTTCGGTTTTCAAGGTCGTACGCCAAGGTCAAGGTCACGACGGCAATATGGTTTGCGCGGATGCCTTCCTCTCATGGTGACACACCAGCACACAAAATTTGACGTGATTCTGTCAACCCGTTCGAAAGATATCCTTGGGACAGACAGAAGGAGAAAAAAATGACCCTCCGATTTTCAGGCTCCAGCGATCTTTTTGACCTTGACCTTGACCTTGATCGGTATGCCATCATCAGAACGGGCATAAGCCAAACCACCTTCATACCAAGTTTCAACATCCTATGTTGATCGGTGCCCGAGATATGGCTAAAAATAGATTTTCGGTTTTCAAGGTCGTACGTCAAGGTCAAGGTCACGACGGCAAAATGGTTTGCGCCGATCTCTTCCTATTAAGGAGGCACACCTTCACACAAAATTTGACGCGATTCGGTCAAGCGGTTCGGGAGATATCCTTGGGACAGACAGAAAAGAAAAAAAAAAAATACAAACCAGCCCATCGCAAAGTCCGTTCGTTACCTTCGGTGACGGACAACAACTGGCTGGCATTAGCCTGTATGTTGTAAGGGGCAAACAGTAAAAGTGGACGCTGTACAATAACTGATTTTCTACAATGAATATCACAGCTTATAGCATCAGTCTGTTGGTGGAAGACTATCACTCTCAAACCAGGGGGCCTTGGCACCGGCTCTGGTGCTGCAGCAAAAAGGGATTGGTTGGCCTTTTGGGGGGAACTTCCCCAACGCCAGCTGTCCTCAAACCCTTTTGGCCGAGAGAGTGGGGATGTACCCTGGGTAAGGCATCTTAGCTATAATAAACAAAGTTTAGCCCAGCCTGCCGGAATAGCGTCTGCCCCCTCACACTATGGTTACACTGTAATATGTGTGTGCCTGTCTGTACCATGACTGCCACATGATTTCTTTCTTTGTCGAACGCTAGATGGCCACACCAGTTGCCCTGACGAATGCTGTCCTGCAGAGGTATGTGCAGCTTCTGCCTCAGTCTGGAGTTTGGCCACGTGGCTTGCCGAGTGCCATGAGTCTTGGAGGAGGTGTTCGCTGGTCATGGGGCAGTGCCACATGGATGTCCGTCTGGCCAACTTTCATGATGATGCATTCTGTTGTGTCCTGTACGGAGTCTGATGACCTGGTCAGCTGACTGTAGTAGCTGTCATCCTTGCAGAAGTTTGGGTGTTGCTGTGTCCTGCCACTGAAGGTGATGGTGATATGATAATGATGATGATGATGGTCATGATGATGATGATGGTGATGACCTGCCTGTCTTCCTGGTATTGCTGTCCACCCTCCCTTGCAAGTCTGTCAGCCATCTCGTTTCCATAGACTCCACAGTGGGCAGGAATCCACTGAAGTGTTACCTTCGCTTGTGTGGCCAGTGACAGAGTGAGGGCAAGCTCATTCGGGTCTTTTCGTCGGGGGTCCTGAAGTGCACCCAATACAGAAAGGGCATCGGTGAAGATGACAACCTGCTTGTGTGCCTTGTCCTGATGTTCCCTGACGTGGGCCGCTGCAGTTCTAATGGCCTCTGCTTCTGCCCTGAAGTTGGTGGAGTACTTGCCAGTCGCAATGGGAATGTGGGTCTCCTCGTCTGCGTACCTTATGTACACACCGCCGCCTCCATTCCTTGTTGCTTCCATGGCAGAGCCGTCTGTGTAGACGTGAGTCCATTTCTCCCCAGGGTAGGCGGACTGAATGAGCTCTAGGGTCAGTGATTTCCTCTCTTGGTCCAACTGTGTTCATTTCTTCCCAATGCCTGGTATGTCTGTGCATATGGCTGGGATGAGGGAACAGATGCTGTGGATGGTATGGTGTAGGCATGTGATTT
>CM065702.1:11732268-11734768 GCA_017654935.2 Phymorhynchus buccinoides | reverse complement strand
GCACGCACACACGGCACACACACACACACACGCGCCACACGCACACGCACACACACACACAACGTGCACACGGCACTGGAAACTCTCACGCTCTCTCTCTCTCTCCTCTCTCTCTCTCTCTCTCTCTCTCGGTCTCCCCCTCTCACACACACACATACGCACACGCAGCACGCACACACACGCACACACACGCCACCACGCTTTGCGCACGTCACTGCACACGCGCGCACGCACACACACACGCACGCACCAACGCACACACACACACATACACACACAACACACGCACGCACACACGCACGCACCAGGCACAAGATACAATACTGGCTCGTAAGTAGTAGGCTGGTAAATAATTGCTAACCTCAGAACAATTATTGTAGAGACTGTCCGGGGGTCTGACTGAGTGAGTGAGCACACAACTCACCACTGACCATTGAGTGACCGACCGACTGACCGACCATCTGACGGATGTCCCAGGCCACGTCATTATCACCACCACCATCACCACCATCATTATCATTATCATTATCATCGTCACCATTACCTGCCATCATCATTACCCAACCACAGTACAAGGTCACTACCTTCGCACTATGGTTACACTGTGGTGTGTGTGTGTGTGTGTGTGTGTGTGGTGTGTGTGTGTGTGTGTGTGTGTGTGTGTGTGTGTGTGTGTGTGTGTGTGTGTGTTGGGTGTGTGTGCATTTCTAGAGAGAGAGATGAGAGATGAGGAGAGAGACAGAGAGGGGCAGAGGAGAGAGGAGATGAGAGAGAGATGCAGTGGTGGAGTGAGAGAGGAGAGAGAGAGATGGAGAGGCGACAGTTAGGAGACTGAGGAGCGAGAAGATGAGAGAGAATGAAGAAAGAAGGCGAGAGATTGATCGAAGGTCGGAGGAGCGCGCGGAGAGGGAGAGAGCGAGAGAGAGGAACGAGGGGTGAGGAGGGAGAACGAGAGTCGCGAGGAAAGGAGGAAGATGGAGAGGGAGATGTCGAGAGGAGAGAGTCGAGGGAAGAGAATTCGGGAAGTGAGGAGGGGAGAGACGAGAGAGAAGGGATCTGGATGACGGAGAGAGGGAGAAGAGGGGATCGGGCGAGTGAGAGATGAGAGAGAAGAGAAAGGAGAGAGAGCTAGGGGGGAGGGACGGGTGAGATGCTGAGGGGAGATTAATGAGAGAGGAGAGTTGAGGCAGGGAGAAGAGCGAGGCAAGGAGAGAGAGACCGGAAGGAGCCGAGGGAAGGTGAGTGACCGATGGAGGAGGGTAGGAGAGGAAAGATGGAGAGCAGGAGAGTGTGATGATGAGAGAAAGATGGCGGAGGGCAGGGGACCGCTATCGGAGGACTTGAGAGGAGAGAAAGAGTGAAGGAAGAATGTTACTTGTTTTGTTTTTTTTTTTTTTTTTTTTTTTTTTTTTTTTGTTGGCGAGAGGTGGAGAGGAAGATTGGACAAGAGAACAAAGAAGGGAAAGAGAGAGGGCGGGATGTTGTGTTTTTTTTTGTTTCAGGGCTTTGAACGGAGCGTTTTGTATGAGAGAGGTTGTGTCTCCGTTTTGATTCTTTTTTTGAGAGTTTTTTGTGGATTGAGAAAGAGAAGATTGAGATGAGAGAGGGAGAGCTTTTTTGTCTGGTTTTTGTTTTTTTTTGGAGAGGGGGGAGGACGGAGGGGACGAAGAGGACGAGAGAGACGGAGAAAGGATGAGAGAGACGAGAAAGCCAGAGGGATGAGAGGGGGGGGGAGGATAGAGGGACGTAGACTAGAATCGAGAGGAAGAGGAGGAGGGTAGGGGGAGACCGACTCCGGGATCTGAGAGAGCAGAGAGACGGGGCGAGCCGATCGTGAGAATAGGAGAGCAGAAGGGAGGAGATTTTAGGGAGGAGGGGGGATGAGAGGGAGAAGAGGGATTGGAGAAGGAGAGAGACCCCCCCCCCCCGCAGAGATGATGAGAGAGAGGAGAGAGAGAGAGAGGAGGAGAGCGATGACAGAAGAGAGAGAGAGAGAGAGAGAGAATGACAAATTGTATTCCAGAAAAGGCATCGCCCATTAGGAAGGGTGTGTGTCAACGTGTAAAGAAAGCGGATTAGCAATACATCAATAATAGAGGCTACTCCCTAATGGGTATTACACAGAAAGAGGAGTTACTCCCCTTGTTAGAGGTACAACCAGGCCCAAGAGAGGTAGGCGAGGAAAAGGTAGAAAACATCGTACTGCCAGTACGAAAATACGCAGTCTCTGTCTTTCTTTGTCTCCGTGTATGTCTGTCTCTCTCTATGTCTCTCTCTCTCTCTGTGTCTCTCTCCTCCATCCCTCCATCTCTCTTCGATCTTCCCTCCATATATTTTTTTTTCTGTCTGTCAATCGTATCAGTCTGATTTATTTTCTATCCTCACGAGCTCTGTCTCTCTTTCTTCGTCGTCTCTGTGGTTTGTCTGCCTGAGTGTGTCGCCTCTTTTGTCTCTGTTCAATGTTCTTTGTCTGTGTCTATGCATGTCTATCTTAAAATAT
>CM065702.1:11693196-11725696 GCA_017654935.2 Phymorhynchus buccinoides | reverse complement strand
TCTTGGAAGTTCAGTTTAACGTCGCGTATCGGCTTTCGCCATGTACGATGGGCTGAACAAACCAACCAGGGTATAAACAAACATTTTGTGTTCCTGAATCATTGTCTTAGCCAAAAGGCCGAGAAGCGATCAGAATTCGAATGAGCTGATCTTAACATTTGCCGATACTTTATAGTCACGGAGGCGTCTCTGTGAAATTCGGGTTGCTCATACCCGGAGAGCGCGTCGCAGCCAGAGGCGCACCACCCTTTTTTTTTTTGCATGCGATTTTTGTGTGACTGATGAGGAAAGAAAGGGGGGGGGGGGTAAATTTTGACCAAATGACAACTTTGTCCGTTGCCACTGGGATTAACGTGTGGTGAGTGCATGGGCACACGGGACCTCGATTTATCGTCTCATCCGAAAGACTTAGAGGAGGGTTGGGTTGGAATTGGTATATAGCACCACACTTTCTGTGAACACTGTGGGTTTGAGACCCCAAGACCTCGGACACCACGGGGTACAAATAGTCTCCCACCTTCTGGAAGTTCTGTTCTTGTAGCTTCCTCTAATCTATCACTCTCTTTGACTCTGCCTTTTCCCTTTGCTTTCTGTCATCTACTATCTTTCTGTCTTACAGGTCCATTCTCCTGCCCTTTAAAAAACCCAAAATTTCTTACAGCGGAAGATGGACATGCTGGGCCTAAATACTATTTGTTCTTAGGCGCATAACGGCAGCATGAAGCATCTGCGCTCATATGATAGGAGCCTGACTGAGCGATGGAATGGTAATAAGAAGACCCCAAGACCCATACTGTATAGCTAGGGATCACGGACAGGGATAAGATATTCAGACAGACAGACAGACAGACAGACAGACAGACAGAAAGAGGCATAATGGATGTGCAATACGCCCCATAAAAAGAATAGAACCGTTAGGCCGACAAGGAGGCTGGCAGAAAGACAGACAGACATGCAGACAGACAGATAGACAGACAGACACAGACAGACAGACAGACAGACAGACAGACAGACAGACAAACACTTAGACATGCATACAGACATACATACATACATACATACATACATACATACATACATACATGCATACATACATACATACATACATACATACATACATGCATGCATACATACATACATACATACATACATACAGACAGACAGACAGACAAACAGACAGACAGACAGAGGCATAACGGATGTGCAAATAAGCCCCATAAAAAGAACAGGACCTTCAGGCAGACAGGTGGACAGACAGACAGACAGACAGACGGATAAACAGACAGACAGACAGACAGAGGCATAACGGATGTTGCAATACATAATGAGCTCCATAAAAAGCAGAACAGGACCTTCCGGGTGTGTGCTTAGCAGGGATCAATGCTGCCCGTACATGCGCAAGGATTACAAACAAATGGAATAGTCGCACCCTGGTCTTTCTTGTCTGTCTTGTCTTTCTTGTCCCTCTGTCTGTTTCTCATACGTGGTCAGATTTCACGTGGTGACAGCCCTGACATGGCCTTAGTTGTCGACGGGGCTATAATTTTTTTAAATCTTAATCCTTATCTTATTAATGGTTGTTTTTTTAACAAAAGTATTTTAACAAAAAAACACTTTGATTTTGTTTGTACCTTTGTATTTTTTATAACCCCTGCATTTCTCGGTTAATTGCAATTTTCCGTTTTTGCCTTTCTTGCCAAACATAAAGCTGTATTTTATTAACCTTTTTAGCTAATAACCTTTTTGGAATACTAACCCTATCCCTAACCCTACCCCCCCCCCCCCCCCCTATAAGACGGGAAAACGCAATGAACCACGACTGTGACAAATGGCGCCGTGTACTGCAATACATAGGGGGGGGGGGGGGGGGGGTATACTATTAGATAATGGCCTAGGGTTAGGGATAGGGTTAGTATGTGTTTTTCTTCTTCTTCTTCTTCTTCTTCTTCTTTTTCTTCTTCTTCTTCTTCTTCTTCTTCTTCTTCTTCTTCTTCTTCTTCTTCTTCTTCTTCTTCTTCTTCTTCAGTTTAGCATCCTTCAACAGCAACAGCAGTTGTAACATTACAACAGCAATTCAACTACAAGGCATGACGCACAAATTACAACAGCAATTCAACTACAAGGCATGATGCACAAATGACAACAAAAGTTCAACTACAAGGCATGATGCACAAATGACAACAACAGTTCAACTACAAGGCATGATGCACACATTACAACAACAGTTCAACTACAAGGCATGACGCACACATTACAACAATTCAACTACAAGGCATGATGCACAAATGACAACAACAGTTCAACTACAAGGCATGATGCACAAATGACAACAAAAGTTCAACTACAAGGCATGATGCACAAATGACAACAACAGTTCAACTACAAGGCATGATGCACAAATGACAACAACAGTTCAACTACAAGGCATGATGCACACATGACAACAACAGTTCAACTACAAGGCATGATGCACAAATGACAACAACAGTTCAACTACAAAGCATGATGCACAAATGACAACAACAGTTCAAATACAAGGCATGATGCACAAATGACAACAACAGTTCAACTACAAAGTATGATGCACAAATGACAACAACAGTTCAACTACAAGGCATGATGCACAAATGACAACAACAGTTCAACTACAAGGCATGACGCACACATTACAACAATTCAACTACAAGGCATGATGCACAAATGACAACAACAGTTCAACTACAAGGCATGATGCACAAATGACAACAGTTCAACTACAAGGCATGACGCACAAATGACAACAGTTCAACTACAAGGCATGATGCACAAATGACAACAACAGTTCAACTACAAAGCATGATGCACAAATGACAAAACAGTTCAACTACAAGGCATGATGCACAAATGACAACAACAGTTCAACTACAAAGTATGATGCACAAATGACAACAACAGTTCAACTACAAGGCATGACGCACACATTACAACAATTCAACTACAAGGCATGACGCACAAATGACAACAATTCAACTACAAGGCATGATGCACAAATGACAACAGTTCAACTACAAGGCATGATGCACAAATGACAACAGTTCAACTACAAGGCATGACGCACAAATGACAACAGTTCAACTACAAGGCATGACGCACAAATGACAACAACAGTTCAACTACAAGGCATGACGCACAAATGACAACAACAGTTCAACTACAAGACATGACGCACAAATGACAACAACAGTTCAACTACAAGGCATGATGCACAAATGACAACAACAGTTCAACTACAAGGCATGATGCACAAATGACAACAGTTCAACTACAAGGCATGACGCACAAATGACAACAACAGTTCAACTACAAGGCATGATGCACAAATGACAACAACAGTTCAACTACAAGGCATGATGCACAAATGACAACAACAGTTCAACTACAAGGCATGATGCACAAATTACAACAACAGTTCAACTACAAGGCATGATGCACAAATTACAACAACAGTTCAACTACAAGGCATGATGCACAAATTACAACAACAGTTCAACTACAAGGCATGACGCACAAATTACAACAATTCAACTACAAGGCATGACGCACAAATGACAACAACAGTTCAACTATAAGGCATGACGCACAAATTACAACAGCAATTCAACTACAAGGCATGATGCACAAATGACAACAGCAATTCAACTACAAGGCATGATGCACAAATGACAACAGCAATTCAACTACAAGGCATGATGCACAAATGACAACAGCAATTGAACTACAAGGCATGATGCACAAATGACAACAGCAATTCAACTACAAGGCCATGATGCACAAATGACAACAGCAATTGAACTACAAGGCATGATGCACAAATGACAACAGTTCAACTACAAGGCATGATGCACAAATGACAACAGCAATTCAACTACAAGGCATGACGCACAAATTACAACAATTCAACTACAAGGCATGATGCACAAATGACAACAGCAATTCAACTACAAGGCATGACGCACAAATGACAACAGCAATTCAACTACAAGGCATGATGCACAAATGACAACAGCAATTCAACTACAAGGCATGACGCACAAATTACAGCAATTCAACTACAAGGCATGACGCACAAATTACAGCAATTCAACTACAAGGCATGACGCACAAAATACAACAGCAATTCAAAGAATTCAAGAAATACGCATCCCCGTAACCCACCCACCCTAGTCTCCCATACACCGTGCGCGCGCGCGCACACACATAGGGGAAGACGGGGTAAAAAGCGCATGGGCGGGTAAGAAGCCCACCCCAATTATCTCATGAAATGAAGCAAATTTCAGTCTCATTTTGCCCATGAGACGAGCGTTAATGTCTAGCATTCGTCTCATGGGCAAATTTGACCCTGAAATTTTCTTTATTTCATGAGATAATTGGGGTGGGCTTTTTACCCGCCCATGCGCTTTTTTTTTTACCCCGTCTTCCCCTACATACGCACACGCGCGCACATACAAAAAAGTACAAACAAGTTCTAAAAGTAAAATAGGGAGGGAGAGAAACAAACCCATAAAAAATTGTGTGTGGTGTGCTGGTAGAGAGAGAGAGAGAGAGAGAGAGAGAGAGAAATTGCGAGTCTTGACACTGCACCGAAGCAGACGAAGAGCTTTTGACAAGCCTGAAACACGTGAAAAGTTTGCATAATTAAGGAGTTATGCTTCTGTCTTGGCCAATCGTGTGGAAGCGCGCGCGTGCCTTCTTTCAAGTTCCCGTCTCCCTGTCGAACCTCTTTTTTGTGAACTCAAGAGCTCAGCAAGGCGATTGTTGGCTGCCATATTGAAATTTAAGACAGGCAGGTGTCAGCTCAGAGGTGGGACTTTGAAATCAAAGGTACGTGCTTTGTTTGTGAAAATCCATGCGTGTGTTTGTGGAGAATGGTGTGTTTATAAGCGTCGTAGGTGGGCAGATGACAGTTTGGGAACTCTGTATCGATTTTTGTTTGTGTGTGTGCGTGGAAAAGTTCAGTCACCGGTATAATTAATAGCTTCCATGTTAGGGTTACGCGGGGCAAAAGTGTAGCTCGTGCAAATCTGCCGCTCGCTACTATGAGAGTGTATTTTGCGACAACCACAAATTTCACTCTTTCTTTACTTGAACCATTTACCTACCCCTACCCCTACCCCTACAAAAAAGTGAAATTTGTGGTTCATGCTCAGTCAATGTCGCAAATACACACTCATAGTAGCGAGCGGCAGATTTGCACGAGCTACACGTTTGACTGCGACAGCCATGTTCCTGTGGTAATCGGTAACTTCGTTAGGGGAAAATTCGTCAGAGGAAAATCATCGTCTGGGCAAAATTCATCAAAAGGAAACTTCGTCTGAGGGGAAAATTCGTCAGGGCAAAATTCGACAAAGGAAAATTCGTCTGCGTTTTTGGTCAGGTTAGGTTAGGTTAGATATTAGGGACAGGCTTTCATCAGCCTAGACCTTGCGGCCTATAAAACGTCCCATCATATATTTTGATTTTGCATTGGGGAAAATTCGTCAGAGGAATATTTCTTAAAGGGAAAAGGAGGGGGAAAAAAGTCAGGGGCAAAAAGCAGTTGCCTAAAAGGGTCATAAAAACATGAAACTCGATTATTTTTCGTCGTTTTATTTTTCTTATCCCTCTCCTCCTCTACAATCATCGTCCCTGTGTCTGAGTGTCAAGTACGATGTGTTCTATTATGGCCGGATCCAGGGGGGGGGGGGGGGGGGGGTACCTGGGTTCCGTAAACCCCCCCCCCCCCTCTCCCTCCAAAAAAGAAAGAAAGACAGTCATACTTGCTGCTTTGTTGTTCTAAGGTACACTTTAACCCTTTCACCGCCAGCCATATTTCAGCCAAAAATGTTCCATTAAATTTACCTGGGTAGAGAATAAAATCCATCTGCAGTATTGGGGATTCTTCTGTGACGTATATAAAATAAGGTCTATCCTTACTTCACAAAACTAAGACAATAGGGTCTTTGGATAATACCCCAATTTTATGCCTTTTACTGACATAGGTGTTAAATCACTGTGGTGCTAAAATGCGACTTTGGCGGTGAAAGGGTTAACGGGAATGTTGGTATACTGTCCATAAAGGTCTCCGATCGATTGGACGCGAATCTCACCACAAAAGAAGAAGAAAAGGAATGTTGGCACTTCTTCTTCTTCTTCTTCTTCTTCTAATTACTGGACAGGGCCCTATCTTCTTCTCCTTCCAGTCAATCGGTCAACTTCAACGGGTTGAAGACGACTGCTGATAATTATAATGAAAAAAAGAAGAAAACGGTCACCACGCAGCGCCGAGACACAGAAATAGATCATAGATGAATGAAATAATGAATAAATAAATGATTAATAATTAAATAAATAACAATAACATTACATAACAAGGGCGTCGCCGAGCGGCAGACATGTCCGTCACCAGCAATGCCACGCACTTGCGACACCCCGTAGAGTGTCACATCCTGACACAAAATTGGAAGGGATTCTGTCTTCTAGTTCACGAGATACAGCTTGAAGAAGAAACATATAGCGCAAAGAAGGAAATTTCGGTTTTCAAGGTCACACTTCAAGGTCAAGGTCAGCATGGTGATAATTTATGCTCGGATGTTTTCTTCTCTAGGGTATACAGTACCACACACAATCTGAAGCGCTTCTGTCAGTACCACACACAATCTGAAGCGCTTCTGTCAAGTACCAATGTGGAAAATATGGCTTAAAACCCAATGTGTAGACCCCTACCACTTTCAAGGCCTACTGATCGCCCGGACCGTGACCTTGACCTTGATCGGTATGCCACCATCAGAACGGGCATAAGCCAAAGTACCTTCATGCCAAATTTGAAGACTCTAACACTAACGGTGTGGGAGTTATGGCCCCTGAAAGATTTTCGGTTTTCAAGGTCGTACGCCAAGGTCAAGGTCACGACGGCAATATGGTTTGCGCGGATGCCTTCCTCTCATGGTGACACACCAGCACACACAATTTGACGTGATTCTGTCAACCCGTTCGAAAGATATCCTTGGGACAGACAGAAGGAGAAAAAAATGACCCTCCGATTTTCAGGCTCCAGCGATCTTTTTGACCTTGACCTTGATCGGTATGCCATCATCAGAACGGGCATAAGCCAAACCACCTTCATACCAAGTTTCAACATCCTATGTTGATCGGTGCCCGAGATATGGCTAAAAATAGATTTTCGGTTTTCAAGGTCGTACGTCAAGGTCAAGGTCACGACGGCAAAATGGTTTGCGCCGATCTCTTCCTATTAAGGAGGCACACCTTCACACAAAATTTGACGCGATTCGGTCAAGCGGTTCGGGAGATATCCTTGGGACAGACAGAAAAAAACAACAACAAAAAAAAAAAAAAACAACAAAAAAAAAACAACAAACAAACAAAAAAAAATACAACCCAGCCCATCGCAAAGTCCGTTCACCTTCGGTGACGGACAAAAAAGGAGAGAGGCACTTTATTATGTTAAAAAAGCTTCAGCTTCAGGGGGTGGTGCCCCTGGACCCCACCGGGGGCATACGCCGGACCCCAGACCCCCGCCCTTGTTTGTAACTTCCCCCCCCCCCCCCCCTCTAATGTATTTTCAGGTCCGGCCCTGTCCATGGTGGCATATCTCTCTGTGTGTGCCGGGTTTGGTGTGTCTTATGTGCGTGTGTGTGTTCGTGTGCGCGTGCGTGCGCGCTGCGTGCGTGCGCGCGCGCGTGTGTGTGTGTGTGTGTGTGTGTGTGGGCGCGCCCCGTGTGTGTATGTGTGTGTGTGGGCGCGCCCGTGTGTGTCACGTGTACCGCTACACATGCGTATTCATGCACATGTCCGCCCTCACCACCGTGCGCGATCGCCTTGGCTAGAACACCAAAGCTACATCAAAATGTTATGCTCTACATAGTTATGCGGGGATTGTCTTTAGCCATGACATGCTCCTAGCATAACATCATGTCTTTAAAATCCTCCGAAGTCGGAGTGTGGCTGCCCACGTGGCGAGGTAATCCTAAAACGGTCACACACGTAATGTTCTCATCCCTAGCTGGTGCATTTGTACCATAGTGTTCAAGTGCTTCGGCTGTTGGGATGATCCCTGGAGTCTTTAAGCCAAGGCACAACCACCACCGTGCGCGCACCCACACACACACACGTACGAGTGCAAACGCGCAAGCGCGCACACACAAATACAAGCACGCGCACGCGCACACGCACACGCACACGCACACGCACACGCACGCACACGCACACACACACACACACACACACACACGTCACTTCACCATCCCTGGCAGTCTTGGAATCCAGGCTTCAACGCCACCTGAACTGGATCAACATCCCAGACTCTGGAGGGGAGCCGGCGTCTGAAACCAGCACTGAAACCTTCAACAAACTTCCCTACTATACCCCAGTCCCTCCATCTTCACCCCCAATTATTTTTACCCCAGTAGTTAGGGATCTGTTTGTTCTGTCTTTGTCTTTTTGGTTGGGACTTGGGCATTGCCTTATGGAGTGTCTAGGGTCGGCTAGTTCCCAGCTTGCTGGGGGCGAACGTGAAAATTAGTAGCTGCTGGTAGCTCCCTGTAGTTTTTCCCTTCCCAACCGAGAACTAGGTGTTTTTTTAATATTTTTTTATATTTAATAAATATATTCTGATTCTTTTACTTGATTTTCCTATTGATTCTGATATTAGTTTGTATGCGTATTCATTTTCTCTTCCTCTCTCTCTCTTCTGATTCTTTTTCTATGGTCACCCCCTAAAGTGTGTACAATTACTTCTATATAAAGAAGTTGGTCACCTCCACAGAAGAAGAAGAAGACATGTGTGCCTGTGTAGTGAAAGCGGCAATGCAGGGCCCGCGTAATCACCGCTGCTTTTTGTTTAGGTCAGAAATTGACCACGTAGCTCGAACGTAGCAAGGACGTGACGCGCGTGGCATGAAAACGTTTTAAAATGTGATTTTTTAGTGGTGGTTGCTGGCGACGAAAGCACATCTTTGCCAAGGAAAAAGTAGGTCATTGCCATGAAAGTGACAAAAAATAGACTTTGAAATTGAGCGTTTGTAAACACGAAAAAGGGTGTCAAAGCTACAACTTGGCCAAGCGTTAACCCTTTCACCGCCAATGTCGCATTTATGCACCACAATGGTTTAACACCCATGTCACTAAAAATGCATCAAACCAGGGACTGTAATCTGACGACCCTATTTTCTTAATTTAGGGAAGCAAGGATAGGCCGAATGTTATACATGTCACAGAGGAATTCCCAATATTGCAGATACTTTTTTTTTCTCTACCCAGTTAAGTTTAATGGCATTTTTTGGCGGAAAATGGCTGGCGGCGAAAGGGTTAAACAGGCAATTTGGAAGTGTAAAAGTGTATCGACCTTATCCAGTTATCGTGATCGAGCACCGTAGGCTTTGGGTTCTTCCCAAACGGTCCAAATCTCATGACTGAAAAACATAGCATACTTTTGGACCGTTTGGGAACAAACCGAGCTTGCGGTGCTCGATGGCGATATTGCCCCCCCCCCCCCCCCTCCCCCTCCCTCCCCGCCAAATTATCGTGTTGAATATTTGTTCTGAGAAGGAATATGTTAGTCTGCTTGTAAGGGATAGGGCTAATGAGTAGGTGTAGAGTGGCACAGTGGTAGCGCGTTCGCTTCGTGTCAAGTAAACCCGAGTTCGAACCTGGGTACAGGGGATTTTTTCCTTTCACTTTGCACTAGGCCTTACGGTCTGAACGTGGTCTTTCGGATGAGACGATAAACCGAGGTCCCGTGTGCCCATGCACTTAGCATACGTTAAACCCAGTGGCAACGAAAAAGTTGTCATTTGGTCCAAATTTACCCCCCCCCCCCCCTTTTTCTTCCTCAGTCATCACACAAAAAAATCGCATGCCAAAAAAAAAAAAAAATGGTTGCGCGCCTCTGGCTGCGACGCGCTCTCAAGGTGGGAGCAACCCGAATTTCACAGACACCTCTGTGACTATAAAGTACCTAATACCTAATGTTAGATTAGGGTCATTTCTTGAACAGAGATTGAAACAATGAAAGCCCAAGTACAGGGAAGGAGCGGTTTTGACGGGAAGTTGGGCAAAGTTTCAATCGCTTATTAGTCCCCGCCCGTCCGTCCGGCTATTCGTCCGTTTTTCTCAAAAACTATTCAGTCTATCATCATCAAATTTGGCATACTAGTTTGCCAGGATGCAAGCTATCCACTGATGTATTTAGTTTTACATTAAGGTCAAGATCGCGCCAGTTACGGGGTTCAAACCCCGAAACACATAATCGCTAATATCTCGCGAAGTTTTGCATGTATTTCAATGCAGTTTTGTTCACAACATTTCTTGATGAATGGTCTATAACACAGTTGTCATTAATTTTTCTCTGTGCGCAAGATCGCGCGCGCTCAAATCACGGGTCCGAACCCCAAGGCTATATATAAAAACTATTCGGTTACGTGCTGTTTTGATGCGTTTTTATGTAGTTACGTGCTGTTTTGATGCGTTGTTATGTATGTGTACAACCGACACATTCCGATTTCGGAGTAGCTCGGCGATGCTGCGAGGGGACTTTGCAGCCGCTCGGCTTTGCACTTGTACTTTTTGTTGTTGCAATATTCACATGTATTTCCGTAAGAGAAGATACTCCATGAAACGTAAACTAGAGGGTGAAGACGCTATAGCACCAGCCGCACGGTAGCATTTTCGGAGCTTCATTATTAAACTTGGCCTAGATATCCTAACTACCTATCCACATGCAACAGTTGAGGGTCCTAGGTTCTTCCGTTCAAACGCTATCGTGGTCACACACCCACCCTCATAGCCAGCCAGGAAGACACTCCCATATAGTGAGCCAGTCAGGAAACGAACAACACTGAAAACATTAACCATCTTTTGTCTCTGGGCTGGCTAAAAAAAATCAACGAACTATGGGGAATAAAATCAATATGGGATGTTGCTTTTTGTGTGAATAGGTACATGGCTGATGGCTGATACTGCTACTTCCCTGGAATCAACAGCACGCCACTGAGCACGACGTTTTTCGTCGATGGTATGTCACAAGATGGCCCTTTCGACTGTGCATCCAGATCCAGATCCAGATCCTGAGGCTGAGATCCAGCACTAGTAAAGATCACTACTGTCGCCCACAGCCCAGTCCTGCCAAGTCGCCAGCATCAGGAGTCAGACCTGGTCCATTTTGCCTCGACTTATTGCCTATGAACAGGTAAGTCAGCAGTTTGCAGAGTTTGTAAGGTCCTACTGTTAACACACACATGCGCCTAGGCCCTAGTAGCCAGGTACAAGATTGTTCAGCCTTTGGGCCGATTGATTCCAGGCGTTTTGATGGCCCCAGAGGTCAAATGAGTATAGAGATATGAGTAAATGAACTAAATAGGTCCATGGCGGTTCTTCCTCTAATGCTGTTTTCGAAATATGGAAATATTTGTTATGAGTGAATAAAAATGAACTAAATAGGCCAATATCAATTCTTTTTCTGATGTTGTTTTCGGAATATACAATTATTTCTTACTAGTGAATGCAAACGAACTACTTCTAATGCTGTTTTCGGCCCTTCAGCCTAAATAATAATTTCCCAATCTCATGCCTGGCTACACGTGTGCATACTTTGTTAGGAAAATTAAAATTAAAAAGAACCAATGTGCCTTGTAAGACTGAATTTAATTTCAGACCTGGCTGCTTTACACGTTTGATTAGCTTTGCTACGCTAGGTCTCTGTAACAAACTTTAGAAATGTATTGTGCTGTTTTGATTCTTTGAACGTTATACAGAATTGTGCTTGGTGACTTTTAATGAATAGGATTAACACATTTCCGTACCAAGGCTACACCGTTTTTAGCTTCTCATGGCTTAGGTAGGACAATGTAAGATTAATAGACAATGATTTTGTTTCGATTTGCAGAGAACAACTCCACAGTGCGACTTTCTGAAGTTTCTTCGGGTCTTAAATACAAAAATATTTTTTTTTTACTTTTTATTTTTATTATTTATGTATTTCTTACCAATAACTTTCACCAGTCGTTGAAACTGAAAAAAATCAATAATCTGAACGCGTTTGCATTCTCCCCCCACCCCTACTAAGAAATCTTGTTTTGACTCCCATACAAATGCCCCCAAATTGAAAACGAAACATTTGATAGAGCAGCCTCAATTTAAGTTGGGGGCATTTGTATGTGGGTCACAGCTACCCAGAAAAAAAACCAAGTGACTTAATCGTGGTGGGTCAGTGGTTGTCTTTAAGGGCCGGCCACACGTCCACTAAAATCGCACAACTGTACGATACGATTCGATCACGCGGTCTCGAAGCGCGAATCACATTTTGTTATTCGAGACCATGTGATCGAATCGTATCGTGCAGTCGTGCGATTTTAGTGGACGTGTGGCTGTCCCTTTACTGTCATCTACCATCTGTCTGTCTAGCCGGTCCATTCTCCTGCCTTTTTTCTCTCGAGAAAGTCTTACGAAGATTATCTCCAGCCGAAGACGGACATTGCTGGGCCTAAGTATTTCTTAGGTCGCATAACGGCAGCATGACGCATATGCACTCATAATTGACAGGTGTTTCGCTTTACTAAGACAGTATCATGGAATGATTCTTGAACTGTCTGTGCTTTACTGCAAGATACGTTGAAGAAACTGTAAAATGCCGTTGTTTCGTTACCTTGTTCGATGGGTGGAACAGAACTGTGGAAGGGTAGTGGGGGGACGGGGGAGGGGAAGGGTAGTGGGGGGAGGGGAAGGGTAGTGGGGGGACGGGGGAGGGGGAGCGAGTGGTGGGGGTGCGGGTGGCGTTGTAGTTGAGGGAACGCGTAGTTGAAGGCGAAGCTTGTGTCTTTGTCAACATGCATTTTATCACGTAACAGATATTAGGTAGGTCACTGTGTGTGTGTGTGTGTGTGCGTGTGCGTGCGTGTGCGTGTGCGTGCGTGTGCGTGTGCGCGCGCGCGAGCGTGTGTGTATGTGTGCGCGCGCGCGCGCGTGTGCATATATGTATGTGTTGCGTGCGTGTGCGTGTGCGTGTGTGCGAAGTCGAGTCAAAATGATCTTTAGTGGGGATAAAGAAAGAAGCTATCACAGCTTTTGTTTCTTCAGATTCTGTTCTCAAGAAATAAGAAAAAACGTAGCCAGAAACTAGAAAAAGCATTGTAAACAGAAACGAACGAATAAGGACAACATGCACAAGGAAGCGGTAGGCAATTTAAATAGTCACTAGTTATTTATGGAAAACTCGCATGTATGGAAAAGAAAGGGAGGGAGAGAGAGAATTATATATGCCAGTGTGCGCGTGTGTGCGTGTGTGTGTGTGTGTGGTGTGTGTGTGTGTGTGTGTGTGTGTGTGTGTGTGTGTGTTGTGTGTGTGGTGAGAGAGAGAGGGAGAGAGAGAGAGAGAGAACTTGAAACTTGAACTTGAACAATTTTATTGTATTTTAGCTTTACAAGCCTTTTCAGCAATCGACACGATGCGCAAACAACGCTTCGCGGCAGTTCGCCATGGAAAACATGCAGAGAGAGAGGGAGAGAGAGAGAGGGGGGGAGGGAGGAGGAGAGAGAGAGGGGGAGGGAGGAGGAGAGAGAGAGAGAGAGAGAGAGAGAGAGAGGAGAGAAGAGAGAGAGAGAGAGAGAGAGAGAGAGAGAGAGAGAGAGTGTATCAGAATCATTTGATGCGGTATCATGTCGAGGCCTGCTGAACGGGTTCTAACTGGCTGGGTGACTTTGTGCGTGTGCATGTGTGTGTGCGTGCGTGCGCGTGTGCGTGTGCGTGTGTGTGTGTGTGTGTGTTGTGTGTGTGATTCTTGATATGCGAGCTAAAATTGACTGGATTTTCTTTAACCCAACAATTCCACACCAATCGCTTTCTGGCATCCATCTTCTCTTTCCAAGCGGAGTCTGAGGCAGAAGTCCTCGAAGAAATGTTTCAAACCCTGTTATCTGAATTCCACTCTGGCCTCTGCACTCCTTTCCTCACAAATCTGCCACCGTCTTCTGCCGTCAATCCCCACCACCATCGATTCTTTAGTTTCAGGAATATTCTTTTCTGCTTTCACAACCGCTCTTATAAAGGCCATTTTTTTTCTCCAAAAAACCAACAATCATCCGGGTCCCATTCGTCCCAAAACCTACAGACCTCTATCAATCCTCCATTTCTCTCCGAACTTCTGCAGAAAGTTGTACCGAAACCAGTGAACGATCATGTCCCTTAAAACAGTCATCACCGTCCTTACCAGTCTGTCTACAGAGCTAATTAACTAAAGTTCTGAAACGGGTCTTTGTTCACGTTGTGAAAGAACGGTTGCTTCTGATTGCTGGCAAAATCTATCTACTCATTGATGTACCGAGGATCGAAAAATGATAGAACAAACTGTCCTGAAACAAGATAAATCAACAGGACAATGTCCTGACTCTTGCCGAAATAAGTAAGAGTAAGCATACCAGTGCTAAAAATGTAATCATACGTTTGTACCTGACAGGGGAGGACACAATAGGACATTTAAAATTGTAATAGGTCTATGGCCTATGACCGGGGCCTCGGGACATCACTTGTCTACTGACACTTCGTAATCTGCCTTTGGTGCCCTAGATCATTCCATCATTTTCTCTCGCATAGAACATTCTTTCGGAATCAACACATCAGCTTTTTATTATTAATATTATCTTTCTGAAAAGCGTGCAATCGGTTCTCTCAACGGTCGTCAGTCTGAACAGGTTTAGGCTTGGTTTTGTGGAGTCCCCCCAGTGTTCTGTGCTAGGTCCTTTTTTGCCTATTCTATAATTTTATGCATCACCTCTAGCCAACATTATTGACCATTATTGCGGTTCCTCCTCCTTTCCCCGCACACCCTCCCTCCACCCTGACATGATCCAGGCCCCTTCTGCCAAGGCCTTCTTCGGGAGGCTTCTGTCAGAGCACTAATCCATCACACCAAACCCGCACCGGGGTAGGCAGTGGTTGGGTCGGCATCATGCTGGGTACCGCTGAACGGTCCTTGTCTGGCCGGTTGTCTGGCTGTCTACCCACCAAACACACACATGCACACATACGCACACGCACACACACACACGCGCGCACACACACACACACACACACACACACACACACACTGTGTGACACCTCTCTCTCTCTCTCTCTCTCTCCCTCTCTCTCTCTCTCTCTCTCTCTCTCTCTCTCTCTCTCTCTCTCTCTCTTTAAAATTTTATATTTCTCTTTCTCCTTCTGACCTCTTCGCCCTGCAGTCACAGTAACGATCAGTTTTGATTTTGGTGACTATAATATGGAATAAGAGGACCAGCACATCATGGTGCACCACTTCTATGTAGATGACACACAACTCAACAGCACAATCACCGGAGAGTAAAACACATTCATTCTTCTAGAAATTGGCGGCCAGTATTCCGACATCCAGAATGAGATGATTTGAAATAATACTCTGTTGAATGACGACAGAACCAAACCCGTGCTTTGTAAGAGCAAACTAGTCTCTCTTTCTCAAAATAGTTAATCCAACCGAGCAACAACTGTATCTCTCTCTCTGACACTGTCACGAACTTGTTCGTCACTCTCAACAACCCCACTGTGGGGATATCGACCCCATCTTTTAAACAAATACTCCACCCATCTTCTGGCAGTTCTGTGCATGTAGCTTAGCTTCCTCTAATTTGTCATTCTCCTTGATTCTGCCTTTTTCCTTTTGCTTACTGTCATCTGCTAACTTTCTGCTTTACAGGTCCGTTCTCCTATCTCTGTTATAGAAACACAAAGATTCTCTCCAGCCGAAAAACACACATGTTGGTCCTATTTCTTAGGCGCATAACGGTAGCAAGACGCATCTGCGCACATATGACAAGAAATTTTCAAAGAAGACAAAAATAACAATATGCTTCCCATGCAGTTTCCTCGCACAGGAATGTCGGTTGGTTCTGTTACCATCCGATCCGAGATATTGGCTCTAGTTAATTGTCAGACACGGAGATCTGCAGCCCTTAGCTGCAAGAGCAAGAAGATGACACAGCGAGCAGTTCAGCAGGATCCCCTGCCTCACCCAAACTCAAACTCTTTTATTTTTCGTAAAACCATCAAAGGAATTATTGACACACAGCAGCGCAGCGCCTCCTTCTCCCCCCGCACCATCAGAGAATGGAACGCCCTACACTTAGACCGTCCAGGCCCCTTCTGCCAAGGCCTTCTTTAGAAGGCTGCTGGCAGAGCACTAAATATGCACATCAGACCCTGGGGTAGGCAGTGGTTGGGCCGGCATCATGCTGGGTACCGCTGAACGGTCCTTGTCTGGCCGGTTGTCTGGCTGTCTACCCACCAAAACGCGTGCGCCCGCGCGCACAACGCGCACACACGCACGCACGCACGCACACGCACACACGCACACGCACGCACACGCGCACACACACACACACACACACACACTCTCTCTCTCTCTCTCTCTCTCTCTCTCTCTCTCTCTCTCTCTCTCTCTCGTTTATTTATTTATTATAGTAATTTGTTTACTTTTCTCCTTCTGACCTCTTCGCCCTGCCAGTCACAGCAATGATCAGTAATGATTCTGGAAACTATATGGAAGGAAAGAGGATCCAAGTGGGCAGCATCATCTCTCCTCACTCTCTATAATACAGGAAGAAAAAGCTCAATCATGTTGGCCCTCGACTTTCCGTTCTCTGCTCTGGTTACCTGTGGCGTTTAGAACTGAATGTCAACTAACCATCCTTTGCTGTTAATTTATCCATCAAGCTGCTCCGTCTTATGCCTACCTCTGTGACAATATTTCCACCTATACGCCAGCTCTCACACTACGTTCAGTTTCTGACCCTCTTTCTCTCCAGATCCCTGGGTATGAGCTTTCAGCTGTGGGTCGGCATTCTTTTGCTGTTTCGGGACCAACTGCCTTGAGCAAACTTTCTCTCCTCCGTCAGTGACTGACTGACTGACTGACCCTTTTCACCTTCAGAGTTTACCTGAAAACCCCGCCTGTTTCCTTAACATTGAAGCTCGCTCTTTTGTTGTTGTTGTCAACTCTTCTTCTTGCTTCTTTGCTCTATTTCTGTCGCATAAGTTTAATGCCAAGTGTGCGTGTGCGTGTGCGTGTGCGTGTGCGCGTGCGCGTGCGTGTGTGTTAAATTAAACACCCTTTGCTATACATTTATTCATAAAGCTGCTCCATTTTACCTTTGCGACAATATTTCCATCTATACGCCAGCTCGCACTTTACGTTCAGTTTCTGACCCTCTTTCTCTCCAGATCCCTAGGCATAAGCTTTCAACTGTTGGTCGGCGCTCTTTTGCTGTCTCAGGACCGACATCTTGGAACAAACTTTCTCTTTCCCTCCGTCAGCGACCGACCCTCTCTGCTTTCAAATCTAACCTCAAAACTCACCTGTTCCCCCGTCATTCAGGCTCCACTCTCTTTCTCTTCTCTCTCTTGCCTTTAGGTCTGTTTCTGCTGTATACCATTTATGTCATACGTGTGTGTTCGCTTTGTATTGCATTTTTGTTTGAATGCGTTGTGAATGCTAACGTGTGTGCGCGCTTTGATATGATTTCTATCAAGATTCAGCACCGCATAAATACTGTGTGTTTTTGCGTGTTTTCGCGAGTTGTGTTTCGAATGGTGAGGATGCTAATATGTGTGCTCGCTTTGATTTCATTTCTACAAAGGTAAGCGCCATAATTATGTATGCATGTTGCCATTGTTCTGGTGGTGATTAGCCAGCCGGAGAGAGAGAGAGAGAGAGAGAGAGAGAGAGAGAGAGAGAGAGAGAGAGAGAGAGAGAGAACACGAACGAATGTTTTTTTTTTAATGAGGGAAAGCCGAAAAAGCACGAGAGAGAGAGAGAGAGAGAGAGAGAGAGAGAGAGAGAGAGAGAGAGAGAGAGAGAGAGAGAGAATAGTTTATTCATGAAAGGTCAGTCAGCCGGAGAGAGAGAGATAGAGAGGTAGAGAGAGAGAGAGAGAGAGAGAGAGAGAGAGAGAGAGAGAGAGAGAGAGAGAGAGAGAGAGAGAGAGAGAGAGAGAGAGAGAGAGAACGAACGAATGTTTTTTTTAATGAGGGAAAGCCGAAAAAGCACAAAGAGAGAGAGAGAGAGAGAGAGAGAGAGAGAGAGAGAGAGAGAGAGAGAGAGAGAGAGAGAGAGAGGTCGAATAGTTTATTCATGAAAGGTCAAAGCCCCATATGAATGAAGAGCTATAACAAATTAATCACAATAAACAACAATTACATTAAGGCAAATATATTATGACAAAGTTATTTCTCTTAGCTGAAAGGCTTTATATAAACATGAAGCTACTTTACGTACAATGGTTGCATTACTTGATGACATCAATAAACAGAATCTGAACAGACAAGGGGAGTGAGTAAAAGTTCTTAGGAATTATATTTTCAAACGTAGACCGTTTAATACTGGACATTGCAGAACAAAAACGGACTTCATCCTCCTTTGATTTCTTGCATATGGGACATAATAAATCGACATACTCCTTTATGTTCCCACCAAATTTGTATTTACAAGTGTCCCATATGTGTCTGATTCAGACCAAGCGGACGTAAAACTCCATTTTCTCTCTCTCCTCAATAAAGATCATTTTGACTTGACTTGACTTGACTTGACATTGTTCACAGTTCTACAACGATATGAATCCTCAATAAAGATAATTTTGACTTGACTTGACTTGACATTGTTCACAGTTCTACAACGATATGAATGTACATTGATACAAGAGACACCAAATCTAAATTTAGTAAGAATAACTCGCAAATGCTTATCCATACCAATAGAAATATAACATGAAATAGTGAGGCTAAGAGAGAGGATACAGTGAAATGAATAACTTTTTTGAGGATGAACTTGGGTCTGCATTGTTGTGGCAACTACTTTCACTGCAGGCGAATCGGTGCCATAAATAACTTTGGTAAAAAAAAAGGGAGATAATTACGAGAAGTTCCTTCCCCTTATTCATTTCAATAGAAAGATAGCTCTTAAGAAGTGATTTGAAGAAAGGTTTTTGTGCACGACGAACCTGTCGCTTAACTGGATAAGAGCTTGCCAAGTCTGCCATCTACAGTCTGTCAGTCTCTGGCGGATCACTTCAAGAAATAGTTTTGCATCATTCTGCAATAATAATTAGTGTCACATTCTTAGAGAGAGGGAGAGGGAGAAAGAGGGGGAGGAATCCGAAGTGCATTTTGATTATCACTTTCTATCAAAATAGGGGAATGGGGGGGCGGGCACAGTGTTTGACAATGATGCATTTTAGCGAACAATTATAATAATATTGAAATTAATGAGATGACAGGAATAATATTGAAATTAATGGGTTGAAATTAATGAGATAACAGGAACGTGGAAAAAAGGGCAGGAGAATGGACCGGTAAGGTAATTGTGATAAACAAAAAATGAATGAAAAAAAAAGTAGAATTCGTACAAAAGCAATAGGATTCTCCCGCTATAAGAGCGGAATCCTAAATAAGTACATGAAAGACCCACCAGATCACGTGTCAAAATCACGGGTTTCATGTGTTTTCCCTCTTATAGCTGGTAGGAAATCTTGTTTTGACCAGTTTATCCTCCCATACAAATGCCCCCAAATTGAAAACGAAACATCGTTGAAAAAGAGCAGCCTGAGTTTCAAGTTGGGAGCATAGAAAAAAAACCGAGGGACTTAATCGTGGTGGGTCAGTGTATCTTTTTTTAATAAGATACTCCCTTTTCACTGTGTGAAACGGGGGTATAATAACTGGGCTTGCCATTTATGCAAGTTGGATTGACCTGAAGAAGCTTCAGAAGCCTGGAGGAGGAGTGCAGTACGGATGTCCAGGACTGAAACAACCACAGGCTTCACTTCTGACTCGGAAGGCAAGGTAAGGGAGACGAAGGAAACCAGAGAGAGGGAGAGAGAGGGGGAGAGGGAGAGAGAGAGAGAGACAGAGAGAGACAGAGAGAGACAGACATACATACATAGAGAAGGAGAGAGAGTCATACATATATAGAGAAAGAGAGAGAGAGATACAGAGAGAGAGAGAGAGAGAGAGAGAGAGAGAGAGAGACATAAAGAGAGAGAGAGAGAGACAGAGAGAGACAGACATAGAGAAAGAGAGAAAGAGAGAGAGAGAGAGAGAGAGAGAGAGAGAGAGAGAGAGACATAAAGAGAGACATAAAGAGAGAGACATAAAGAGAGAGACAGAGAGAGACAGACATAGAGAAAGAGAGAAAGAGAGAGAGAGAGAGAGAGAGAGAGAGAGAGAGAGAGAGAGAGAGAGAGACATAAAGAGAGAGACATAAAGAGAGAGACAGAGAGAGACAGACATAGAGAAAGAGAGAGAGAGAGAGAGAGAGAGAGAGAGAGAGCACATAATAACTACAAAAATACAAAAATGAAAACTTGAAGCATGACAGACATGAGTTTTAACTGACGAGAGGATATTAGATGTTTTTCTTGAAACCGTTCGGTGTCATTGTGCACGTGTCTTAAATACCTCCCACGTCACGTGTCACATTCCCTCTTATGCTAGGAAGATTTATTAAGATTTCTTACCAGCTATAACAATAATATAAGAGGGAAAACAAGTGGAAACCATGATTTTGACATGTGACGTGGTGGGTCTTTAAGGTTCAGCCACACTGCATACGGCGCGATGCAATTACGATCCGATTGTGACGTCGATGTCTGTGAGTCATGAATCACGTGGAAAAAACTTCCGTCTGAAAAATATTCCTAGTATTTTCGATGTTGACCCCAAATACATGAATCACATAAACTGTCTGATTCAAAACTATTGATATTTCATCAGATTCGTGTACGGGGGACTACAAATAATGTTAGTGAACAAAACTAGTAGGATTCATTTAGACGGTTGAATTTGACATGGATCATGCCTCACAAATATCAAATCGTATTGCGATCGCCTCGCATCGTGTGTAGTGTGTCTGGCCCTGTAGTGAAATGTACCTGTATTCTTGTTCGTTTTTGTTGTTGCAACATTTACTTTATTCCTAATAACTCCTTTGAAGCCCCCCGTGGGGATACAGGTGGAGGGGGTCTTTTGTATAAATAGTTCCCCCATCTTCTGGAAGTTCTGTGCTTGTAACATCCTCTGATCTGTCACTCTCTTTGACTCTGCCTTCTCCCTTTGCTTGCTGTCATCTACTATCTTTCTGCCTTACACCGGTCCATTCTCCTCGCCCTTTTTTCACGAAACACTTTCAGAAATATTTCCTCCAGCCGAAGTCGGACTTGCTGGGCCTAACTATTTCTTAGTTAGGCGCATAACGGCAGCATGACGCATCTGCGCTCATAATTGACAGGAAGTGATCGAGGAAGAAGAAGAAGAAGAAGACTGATTTGAAGGAAAATGCTACAAAAATGTTTTTGTGCGAATTTAACTTCCTGCATTTGTCGTCTTAGCGGGAAAATACAGGACTCCCTGGTCGCAGTCCAACTGCCACCCATTAAACAGCTTGAACAAGACACACCCCAAGGTTTTATATAGCACAATACAATATACACATACAAAATTACACTCTGTATTGTTAAATATTCGGGACTTTCCTGGTGTTGCACTGCCTCCGGGCATTGCCTCCAGGATCGTTCCCACCGTCTTTATATCCACTAATGTCCCATATGTGTCTGTTCCAGAACGGAGGACGTTAAGCAGAATTTCATTCCCATCCCAAGGTGCCAGTGAGACCCTGAGACGGACTGGACCCCACCTGCCCCACCAACACAAGAGCAGCCCTTCAGTAAGAAGACTTACCTCCACATAGGTCCAAAGAAACGAGAGACGCACTGGACACCACCTGCCCCACCAACACAAGAGCAGCCCTTCAGTAAGAAGACTTGCCTCCACATAGATCCAAAGAAACGAGAGGCGCACTGGACACCACCTGCCCCACCAACACAAGAGCAGCCCTTCAGTAAGAAGACTTACCTCCACATAGGTCCAAAGAAACGAGAGACGCACTGGACACCACCTGCCCCACCAACACAAGAGCAGCCCTTCAGTAAGAAGACTTGCCTCCACATAGATCCAAAGAAACGAGAGGCGCACTGGACACCACCTGCCCCACCAACACAAGAGCAGCCCTTCAGTAAGAAGACTTACCTCCACATAGGTCCAAAGAAACGAGAGACGCACTGGACACCACCTGCCCCACCAACACAAGAGCAGCCCTTCAGTAAGAAGACTTGCCTCCACATAGATCCAAAGAAACGAGAGGCGCACTGGACACCACCTGCCCCACCAACACAAGAGCAGCCCTTCAGTAAGAAGACTTACCTCCACATAGGTCCAAAGAAACGAGAGACGCACTGGACACCACCTGCCCCACCAACACAAGAGCAGCCCTTCAGTAAGAAGACTTGCCTCCACATAGATCCAAAGAAACGAGAGGTGCACTGGACACCACCTGCCCCACCAACACAAGAGCAGCCCTTCAGTAAGAAGACTTACCTCCACATAGGTCCAAAGAAACGAGAGACGCACTGGACACCACCTGCCCCACCAACACAAGAGCAGCCCTTCAGTAAGAAGACTTGCCTCCACATAGATCCAAAGAAACGAGAGGCGCACTGGACACCACCTGCCCCACCAACACAAGAGCAGCCCTTCAGTAAGAAGACTTACCTCCACATAGATCCAAAGAAACTATACAGTCCCACTGCACGATGATACGTTACGTAGCCTAAGGAACCTACCGATATTGTAGTGGACCTAAGACAGAGACAAGACCAGACAATGATAGGTTGCCTGTGAAAGTTTTGAACTGTGCGTAGGGATAGTTACCAGCTGCGAAGCCAAATCTGCTTATTTGTTTTCATGTCACCATTGTTTGTTCCTGACTGACTGACTGGCTAAGTTAACACGATAGCGTTTAAACAGAGGGATCCAGGATCCTCACGTTTTGCATGCGGATAGGTAGTTAGGACATCTAGGCCGAGTTTGAAGATGAAAGTCATTGGTCAAAGGTCAAGGTCACTGGAGCCCAAAATGCTGCCGCGCAGCTGCACGATCTAGCAATTCCACGCTGTAGTGTTTTCAGTGCTGTTTGTTTGTTCTTGTCTGTCTGCCTGGCTGACTGTTTTGCCACAATAGCGTCTGAACGGAGGGACCTACGGATAGGTTAGTTAGGATATCTAGGCCAAGCTCAATAATGAAGGTCATTGGTGGTCACAAATCAAGGGTAAAGGTCAAGATGTGCCACCCCTACATTTCTCGGTTAATTCCATTTTTCCGTTTTTGCCTTTCTTGCCAAACATAAAACTGTATTTTATGAACCTTTTCAGCTAATTATCTTTTTGGAATAATAACCCTAACCCCCCCCCCCCCCCCCCCCCCCCCCCCATAAGACGGAAAAACGCAATGAACCACGACTGTGACGAATGCCGCGGTGTACTGCAGTACATAGGGGTGGGGGTGGGGGTAGGGTTAGGGTTATTATTCCAAAAAGATAATTAACTGAAAAGGTTAATAAAATACAGCTTTATGTTTGGTAAGAAAGGCAAAAATGGAATTAACCGAGAAATGCAGGGGGGTGGGGGGGGGGGGGGGGGTGGCACATCTTTACCTTTGCCAAATCAAGATGACTGAATCCGAAAATGCTGCCCCGCGGCTGGGGATCTAGCGTTTTCACGCTCTAAATAATATCTGCCCTCTGCATAATAACCATGTAAGTGATTCTGCTGCATTTCGCTTTTCTATTTTGACACGAGATTAACAAACATAATATTAATATAACTTTTAAAAATTTATATTCCACCTTACAGGGCACAAGGACAAGATAGAGAGAGAGATGCTTTCCAACAGAGTAAGCAGGCAGCTTGCAGAACAGCCTTCAGCAAAGGACGACAAGGTAGAGAGGGATGCTTTCCACCAGAGTAAGCAGGCAGCTTGCAGAACAGCCTTCAGCAAAGGACGACAAGGTAGAGAGGGATGCTTTCCACCAGAGTAAGCAGGCAGCTTGCAGAACAGCCTTCAGCAAAGGACGACAAGGTAGAGAGGGATGCTTTCCACCAGAGTAAGCAGGCAGCTTGCAGAACAGCCTTCAGCAAAGGACGACAAGGTAGAGAGGGATGCTTTCCACCAGAGTAAGCAGGCAGCTTGCAGAACAGCCTTCAGCAAAGGACGACAAGGTAGAGAGGGATGCTTTCCACCAGAGTAAGCAGGCAGCTTGCAGAACAGCCTTCAGCAAAGGACGACAAGGTAGAGAGGGATGCTTTCCACCAGAGTAAGCAGGCAGCTTGCAGAACAGCCTTCAGCAAAGGACGACAAGGTAGAGAGGGATGCTTTCCACCAGAGTAAGCAGGCAGCTTGCAGAACAGCCTTCAGCAAAGGACGACAAGGTAGAGAGGGATGCTTTCCACCAGAGTAAGCAGGCAGCTTGCAGAACAGCCTTCAGCAAAGGACGACAAGGTAGAGAGGGATGCTTTCCACCAGAGTAAGCAGGCAGCTTGCAGAACAGCCTTCAGCAAAGGACGACAAGGTAGAGAGGGATGCTTTCCACCAGAGTAAGCAGGCAGCTTGCAGAACAGCCTTCAGCAAAGGACGACAAGGTAGAGAGGGATGCTTTCCACCAGAGTAAGCAGGCAGCTTGCAGAACAGCCTTCAGCAAAGGACGACAAGGTAGAGAGGGATGCTTTCCACCAGAGTAAGCAGGCAGCTTGCAGAACGGCCTTCAGCAAAGGACGACAAGGTAGAGAGGGATGCTTTCCACCAGAGTAAGCAGGCAGCTTGCAGAACGGCCTTCAGCAAAGGACGACAAGGTAGAGAGGGATGCTTTCCACCAGAGTAAGCAGGCAGCTTGCAGAACAGCCTTCAGCAAAGGACGACAAGGTAGAGAGGGATGCTTTCCACCAGAGTAAGCAGGCAG
This sequence comes from Phymorhynchus buccinoides, assembly GCA_017654935.2. NCBI lineage: Eukaryota > Metazoa > Mollusca > Gastropoda > Neogastropoda > Raphitomidae > Phymorhynchus > Phymorhynchus buccinoides. The sequence goes on along the minus strand of CM065702.1, from coordinate 11,700,815 downwards.
CTTGCAGAACAGCCTTCAGAAAAGGAACGCTCTGCAAAGAAAAGAAAAACCACACAGAAGGTGCTAATGGGACCCAGAGTCGCACCAGCCCTACCTGTCCTACTAACACAAGAGCAGCCATAGATCAGGGGACCACTCTGCAAAGAAATAAGACAGAAAACCCCCCCACCTACTACTGAACTACCCAAGGTGCTAATGGGACCCAGAGATGCACCGGCCCCCACCTGTCCTACCAACACAAGTGCAGCCCCAGATCAGGGAACACTCTGCACAGAAACAAGAAAGAAACAAAAGGGGAAAAAACCCAACTACCCAAGGTGCTAATGGGACCCAGAGATGCACCAGCCCCCACCTACATGTCCTACCAACACAAGAGCAGCCCCAGATCAGGGGACCACTCTGCAAAGAAACAGGAAAGAAAGAAAAGAAAAGATTAAAAACAGCTACCAAACTACCCAAGGTGCTAATGGAACCCAGAGATGCACCAGCCCTACCTGCCCTACAAACACAAGAGCAGCCCCAGATCAGGGGATCACTCTGCAAAGAAACAAGAAAGAAAGAAAGAAGAAAAAAAAGAAGGTTGCCTCCTGACGGCCTAGCATAGATTCCCTCCCCTTGGACTGCTGGTCTCGGATTCTGCAACTTGAAAAAACCTGGGTGTAGCTGTGAATTGGGATTCGGAACGAGCGGCGTGGGAGCAACGCCACTGTACGGCCCAGAAGATGGGACAGCAACCCCCCAAAAAAACCCAACAACCAAAACAACCAGACTAGCCAAGGTGCCAATGGAACCCAGAATCGCACCAGCCCTACCTGTCCTACTAACACAAGAGCAGCCCTGGATCAGGGGACCACTCTGCAAAGAAACAAGAAAGAAAGAAAAGAAAAGGTAAAAACAACTACCAAACTACCCAAGGTGCTAATGGGACCCAGAGATGCACCAGCCCCCACCTGTCCTACAAACACAAGAGCAGCCCCAGATCAGAGGACGAGTCTGCAAAGAAAAGAAACAAACCAACCACGACAAGACTTTACAGTGAAAAAAAACCCCTGCCAAAGTCTTCCCTGTAAAAGAAATCAGCATCATATCTTCAATTGAAGAAACCGACGTCATTGACATCTGCTGTGAAAACAAAGCAAAACGAAATCATCGACATCTGCTGTGGGGAAAAAAACCAACCGAAATCATCGACATTTGCTGTGGAAAAAAAAAATCATCGACATATGCTGTGAAAACCACGAAGTCATCGACATCTGCTGTGGGAAAAGCACGAAATCATCGACATGCTGTGCAAACAACCGAAATCATTGACATCTGCTGTGAACCCCCTCCCCCCCGAAATCATCATCTATTGTGAAGCAAAAACCCCGAAATCACCGACATCTGCTGTAAAAAAGAATATGAACTCCTCATCTGCTGTGAAGAAAAAACATTCGACATCTACTGTGAAAAGACCCGAAATCATCATCTACAGTGGACAAACAAACCAGCATCATCGACTTATACAGTGACAAAATTGACATCAGCGACACTCAATGAAAAAACACCACTTCACTTCATCATCAACTTTGTGTGTGTGGTTGCGCGCGCACTCAGTGTGTGTGTGTGTGTGTGTGTGTGTGTATGTATATGTGTGTGTGTGTGTGTGTGTCAGGCATGGGAATTGTCCGCGAATTCGCGAAAGAAATTGAAATTGTTACTGAATACTTCGTTTTTGTTACTAGATACTTCAATTGGGGGGCTTTTCAGAGTTTTTTGTCTCTGACAATTCCCATGCTTGGTGTGTGTGTGTGTGTGTGTAGTGTAGTGTAGTGTAGTGTAGTGTAGTATAGTGTAGTGTAGTGTAGTGTAGTGTAGTGTAGTGTAGTAGTGTGTGTGTGTATCACATCTAACACAATTGAAACATGGAGAATGTTAATGTTCCTGCGTGCTTCTTGACTTTCAAACGGACTGTTGCGGTATGCAATCGTGTTCATTTTGTCCCACTCGCTAAACCTTTAGTCATTGTCTTTATTCATAAGTAGCCGCGCTAGCAAAGCTGGCAATGTTTTCAGTGTCGTGTATCTCTTTGTTCCTGATTGGCTATGTATGTAAGGTAAGACGGAGTAAAAAGCCCATGGGCGGGTAAGAAGCCCATGCCAATTATCATGAAATAAAGCAAATTTCAGTCAAATGTGCCCATGAGACGAATGCTAAGCATTAACACTCGTCTCATGGGCAAAATATGACTGAACTTTTCTTTATTTCATGAGATAATTGGCATGGGCTTTTTGCCCCGTCTTCACCTATGCATGTGACTATGTATATTTGGCCTTTTACTCAAGTGGCTTTTATGGCGTTTTAGCATGTAGAAAGGGCCAATAGTAAATGAGAGCTGTACTATATAGTATGATTTTCTACAGTAATGGAACATGGTACAGCTTAGTCTTTCGTGGAAGTCTGACTCTCTAACTAGGGGGGCATTTTGCTCTGTCTCTAGTGCTGCAGTCAATGGGATTGGTTGGCCTTTGGGGACCTTCACTAACGCCGACTCTCGTCCTCAAAGCCCTTTGGCCGAGGGAGTGGGGATGTACCCTGGGCAGGGCTTTTCCTCTATAAACTAATTGTCGCCCAGCCCGCCGGAATAGCAGCTGCCCCCCTCTGCTATCTGGCAGTCATTGTCGGAAACGACAGACAGGCAACATGTATGCTAATAGGATAAAGTTTGAACAGGGGGAGGGGGGGCTCAACATGTGCATAGGTTGCTAGAACATCTAGACCAAGTTTTAAAGGTACACTGACCCACCACGTTTAAGTCCCTTGTTTTTTTCTCGGTAGCTGTGACCCAAATACAAATGCCCCCAACTTGAAATTGAGGCTGCTCTTTAAAATGATGTATCGTTTTTAATTTGGGGGCATTTGTAAAAACCTGGTCAAAACAAGATTTCCTACCAGCTATAAGAGGGAAAACACGTGAAACCCGTGATTTTGACACGTGATCTGGTAGATCTTTAAAACGGTCAACGGTCAAGGTCACTGGAGCAGAAAATGTACCGCGCGGCTGGTGATCTAGCGGGTTTTTTCACGCTCTAGTTCTTTGTGGTGTTTGCTTACCATTAGAGTATAGAATGCACACGATTCTCCCTCGGTACTTCATGAACAGAACGCGAGTTTCATTTTATTCTGCCTCGGCTAGCTACAGGAATATGACATGTTTGGTAGGCCCACCGATATGATGGGTGCAACTTTCCCTGGTATGGCTCCCCCCCACCTGCGTGCGCATCTCGACCCTTCCAACGGAAGTGTCGCCATCTTAGTCAGATTTGTGTGTAAACAGCATCGATCTGGCATTTTTCAAACAAAGTTACTGACTAAGATGGCGGTCTCCCATAATATGGCACGCTCCTTGTGGCCGGATATGACGACACGTGGGTACAAGCCATACAAGGATTTCCTGTTTTTGAATTGTACCGAGAAAAGGAAGTTCCTTTTTTTAAAATTTGTCAAACAAGATCTTTGTGTGCCTACTGTAGTTTTCAAACACTTTAAAATAAGCATTTGTATAAATTGTGGAAAATAAACTGAAATACCTTCATAAATCATTTCTTTCTTCAGCTGCAGGGGGACATTACCCCTGGACCCCGGCCTTTCAGTTGTTTTCGTTTTGTGTAGTTGCACCCATGCGATATGCGAAGCATTTTAGATTTAGTTTTTCTTTTTCTAAATTTGATGTACGTTATTTCTTGCAATTCTGAACCCATTGTTTCATAAGTAATGTAGCGAAGTTTCAAACCAAGGTTCAGAACACGCGGGAACTTTTATGTACAGTATTTTATTTCGATACTTTTGTTGTTGCTATATTTCAGTTGGTGGCAGGGATGCAAAGTGAAATAGTTTTATTCACGAGTATTGCCCAAATTCTGAATTTACATTAAAAGTCTCTCTCTCTCTCTCTCCTCTCTCTCTCTCTCTCTCTCTCTCTCTCTCTCTCTCCCACCTCTCTCTCTCTCTCTTCTAGTCTCTCTCTCTTCTCTCTCTCTCTCTCTCCTACTCTCTCTCTCTCTCTCTCTCTCTCTCGTTTCGATGTGTTTTTGTGTGCATGCGCACGTGTGTGTAAGCATGTGTGTGTGTGTGTGTGTGTGTGTGTGTGTGTGTGTGTTTACATTTAAAACTTTTGTTTCGAATTACAGATCAAGTATTTTGTTTTGCTAGTATTTTGGTATTCCCAGACTTTGTCTCTGTGAAATTCGGGCTGCTCTCTCCTACAAAGGGGATCGTCACAAGCGCAGCACCACACATTTTTATTAAGGGGGGGGGGGGGGGGGGGGGGGGGGGGGGGGGCGGACTTGGGAAAACCTAGCTATCAATTTGGTCATTCCAGGCTACGGGATTTCTCCCTACTTTTACTGACTTTAACTGATTTGCAGTTGGATTTTCTCATACGTGCGTAAAGCACACGGGTCAGCCTTGCTTTAAGTCCCTATCTGGACACACATACTTGTTCATGCACGCACGCGCACACTAGCACCCCCTGCACCATTCAACGGAGCTAATCGGGGGTCTACTTCTCTTCATCAATCGCTGTTTCCTGTCAATAATGAGCGCAGATGTGTCATGCTGCTGTTATGCACCTAACTATGAAATAATTAGGCCCAAGCTTTCTCCGTCTTTGTCTGGAGAAAATCTTTGAATTTCTTGAAGAAGAAAAAGGCAGGGAGAATGGACCAGTAAGGCAGAAAGATTGTAGATGACAGTAAGCAGGGAGGGTGAGGAGGGGGTGTGGGCAGACGTGGCTATCAATTTGGCCATACCAGGCAGCGATATTTCTCCCTGCCGTGGGACTTTTTACGTGCGTACAGCGCACGGGTCAGACTAGCTTTAAGTCCCCATCCGAAGGCCTGGACGTTGTTCGATTTTCCTGTCGAACTAGAAAGAAAGGGCGAGGCCGGGATTCGAACCCGTGTCACTCACGTTGCAGTCACGCATTACATTTGGCAGGCGAACGTCTTAACCACTCTGCCACCTTTCACCTTTAGCCACTAAGCAACCTATTGCAAAACGATGCAAAATATTTCTCCGGGTCATTGGCACGGATTTTGTTAATCGGTGCAACATTAGCCTGTCCAATTAGCGTGTCCAATGTGCTTTGCTTGTCTCACTTTGGTTCTGACCCACGCACTGCTAGATGAATGGTATCGTAATCAACTTTGGTGGAGGGGAGTTAATTAGAAAAAGAGAGTAATTACCCTTTGTTCAATTTCGTCACTTTATTTACTTGCAATTTACGTTGCAGTTAACGCCCACACCAGTGTAGGGGTACCCTTTGTGAACAGTCTTAAAGGTGGACCCTGACGGATGAGTTTTTGCAAGAAACACGTCGAGATCACCAGAAAAACAGGTTTTTCAAGGATCGGAACACTCGCTTTGCTCTGGTTTCCTAGAAATCAAACCGTCAAAACGGCTATTCCTCCTTGGTTGAGATGCGGGAGAGGTCATTTTGGATGGGGTGGGTGGAGGCCAATTCCATTGTGGTTGAAGCTTTTGGTTGTGCAGTAAAAAAAAAGAGAGTTATTTCCTTTGTTGTGAGCAAAACTCCTTTAGATAAACTATAAAATAAAAAATAATAAAAAGGCTTGTACATGTATTGCGAAAATTTCGTGCAAACGATTTGGTCTAAACTGGTGCAGCCATGAGAAGAGAGACGGCATACGCCTTCCCTTTCAGTGAAATAATTTGACTTCCAGCACCTCCGCCAAGGAGGAATCGCCGAATTTGATGGTTTGATTTCAAGGAAACCAGAGCAAAGTGAGTGTCGCGATCTCTGTAAAGGGTGTTTTCCTGGTGATCTGAACGTGTTTCTTAAAAAAAACCTATCCGTCAGGGTACCCCTTTAAAGTTTGACGCACATATTCAAGGCTGCTCCCTCCTCACATCAGACATGGCAAGACTAGGAAAAAGTGACACAGAGGTGGCAGAGAGTGAGTTGTGTTCACGCAAGGCTCAAAACATGTCTTCTCGCTGCAATCCGTTCACAACGCTGATCAACAATAAGGGAAGACGGGGTAAAAAGCCCATGCCAGTTATCTCATGAAATAAAGCGAATTTCAGTCACATTTTGCCCATGAGACGAGTGGTTAATGTCTAGCATTCGTCTCGTGGGCAAATTTGACTGAATGTTTTCTTTATTTCATGAGATAATTGGCATGGGCTTCTTACCCCGCCCGTGGGCTTTTTAACCCCGTCTTACCCTAAGTAACCTAACCAGCCGCAATGCAGAAAGCTGGTTAATGTTTTCAATTGTGTTGTCTGTCTGTTCCTGACTTTGTGGCTGGCCGGGTGGCTAGCTATGTCAGCACGATAGCGTGTGAACGGAGGGACCAATGACCCTCAAATTTTGCATGCGGATAGGTAGTGAGGATATTTCTTCTTCGATCGCTCAGTTTCCTGCAGATGCGTCATGCTGCCGTTATGCGCCTAACTAATAAATAGCTAGGCCCAGCAAGTCCGACTTCGGCTGGAGGAGAGAAATGTTTTTTGAAAGCGTTTCGTGAAAAAAAAAGGCAGGAGAATGGATGGACGGGTAAGGCTAGAAAGATAGTAGATGACAGCAAGCAAAGGGGAAAAGGCAGAGTCAAAGAGAGTGACAGATTAGAGGAAGTTACAAGTACAGAACTTCCAGAAGGTGGGGGAACTATTTATACAAAAAGACCCCCCGGTATCCCCACGGGGGAGTGAGGATATGTAGGCCAAGATAAAAAAAAAAGAAAGAAAAGGTAATTGGTCAAATATCAGTCAATGGAGCAGAACATGTTCCTGGCAGGTATGCTAACCCTTTCGCCGCCAGCCATTTTATAAGCCAAAAAATACCATTAAACTTGTCTGGGTAGAGAAAAAAGCACCCTGGAATGTTGGGAATTTATGTGCGACATGCATAACATGAGGCCTATCCTTGCCTCCCCCAAACTAAGAAAATTGGGTTTTTGGTTTACAAGTCCTGACTTGATGCTTTTCAGTGACGTCGGTGTTGAACAAGGTATCGTTTGGACCCATGACCCTCCAATAGTGTTGGCGGGTAGGTTGTTAGGATATCTAGGTCAAAATCCAAAAAATGTTCAGAGGTCAAGGTAATTGGAGCAATAAATGTGCCGCGCGGCTGGTGATATATGTAATAAATAATAATTGATGGCATTTCTATAATTATTTTACACTCGAGGCGCTCCATTCACTGATAACGCTCGTAGTCGCACAAAACATTAATACCCAATCATTCACCCAGGTACAAGATCAAGAAAGAAACATTTACAAACCGAATGAGCTTTGAAAGTAGTGAGTTGAGTTTAGCTTTGAAAGTACAGATAGTTGTCTCCTGGCGGAGATCGACTGGGAGGGAATTCCAAACGGCAGGGGCATTGAAACTGAAACTGCGGTCACCAAATGATTTTAGATTTGTTTTTGGAACTTTCAGAAGTTTTGTATTTGAGGACCTGAGTGAGCGGGAAGGAGTGTAGGTGTGAAGAGCACTGGAGAGGTAAGGTGGAAGGGTCTGTTCAAAGTGACGGAAGGATAGGACAGCCAGCTTGTACTGAAGGCGGGACTGCACAGGGAGCCACTGGAGCTCCTTCAGAAGTGGCGTGACGTGA
>CM065702.1:11669536-11672036 GCA_017654935.2 Phymorhynchus buccinoides | reverse complement strand
TATTCATTTCTATCTTTATTCATTTCTATCTTTATTCATTTCTATCTTTATTCATTCATTTATTTATTTTTTTGTAATCCTTCTTTCTATCGGTTTTTTTTTTATCTTTCTTTCTTTATTTTTTATTTTTTTAATTCTGTATTTCTTTCTTTTCTTCTATCTTTGTATCTTTAAAAAAAAATATTTTAATTTCCATCTTTTTTTTAAATTATCTTTCTTTTCTTTCTTTTTTTCTAACTTTTTTCTTTTTTTCTTTCTTTCTGTCTTTCTTTCTAACTGTATTTCTTTCGTTATTTCTTTCTTTCTTTCTGTCTTTCTTTGTTTACTAACTTTCTTTCTATCTTTTTTATCTTTCTTTCCTTCTTTCTTTCTATCTTTTACTTTCTTCTTTCCTTCATTCGTTCGTTTATTCGGTTGTTTGTTTGTTTGTTTGTTTGTTTGTTTCTTCTCGTTCCTGCACATCTTTAAATACAGACAAACACAGAGACAAATACAAACTTCTTCTTCTTCTTCTTCTTCTTCTTCTTCTTCTTCTTCTTCTTCTTCTTCTTCTTCTTCTTCTTCTTCTTCTTCTTCTTCTTCTTCTTCTTCTTCAGTGGAAAGAGTGGAAAGAGTGGAAAGAGTTTCAGAATACAAATACTTAGGTACCATTTTGGACGACAAACTAACTTTCGACAAGAACACACAGAACATACATAAGAAATGTCAATCAAGATTGTTTATTTTGCACAGACTGAGAAACATTGGTGTTAACTCAAACATTTTGCATACGTACTATATAGTAGCTGCATTGAGTCTGTGCTTACTGTTTCCTTTACGTGTTGGTTTGGAAGTCTGTGTTTGAAGAACAAGCGTGTGTTGGATGATGTGGTGAATGTGTGTAGTAAAGTTGTTGGAAAGAGAGAGATGGGTTTGAATGAGATGTACGAAAGACGAACCAAGCATAAAGCCAGGAAGATTGTAAATGACACCTCCCATGTTTTGAACAAACATTACGAACTATTACCTTCTGGACGTCGCTACAAAACTTTGAAAGTCAACTCCAGGGCACAGAAATCCTTCATCCCCAGATCCATCCACCTCCTAAACTCATGATCCTTTTAGGTTTAAATGTGTGTTCATCGTGTTAAAAGAAACTATGCATGCTTATCCTTAGACGTGTATGTATCCACATATAATGTGTATCTTTAAGTGTGTATTATGTGTAACTTTTGCTCCTATTCATGCATGCTGAATGTCGATGTCTTTGTTATTCTGGCACCTGAACAAAATTTCTCCTTGGGAAATAATAAAGTGAATTTGATTTGATTTGATTTGATTTGATTTGATTCTTCGATCGCTCAGACAGTTCCCTGTCAATTATGAGCGCATATGCGTCATGCAGCCGTTATGCGCCTAACTATAAAAAAACCAGTTAGGCCGAGCAAGTCCGACTTCGGATGGAGGAAATCTTTTTGAAAGTGTTTCTTGGGAAGAAAAAAAAAGGCAGGAGAATGGACCAGTAAGGCAGAAAGATAGTAGATGACAGAAAGCAAAAGGGGAGAAGGCAGAGTCAAAGAGAGTGACAGAGTAGAGGACGTTACAAGCACAGAAGGGAAAAGGCAGAGTCAAAGAGAGTGACAGATTAGAGGGACGTATACAAGCACAGAACTTCCAGAAGGTGGGGAAATATTTATGCAAAAGACCCCCGGTATCCAATGGGGGGGGGGGGGGGGGTACAGACAGATAGATGCACCCGCGAGCCGCGCACAAAATACTCTATCATGCTATTCACAGAGAGAGACGAGAGAGAGAGAGAGAGAGAGAGAGAGACCGAGAGAGAGAGAGAGAGACGAGAGAAGAGAGAGAGAGGAGTGAGACTGATCGGAGTAGACAGAGAGAGAGAGAGACAGAGAGAGAGAGAGAACCACTGAAACACACTGAAACACTAGAACTGTTTAATGGTCATTGGCTTACATAGCTTAGATGTTTTCAATGAGAGTAGAGAGAGAGAGGAGAGAGAGAGAGAGAGAGATGAGAGAAGCTGAGATGAGAGAGAGAGACAGAGAGTGAGAGAGAGAGAGTGGAAGAGAGAGACACAGAGACGAGAGAGAGAGAGAGAGTGAGTGAGAGAGAGAGAGAGAGAAAGAACGAGAGAGAGAGAGAGAGAGAGAGAGATGAGAGAGAGAGGAGAGAGAGAGAGATGAGAGACGAGAGGAGAGAGAGAGAGAGTAGATGAGAGGAGATCGAGAGAAAGAAGGAGAGAGAGGAGAGAGAAAGTTCTGTATCTGTACATACTCAATTACCTGTTGCAGAGCTTTGCGCAAAGTTAGCACTTTCTTTTTATCATTTATGCTTTATTCAAAGAGACCGAGTTCCCACTGTGTGTGTGTGTGTGGGGGGGGGGGGGGTACCAGAATTAAATGGCACCGAGACTTCTTAGAATATTGTTACCATAAAATGACCGGGCACTCTTCATAGTGCCAGAAAAATATCCAACCTACTGCCAGAATGATCAAGT
>CM065702.1:11662036-11664536 GCA_017654935.2 Phymorhynchus buccinoides | reverse complement strand
TGGGGGAGGGGGTGTTAATCACATTATTGCTTAGACTCAGGGACAGTGAAAGACAGAGATGATCCAGATGGGTGAGATTAGCGTCCAACTTGGTCGCTGGACCCTTATGGACGATGTTCTTGAAGACGAAGTCTTCCCGTTGAGATGATGGATGAGGGTGATGATGATGGAGGCCGTGGAAAATGGGATAGGAGTTCGTGACGTGGCAGACGTCGTCGTGGATGATTCCTGGAACACGTTGCGTACCCTGGGACTCGCGGATATAACGCTGTCGGTTTTGCGGGTACTACAGAGATATGACGAGACACAGGTACATATAGAGAGAGGGGGAAGGAAGGAGGGGGATGTAGGGGGGGGGGACATGAAGTGACAAAGAAAAGGATACTGGGGTGGTGGGGTGGGGATGTGGTGGTGGGGGGGTGGTGGTGTCAGATACTGTGCGGTTGATCGATCAGTGGACTGGACAATGGGACACGGTACAGTGCGTCAAGCATAATTGACCAACCGTTGTGTAGGGGGGGGAAAAACAAGTCGATATTATGCTTTACGTCCTCTCGAATGTGTCCGTACACATACATAAAAAGTCATATGAGCAGACCAAAAAAAAAGTATCCACCATCAAGCTTACAAGCCCAATTTATGGCACCGCCCAACGAAAAAAATTCCAACGTGTGGCATTCATCAAAATTGATTTGTTCTCAACATGTCGATCTGCGCATATGCGAAGAGTTAGGGATAGGGTTAAGAGATAGGGATAGGTTGCATCTTGGTTAGAGTTAGGGATGAGGTGCAGGGTTATAGAGTTAGGCGATAGGATTACGCCGGACGGTTACGCCGGAGTTAGGGATAGGTTTAGGGTTAGAGTTAGGGATAGGGATAGGAACCTTAGGGTTAGGGATTAGGTTTAGGGTTAGAAGTTAGGGATAAGGTTGAGGGTTAGACGGTTATGGCAGGATAGGGTTAGGGATAGGTTTAGGTTTAGGGATAGGGTTAGGGTTTAGGGATAGGGTTTTAGGGTTAGGGATAGGATTAGGGTTAGAGTTAGGGATAGGGTTAGAAGTTAGGGATAGGCTTACGGTTAGAGTTAGGGATAGGTTTTAGGGTTAGGGTTAGGGATAGGTTAGTTAGGGATAGGGGGATTAGGGTTAGGTTTAGGTTAGGGTTAGGGAGGTTTAGGTTAGGAAATAGAGTTAAGGATAGGTTTAGGGCTAGGGTTAGGGATAGGTTTCGGTTTAGGGTTAGGGTTAGGAATAGGGTTGGCCGGGATAGGTTTAGGGTCAATTATAGTGTCGAACACGAACACACAAGAGATAAAAATGTGATGGTACGTCATGATCGATTTTTGCACATGCGCAAACATGTTGAGAACAAATCCATTTTGAGAATGCCACACCTGGACGTAATGTCAGTATCAAGGGGGCGGCGGGGAGGGGGGGGGGGTCACCTGCAGACTGACCCGCACCTCCAGAGCACCGACGCCCAAATGTCCCTGCTCTTCTCCTCCTCTTGCCTCCCCAGACACTGCGTCCGGAGCATCTCCTACAGCCAGTGCCTGAGGATCCGTCGCATCTCCTCCGGTGACACCACCTTCCTTCCATCAGCGATGCGAGGAGCTCTAGCTCTGCAAGAGACTGCGCATCAAAAAGAGGCTACCCTCAAGTCCAGGGGTCCGTTTCACAAGGGCTAACGTTACGTTGCGCTCGCTCAAATCGGCAAAAACGGTCTAAGAAACACCCTTCGTTTGCCGATAGTTCGCGTGGCGTTTTGTTCTTGCCAAACACCGAGCAAGCGGCGAACTATCGGGAACTAGTTGGGGGTGAATACGTTTCTTGTTGTTGATTGGTCCATTAAAGTTTGTTTTTTAAAAAAATTGACCAATCAGACAAGAGCTTGTAATATGGGTCGAGTTTATCTAGATAACGGTCGCCGCGCGAATAACGCTTACGCCAAACGGGGCCTAAGAAATACTTTAGAAAACGTTTGCGGAAGAATATGACAAGCTCTTGTCTGATTGGTCTTTTTTTTTAATAATTATTTTAACCAAACTTTAATGGACCAATTAACAACAAGAAATGTATTCACCCCATGCTAGTCACGTGATAGTTCGCCAAGAGATACTTTGGGAGTAGCAACAAAACGTTTTTTGGCAAACGTCGGCGAAAAAGGTGTTTCTTAGTACCGTTTTTGCCGATTTGCGCTTGACGCTACGTAACGTTAGCCCTTGTGAAACGGACCCCATCTTAGCGCGACTGTCCTCAAAGTGGCCTCCATTCCAAAGCAGGAGGTGCTTTCCTACAAAACACACACAAGAAGGCCGCTCCCCCACAGAACCCCGTACGTAGTGACCCCCACAACCCCAGCAACCCACCCTTAGGGAAGTGGCTGAGGAGCAACATGAACGACATGCACTCAAGCCGTCGCATGCAGAAAGCCGCCCCTCTCCCGCCCATTGTGGCCGAACGTAATAGGGCATTTGCCGCGACTGTCCGTGCTCTATACT
>CM065702.1:11642036-11644536 GCA_017654935.2 Phymorhynchus buccinoides | reverse complement strand
AACCCACTTGCCCCTATAACCCTCTGCTTTCTTCATTTTGATCGGCATCACCTAACTGCTTGAAACTCTAGCACTGGATGGATTTTCCCCGTGCATTGTGCTCTCCTGTGTGCTGGACAAAGTGCTCAAGTGTAGAGGCCTCGTTAGGCTTATGATAATAATAATATTAATAATACATAGTATTTATATAGCGCCTTTCTTTAGAATTAAACTCAAGGCGCTCACATTCACTGATTCACACGCAATTGGGCGAACATACGCATTCATTCAATCATCATCTAATTAATGTGAAAAGTTAGAGAGAGAAAGCTCTTTGAAACAAGCGAGTTTTCATTTGGGTTTTGAAAGCGGGAAGCGCTGAATTGTGACGGAGGTGAACAGGCAAGGAGTTCCATCCAGACAGTGGGGGCGCAAAAACTAAACCTGCGTTGTTCAAAAGACTTTAAATTCACTTTAGGAACTTTCAACAGTTTGGCATGGGAAGATTGGAGTGAGCGAGAAGGAGTGTAAGTTTGGAGAGCACTTGAGAGGTAGGTTGGTAGGGTCTGTTCAAAGTGGCGGAATACAAGGACTGCCAGTCACAAGTTTGTACTCTCAACGAAACTGCACTGGCAGCCAGCTTATCAACTGGGACTTGTGTCATCTCGTGTGCGATAGTAAGAAAGACAGTTGCAGCTGATTGCATGATTTATTATTTGGGGGGTTTGGGGGGGTTATTTTTATGTTCTGTTGTTGATTATGTGATTGTGAACGAGTTAGTCAGTATTTCGTTATCTTGCAAAAATAGAAAGAGGATTCTCCAACCACCCAGGTTTGAACCTCGCATTCAAACACGTGAGGGTGGAACAGTCGCTTCGATTCAGAATCAAATTTGGATGGGGGCCGCCATTGTTCACACCTGTACGGAAAGATAACTCTTTAGGGTCATCCTCACCCTAATTCTTGAATTTGTTTGTCTTCCCGGCCTACACTGTCTTTGGTGTAATGAATAAACATCGTGTTTTGGTGCATATTTCCGTGTTTGTTTCTATGTTTTGTGTTGTCGGGTGTTTAGAGTGGGTGGGGTAAGGGGAGGGAATACGTGCAACCCCAAGGGATGTTACACACGCTTAAACACATACATGCACACACGCGCGTTTGCGCAGGCACACGAACACACACACACACACACACGCACCAATAACCATGACCAATATCCGGGCCGATTGCTTTCCCAGAAATGTAAGGGTGTTAGCAAAGATACTATTACGTTAGTCACTGTGAACGAACTTATGTGTGTTTTTCCCTTCCTGTCTTAGCTGTAACTTACACTGTAAGTTCCCCCACCCCCCCCCCCCCCCCACCCCCCCTCCCCCCCCTCCCCTCGTCCCTCTCTCATGTCTCTAAAAGACCATCTCTCTCTCATCTCTCTCTCTCTCTCTCTGTCTCTGTATGTGTGAATTCAGTCTTTGTGTGTCTCTGTGTGTCTTGTGTGCGTGTGTGTGTGTGTGTGTATGTTAGGTGTGTGTGTGTGTGTGTGTGTGTGTGTGTGTCTGTGTTGTTTTTTCTCTCCCCCCCCCTCTCTCTCTCTGTCTCTCTGTCTCTCGCCCTCTGTCTCTCCGTCTCTCTCTCTCTCTCTCTCTCTCTCTCTCTCTCGTCTCTCAGTCTCTCTCTCTCTCTCATCTCTCTCTTTCTTTCGACTTCGACTCTCTCTCTGTCTCTCTCTTTCTCTCTCTCTCCTCTCTCTCTCTCTCTCTCTCTCTCTCTCTCTCTCTCTCTCTCTCTCTCTCTCTCTCTCTCTCTCTCCCTCCCCTCTCTCTCCCTCTCACTCCCTCTCTCTCTCTCTCTCTCTCTCTCGTCTTCTCTCTCCTCTCTCTCTCTCTCTCTCTCTCTCTCTCTCTCTCTCTCTCGTCCCCATCAATTTTAACAGATGAATAGATCTGTACGTCATCGCACCGCCGATCCTCTTTCAAAAGTCAACAAAAGAGTGCACGCATCTTTCAGTTTTTCATATTCATCCGTTGCTCGTACCCCCCTCCGCCCCTCCCCCCCCCCCTCTCCCATCGCCTCTTTGTTGTTGTTGTTGTTTGTTAGTTTGTTGTTGTTGTTGTTGTTGTTTGTTGTTGTTGAAAGAAAATCCTCTTTCTATTCGAAGTTTTAAAGTGCATGCACAATTATTTTCTTTGGCCCGATCCCCTTTCACAAGCTCTGCTTCTATTTCCTTATTTCACCGACGCCCGATTGTAAGATACAAACATTAACACTATACCGCGCACGCACGCACGCACACACACAACACTATAACACACATCACACACTATAACACACATCACACACTATAACACACATCACACACTATAACACACATCACACAACACTATGACACACATCACACACTATAACACACATCACACACTATAACACACATCACACACTATAACACACATCACACAACACTATGACACACATCACACACTATAACACACATCACACACTATAACACACACATCACACACTATAT
>CM065702.1:11617036-11624536 GCA_017654935.2 Phymorhynchus buccinoides | reverse complement strand
AAGCCATTCACGGCAGCTCAGAAGTCTACATGACCCAGAACAGTGCCTGTTAGAGGAGTGGAACACCCTGGATCAGCAGGAGCTTCAAAAACTCCCCCAGAACACAAAATGGCGTTTCCAAGAAAATGTGCACAAAGATGCAGATTACCACCCCGTCCTCCATTTCTCAGTTCTTTCCAGTTGTTGTTTTTAGCCTTGCCCTTTTGCTGCAGATTGAGCACTTAAAGGTGGACCCGGCTGACGGATGAGGGTTTTTTTGCAAGAAACACGTCGAGATCACCAGAAAGACAGCCTTTTCAAGGATCGGAACACTCACTTTGCTCTGGTTTCCTAAAGAAATCAAACCGTCAAAACGGCGATTCCTCCTTGGCGGAGATGCCGGAGAGAGTAGCCATTTTGGATGGGGTGGGTGGAGGTCACTCATTGTGGTTGAAGGGTTTTCTTTTTCTGCAGTGCAGTAAAAAAAAAAATGGAGCTATTTCCTTTGTTGTGAGCGAAACTCCTTTACATAAACTGTATAAAATTTTAAAAATGAAAAATAATACAGGCTTGTATTGCGAAAAGTTCGTGCAAACGATTTGGCAGCCATTTGAAAAGAGACAGCACATGCCTTCTCTTTGGGTGAAATAATTTGACTTCCAGCACCTCCGCCAAGGAGGAATCGCCGATTTGACAGTTTGATTTCTAGGAAAGCAGAGCAACGTGAGTGTTCCAATCTCTGTAGAGGGTGTTTTCCTGGTGATCTCGACGTGTTTCTTACAAAAAACTCATCCGTCAGGTTGCCCATTGAAACCTCTCATTTTCTATATTTTTACATTAATTTTCATACATTTAAACAATTAAAAATATGCATTTGCTGATAGTAGAATATAAAGGCAAAAGGGGGGGAAATGCCATGAATCAAGACTTTGACAGGGGGTGTTGATCTACATCTTAGCCATTTGAGAGGGGGGGGGGGGTCATAAAGTATAAGCTTAAAGGAGCACCCTAACAGAAGAGTGTAAGAAACACGTCGAGATCACCATGAAAACACCCTTTACAGAGATTGCAACACTCTGCTCTGGCCCGTTTCCTGGAAATCAAACCGTCAAATCGGCGATTCCTCCTTGGCGGAGGAGCTGGAAGTCAAATTCTTTCACCCAAAAGAGAAGGCGTGTGTTGTCTCTTTTCTAATGGCCGCCTGCGTTTAGACCAAATCGTTTGCACGAAATTTTCGCAATACAAGCCGGCTTTTTATTATTTTTATTTTCAGCAGTTTCGCTCACAACAAAGGAAATAACCTCTTTTTTTTTAAACTACACTACAAAAAAAGAAAACGCTTCAACCACAATGAGTGACCTTCACTAACCCCATCCAAAATGGCTACTCTCTCCGGCATCTCCGCCAAGGAGGAATCGCCATTTTGACGGTTTAATTTCTAGGAAACCAGAGCAAAGTGAGTGTTCCGATCCTTGAAAAGGCTGACTTTCTGGTGATCTCGACGTGTTTCTTGCAAAAACTCATCCGTCAGGGTGCCCCTTTAAAAAGATAGCCTCCTTTTCAGTGCATCGCTTCACAATAAATCTAACCTTACGGCCAACCACAACAAACACTGCGCACAACCTACTTTCTTTTCCTATCTGAACTTCTTTTGTTAGGGGGCCCGTGACTGTGAATAATTCACAGGTAATCTGTATATATAGTCATCGCTTGTATTGGGAATACCCGGTGACTGTTGATGAGTAGAGGGGGGAACAACCCTCAATTGTTTTGGTCGTCTTGTGTACCTGTAGGTTAGGACCTTCAAACAATATTTTTCCTCGTGTGCGGTCAAATGAAGAGGGTTTTTTTTATATCTCCTCTGCATTCGTGTGTGTGTGTGTGTCAAAGTCAAAGTCAAAGTCAAAGCGTGTGTGTGTGTGTGCGTGTGTGTGTGTGTGTGTGTGCGTGTGTGTGTGTGTGTGTGTGTGTGTGTGTGTGTATCAAAGTGTGTGTGTGTGTGGTGGGTGGGTGTCAAAATCGAAGTCAAACTGGGTTAGGGTTAGAGGGTTAGGGTTAGTGAGTGTGTGTATTGTGTAGATATAAAGATGGTGGGAACGATCCTGGAGGCAATGCCCGGAGGCAGTCCAACTCCAGGAAAGTCCCGAATTTGTAACAATACAGATAGTTAAATGATGGTGATTTTCGACAAGCTACTGCTTGTCTTTTTCAACCTTGTCTGACTGGCTGTGGTGGGAGCTGTTGGTGTTGTCCACCGAGCTGTCATTTATGGGGTGAGTACTGTTCACGAATTTTGCACTGGTTCTAGTATAGTGCTCCAGCCAGTGGGATTGGTTGGCCAGTTTGGCGACCTTCCCCAACCGCCAACTCTCGTCCTCAAATCCCTTCGGCCGAGAGAGTGGGGATATACCCTGGGCAAGGCTTCCCCGCTATAAACAAATTGTAGCCCAGCCCGCCAGAACCGAATAGCAGTTGCCCACCTCTGCTATCTGGCAGTCATTGTCGGAAACGAGAGACAGGCAACAACAACAACTGTTCAGGAGAGGTTTGTAGATCGGGGGGTGGAGGGTGGGGGTGGAGTTTTGGGGAGGGGCAAGTCATAGTCGGCATTAGCTTGTCGAAAATGACCTAAGGTATCGTAGGGGAAGACGGGGTAAAAAGCGCATGGGCGGGTAAGAAGCCCACCCCAATTATCTCATGAAATAAAGAAAATTTCAGTCAAATTTGCCCATGAGACGAATGCTAGACATTAACGCTCGTCTAATGGGCAAAATGAGACTGAAATTTGCTTCATTTCAAGAGATAATTGGGGTGGGCTTCTTACCCGCCCATGCGCTTTTTACCCCGTCTTCCCCTATGTCTATTTTATATTTTCTTTTTTTCTTTATTCAAATGACTGCATGTGAGAAAGAACGACTTCTGCTGTTTACGACATATTGTTACAACTCGCGACCGGTGTGGCATTCTCAAAATGGATTTGTTCTCAACATGTCTGCGCATGTGCGACGAGTTAGGGATAGGCTTAGGGTTAGGGTTAGGAATAGGGTTAGGGATAGGTTTAGGGTCAATTTAGTGTCGAATACAAAAAGGATTAAATTTGATGGTACGTCATGATCGATTTCGCACATGCGCAGACATGTTGAGAATAAATTCATTTTGAGAATGCCACACCGGGAACCCGCAGCCTACTTTCACTACTCGTTCTCTTTCCTTCCGATACGAAAGAAGGAAGAGAAACGGTGTATTATACATATGCCGCCCGCAAAATGTTAGGGAACACTTTCAAAATAATGATTAGCGAAGAAGAAAAATCTGTTTAACGTCCTCCGGTCTGAAACAGACACATATGGGACATTAGTAGATATAAAGACGGTGGGAAGGATCTTGGAGGCAATGCCCGGAGACAGTGCAACACCAGGAAAGTCCCGAATTTTGAACAATACAGATATTAAAAACCTAACCTAATGATAGCGAAGCTAAAGCCAGGTTATAACTAGTTTATAGCCAGCCTAAAGCCACATTCATAGCCATGTGAAAGCCACATTGTAGCCAGGCTATAGCCAATTTTTGCATTGAAATTTGAATGTTGCTGACATTGTAAACATGTGGGGGGTCACTGAAGTACGAGATTGTCCGATGTATGAATCGAACAAGACAATGTCATGTTGTGGACAGACAGAATTTTTAAAACAAGGGCATCGCCGAGCTGCAGATATGTCCTTTGCCGGTTACGCCCTGTACATGCCCCGCCCTGTACCTCCCTTCCCCCTTCACATCTTCGGCCCCCGTCCTCCTTGTGACCTTTGGGTGATGCCCCTACACACCCTTGACTGGGTGCAAATCGTTTTCCGGGATGCACACCCTTAATTGGTGGGGTGCACACCCTTAACACTGAGACATGTCTGCCACTCGGCGACATTTAAGCCCCACGTGGCACATTTTGTGCTACAATGTTTTTTACTTTTAGTATTAGACCCCCTTCTTTACCGGGATGTACACCCTTCATTAGTGGGGTGTACACCCTTAATGAGGTGTACACCCATAACTCGGAGACATGTCTGCCGCTCGGTGACATTAAAATCCCACGTGGCGTAATTTGTACTGCAATGTCTTCTATTCCACTTGTTTCACCCCCACGCTAAATTTGGAGTGATTCTATACAGTATGTCACGAGATATAGGAGGGTGAAGAAAAACGGAAGCATGTCTGCCGCTCGGCGACATTGTATTTCCGAGGAATAATTTATGTACGAATGTGTTACACTCTTAGTGTCATATCCTGACACAAAATTCGAAGGGATTCTGTCTGCTAGTTTACGAGATACAGCTTGGACAAGAAATATATAGCGCAAAGAAGGACATTTCGGTTTTAAAGATCACACTTCAAGGTCAAGGTCAGCATGGCGATAATTTATGCTCGGATGTTTTCTACTCTAGGTTATACATTACCACACACAATCTGAAGCGCTACTGTCTAGTACAAATGTGGAAATTATGGCTGAAAACCCAATTTTTAGACCCCTACCACTTTCAAGGCCTATCTATCTCCCGGACCTTGACATTGACCTTGATCGGTATGCCATCTTCAAACCGGCCATAAGCCAAAGTAACTACGTGCCAAATCTGAAGACTTTAAGGCCAACGGTGTGGAAGATATGTCCCCTTAAAGATTTTTCGGTTTTGAAGGTCATACGCCAAGGTCAAGGTCACGACGGCAAAACGTTTTGCGCGGATGCTTTTCACTCATTGTGACACACCACCACACAAAATTTGAAGCGATTCGGTCAAGCGGTTCGGGAGATATCATTGGTACAGACAGACAGACATACAGAAAAACAAAGAAACAAACCCGACCAAAAAACAAACCCGACCAAAAACATACTCCTTTGCAATCTACTTCGTAGACGGGCAAAGGACAAAACAAAGGTCGTTGACATTTCAGTAACTTGAAGATGCTGGGGTGTGTGTGTGTGTGTGTGTGTGTGTGTGTGTGTGTGTGTGTGTGTGTGTGTGTGTGCGTGTGTGCGCGCGTGCGCGCGCGTGTGTGTGTGTATGCGTGCGTGCGTAAAAGTGTGTGTGTGTGTGTGTGCGCGCGCGCATGAAAGGGTGTGTGTGTGCGCGCTGGTGAAAGTACGTGTGTGTGTGTATGTGTGTGCGTGCGTGTGTTAGACGGTGGGACAGACTGGATGAGATGGGAGGGGGGGGGGGGGGTGAGTGGGGTGTTCTTGTGACAGTTGACAAACGGAGCAGATGGGCTGTGTGGACCAACTGAATGACAGAACAGAATAAAACAATGGTTCTCGTTGACATTTAACTTCAAGATGCTCTGGCTCTCTCTCTCTCTCTCTCTCTCTCTCTCTCTCTCTCTCTCTCTCTCTCTCTCTCTCTCTCTCTCTCTCTCTCTCTCTCTCTCTCTCTCTCTCTCTCTCTCTCTCTCTCTCTCTCTCACACACACACACTCCTCTCTGTCTCACACTCTCTCTCTCTCTGTGTGTGTGTGTGTGTGTGTGTGTGTGTGAGAGAGAGAGAGAGAGAGAGTGAGTGAGTGAGAGTATGTGTGTGTGTGTGTGTGTGTGTGTGTGTGTGTGTGAGCGCGGGTGTGCGCACGCGTGTGCATCTGTGTGTGTGTTTGCGCGCGCGGATGTGCACATGTGTGTATGCGCTTGTGTGTGTGTGCATGCATGCGTGTGTGCGCTCACACGCGCGAGTGTTTGTGTGTGTATGCATGTGAGAGGTGAGAAAGTGTGTGTGTGTGTGTGGGGGGGGGGGGGGGGCATATGTGAGTGTTTGTGAACCTAAGACACCAGAATAGAATCGATGACATTTGAGTCGAAAGATGTTTAGTGGCAACAAAGAAGGTGGTAGTCAAGAGAAAGAAAGGCATGTGTGTGTGTGTGTGTGTGTGTGTGTGTGTGTGTGTGTGTCTGTCTGTCTGTCTGTCTGTCTGTTTGTGTGTGTGTGTGTGTGTGTGTGTGTGTGTGTGTGTGTGTGTGTGTGTGTTCGCTTTGTATTGCGTTTGTGTTTGAATGCGCTTTGAATGCTAACGTGTGTGTGCGCTTTGATTTGATTTATATCAAGATTCAGCGCCGTATAAATACTGTATGTTGTTGTTGTTGTGTGTGTGTCTGTCTGTTTGTGTGTGTGTCTGTCTGTTTGTGTGTGTATGTGTGTGTGTGTCACTCTCTGTGTGTGTATATGTGTGGGTGTGGGTGTTCGCGTGTGTGTATGTGTGTGTGCGTGTGTGTGTGTGTGCGCGTGTGCGTCTGTGTGTGTGTGCGTTTCTCTGTGTGTGTGTGTGTGTGTGTGTGTGTGTGTGTGCGTGTGCGTTTATGTGTGTGCGTTTATGTGTGTGTGTGTGTGTGTGTTTGCGCGCGCGGGGGGAGTGGGGGGGGAGGGAATTGAGAGGTTTGTTAGAAAGAGATGCGTGGGGGGGGGGGGGGGGGGGGTGCGCTCGGGGAGTGTGTGTGTGGGGGGGGGGGGAATTGAGAGGTTTTGTGAGAAAGAGAGAGATGCGTGGGGGGGGGGGGGGGGGGCGCGCGCGGGGCGGGGGGGGGAGGGAATTGAGAGGTTTGTGACAAAGAGAGAGATGCGAGAGATGTGCGGGGGGGGGGGGGGGGGGGGGGGGGGGGGGGGTGCGCGCGCGGGGGAGTGGGGGGGAGGGAACTGAGAGGTTTGTGAGAAAGAGAGAGATCTCTATGCGTGTGTGTGTGTGTGTGCGCGCGTGCGCGTGCGGGATGGGAAGGGGAGAGGGGGTTGTATTGAGACGTTTGTTGTGTCAGCCGATGACAGCATGGATGTGGCAGCAAAGGCCCTGATGATGCTGATGTCAGCTTTTCCTCATTTCAAAACAGCGACCCTTTTCTTCTTCTTTTTTCTTCTTCTTTTCGTCGTCGTCGTCGTTGTGATTGTCGTCCTCGATCGCTCAGACAGTTTCCAGGCAGATTGGAGCACAGATGCGTCATGCTGCCGTTATGCGCCTACCTAAGAAATGGTTAAGCCAGGCACGACCGCTTTCAGCTGGAGAAATTCTTTGTAAGAGTGTTTTGAGAAGAGAAAAAAAGGCATCCTGAGTATTAGCTATTATTAGAGGCGTCTCTGTGAAATTCGGGTTGCTCCCACCTGGAGAGCAGGTCGCAGCCAGAGGCGCGCCACCCACCCTTTTTTTTTTTGGCATGCGATTTTTTGTGTGACTGATGAGGAAGGAAAGGGGGGTGGGGTACATTTTGACCAAATAACTTTTTCGTTGCCACTGGGTTTAACGTGTGCTAAGTGCATGGGCGCAAGGGACCTCGGTTTATCGTCTCATCCGAAAGACTCCACATTCAGACCGTAAGGCCTAGTGCAAAGTGAGAGGGAAAATCCCCTGTACCCAGGTTCGAACTCGGGTTTACTCGACACGAGGCGAACGCGTTACCACTGTGCCACTCTACTCTATAACGGACCATTAAGGCAGAAAGATGGTAGATGTGACAGTAAGCTAAAGGAAAAGTCACAGAGTCAAAGAGAAGGGCTTCCAGAAGGT
>CM065702.1:11564536-11599536 GCA_017654935.2 Phymorhynchus buccinoides | reverse complement strand
AAGAAAGAGAGAAAGAAAGGGGAAAGAGCGGGAGATAAAAAAAATGAAGAAGCGCTTCAGTAGTACTTCAAGATCAAGCGCTCTATGAATGTTCTTAGTAAATAAATAAATGCATAAATAAGGGAGAAGGGAAGAAAGAAGGAAAGAAAGAAAGAAAGCTTATAGAAAAAGATAGAAAGAAAAGGAAAGGAAAGAAAGAAAGGTTAAATTAAAAAGTTAAAAGGAAGAAAGAGAATAAAACAGAAAGAAAGAAAGGTTAATAAAAGGTAGAACTGAGGAGAATGAGAGAAAGAGAATAAGAAAGAAAGAGAGAAAGAAGGTTTAAGAAAAAAAACACAATCGCACACACGCACACGCACACACACTCATGAAAATGATCTGCAACTTCTAAGTGATTACTGTTCTTTAAAAAATATTTCGTCCCCTTTTGCCATACCGCCTATAACTGTAAATGAAACATTGAACTACTTGTTACATTTGAAACAATCAGGATCAAGAGACTTAAATGGAATTGACGGAAAGATTTTAAAACTAGCTGCGCCTGCTATTGCTGACACTCTCACCTATCTCTATAATCTTTGCATTGATAAGGGTCAATTTCCTGTAAAATTTAAGCAAGGTAAAGTTATTCCGCTATGCAAATCAGGTGATCGTGCCAGTCCGTCAAATTATCGCCCTATATCTGTACTTTCACTGCTGTCAAAGCCACTAGAAAAACATGTTCAGTTCCATTTACGTAACCACTTGAATCGATATGATCTACTGCATGAAAATCAGTCAGGTTTTCGTGAAAACCACTCGTGCCATACATCCCTCATACAGTTGGTTGATAAATGCCTTTCTAATATAAATAACAATGATTTCACTGGAATTCTTTTCATTGATTTTGCCAAGGCGTTCGATGTTATGAATCACGCCCTTTTAATAAGAAAACTCAAGCAGTACAAAATGTCCAATCATGCCATAACATTTATTACCTCTTTTCTTAACGACCGTCAACAACTTGTTGAAATCGGATCACAGAGATCAACACTACTCCCAGTTAAATTTGGTGTTCCTCAAGGCTCAATATTAGGACCCATCTTATTTTCTCTTTATATCAACGACCTACCGCTATATTTAAATTGTTCTTCCGAAATGTTTGCTGATGACTCATCTCTGCAGTCATGTAATAGTAATCCTAATGAATTGGTAAATGATCTACAGAAAAATATAGAAAATTTAACCAATTGGACTGAAATTAACCATATGTCCCTAAATGCTACAAAAACAAAATGCATGTATGTTACTACACGACAAAAAAGACAAAAAATGAGAACTCCATTCCCACCGTTGTACATTCAGGGTCAAAAGATAGAAGAAGTAAAGAGCATAACGTTTTAGGTGTCATTGTCGATAACGATTTATTATGGTCTGAACATAGATCTAATCTTGGCAAACGCATTTAAAAAAGGATATACCAACTTGCAAGAATAAGAAAAGACTTAAAAAATCTGAACTCTCGAAAAACATTCTTTCATGCGCACATCTTATCTCTTATGAATTACGCATCAACTCTTTGGGACAACAGCAGTGAAACAAATCTGAAACAGATAAGTCGATTACACAAACGAGCCATAAAATTAATTCTTTTAAAAAGAAACTCCATCACAAACAGTGATTACAATTCTTTAAATATCCTACCACTAAAGGACCGACTATTATTCAACAAGTGTTCATGCATGTACGGCGTTGTAAATGGAGTAGCTCCTAAAAAAATCACTCAACGTTTCATTATCAACGAATGTAGACATACACACAAACTTTCTTTTCCCAGACCCCGTAATAATGTTTTTAAATCTAGTTTTGTATACTCGGGGGGTATGGCCTGGAACAATTTATCTTCTCCTTTAAAATCATGCTCCTCGAGGCAAGCCTTTATGAAAGCACTTAAAGCTAAGATGTTGGAAGCTCTATGAAACCGTCTCTGTAACTTTAAAAATGAGCGTCTAACGTGTCATAACACTTCGGTATTGATATTACTTGAATCATGCGATGTGTGTGTTTTTTTCTTTGCTTATTTGCTTGTCTGAAAAAGAATTCATTCATTCATGCGTTTTTTTATTTTTTTATTTTTTTAACATTAGCTCTCTTCGTTGTTTGCCCCTCCCCCCTCCTCCTCCTCCTTCTTGTTCTTCTCCACCTCCTTCTCCTTCTTTTTGTTCTTCTTCTCTAATTGCATGTAAACATTTATTAATCGTATTATTTTTGATTTTATATAAATGGCTTTATATGTATGTTTTGTCTAATTAAGAATTGTATGTTTTCATGTAATGGTTTTGTACACTGATTTGCTTTCATTCTTTGTTGTTATTTTGTTTCTTGAGGACAGGATGTAAAAAAGCTTTTAAGCTTATTCCTTTTATCCTCAATAAAGATCATTTTGACTTGACTGACACACACACACACACACACACACACACACACACACACACACACACACACACACACACACACACACACACACACACACACACACACACAAAAGATAAGAAAAAACGGAAAGAAAGAAAGAAAAAGAAAAAAGGAAAGAAAGAAAAGAGAGGTTAGAAAAAAGGTAACATGAAGAAAGAGAACAAGAAAGAAAGGTTTAAAGAGAGAATAAGAAAGAAAGAACTTGAAAGAGAATAAGAAAGAGAGGTTAAAAAAGGTAACATGAAGAAAGAGAATAAGAAAGAGAGGTTAAAAAAGGTAACATGAAGAAAGAGAAAAAGAAAGAAAGAACTTGAAAGAGAAAAAGAAAGAGAGGTTAAAAAAGGTAACATGAAGAAAGAGAATAAGAAAGAGAGGTTAAAAAAGGTAACATGAAGAAAGAGAATAAGAAAGAGAGGTTAAAAAAGGTAACATGAAGAAAGAGAAAAAGAAAGAAAGAACTTGAAAGAGAATAAGAAAGAGAGGTTAAAAAAGGTAACATGAAGAAAGAGAAAAAGAAAGAAAGAACTTGAAAGAGAATAAGAAAGAGAGGTTAAAAAAGGTAACATGAAGAAAGAGAATAAGAAAGAAAGAACTTGAAAGAGAAAAAGAAAGAGAGGTTAAAAAAGGTAACATGGAGAAAGAGAATAAGAAAGAGAGGTTAAAAAAGGTAACATGAAGAAAGAGAATAAGAAAGAGAAGTTTAAAAAGGTAACATGAAGAAAGAGAATAAGAAAGAGAGGTTAAAAAAAGGTAACATGAAGAAAGAGAAAAAGAAAGAGAGGTTTAAAAAGGTAACATGAAGAAAGAGAAAAAGAAAGAGAGTTTAAAAAGGTAACATGAAGAAAGAGAAAAAGAAAAAAAGAACTTGAAAGAGAATAAGAAAGAGAGGTTAAAAAAGGTAACATGAAGAAAGAGAAAAAGAAAGAGAGGTTTAAAAAGGTAACATGAAGAAAGAGAAAAAGAAAGAGAGGTTAAAAAAGGTAACATGAAGAAAGAGAAAAAGAAAGAGAGGTTTAAAAAGGTAACATGAAGAAAGAGAATAAGAAAGAGAGGTTTAAAAAGGTAACATGAAGAAAGAGAAAAAGAAAGAGAGGTTAAAAAAGGTAACATGAAGAAAGAGAATAAGAAAGAGAGGTTTAAAAAGGTAACATGAAGAAAGAGAATAAGAAAGAGAGGTTTAAAAAGGTAACATGAAGAAAGAGAATAAGAAAGAGAGGTTTAAAAAGGTAACATGAAGAAAGAGAAAAAGAAAGAGAGGTTTAAAAAGGTAACATGAAGAAAGAGAATAAGAAAGAGAGGTTAAAAAAGGTAACATGAAGAAAGAGAATAAGAAAGAGAGGTTAAAAAAGGTAACATGGAGAAAGAGAATAAGAAAGAAAGAACTTGAAAGAGAAAAAGAAAGAGAGGTTAAAAAAGGTAACATGAAGAAAGAGAATAAGAAAGAGAGGTTAAAAAAGGTAACATGAAGAAAGAGAATAAGAAAGAGAGGTTAAAAAAGGTAACATGAAGAAAGAGAATAAGAAAGAGAGGTTAAAAAAGGTAACATGAAGAAAGAGAATAAGAAAGAGAGGTTAAAAAAGGTAACATGAAGAAAGAGAATAAGAAAGAGAGGTTAAAAAAGGTAACATGAAGAAAGAGAATAAGAAAGAAAGAAAGAAAGAGCATGAGAAAGTTTAGGAGTACCATCCATAAGGGTGTCTGACCGATTGGACGCTAATCTCATCACCACCTCCAATGAGAAAGAAAGAAAGAAAGGCTAAAAACGTTAAAAGGAAGAAAGAGAATAAAACAGAAAGAAAGAAACTATCCCTGGCGCCTCACCACGGCATAATCTCATAAAGTGCACCGTAAGCTTTTTTCACCCCTACCTTTTTTCACCTGTCTGTCTGTCTGTCTGTCTGTGCTGTCTGTCTGTCTAGGCTGTCTCTCTCTCTCTCTCTCTCTCTCTCTCTCTCTCTCTCTCTCTCTCTCTCTCTCTCTCTCTCTCTCTCTCTCTCTCTCTCTCTCTCTCTCTCTCTCTCTCTCCCCCCGCTGTGAGGACCTGATGAAAAAGAAGCCTATTTGTGCTTATTCAGTTATCCTCAATAAACATTCGAGTCTCTCTCTCTCTCTCTCTCTCTCTCTCTCTCTCTCTCTCTCTCTCTCTCTCTCTCTCTCTCTCTCTCTCTCTCTCTCCATAAGCATATGTCTATCTGCCTGTCATTTTGTTTGCTCTCAGCCCCCACCTCCACCCTCACCCCTGTCAGTGCCACACGCACACATTTGGGACTAAAAATAAAATGGGAATGAAAACAAAGCCACACACATATATATATATACACACACACACACACGCATGCGAGCGCGCGCGCACACACACACACACACACATATCTAAACTGAAGAATTAATAATGGGATTAGAAGAAAAACACTCCTCTCTCTCTCTCTCTCTCTCTCTCTCTCTCTCTCTCTCTCTCTCTCTCTCTCTCTCTCTCTCTCTCTCTCTCTCTCTCTCTCTCTCACACACACACACATATATTGACCTAGACTATATAAACAACAAAAATTAAGCACACACACACGCGCGCGCGCACACGCGCACGCACGCACACACACACACACACACACACACACACACACACACACACACACACTATTCTCTGACCTAGTCGGGAACAAATAGGCCTAGGACAAAGAAAACGAGCACAAAGAAACCAGGGCATCCCAAAAACGGGGAAAGAGAGGGAGGGGAGGGGAGGGGGCGTGTGCATGAGAAAATGGGATGTGTGTGTGGGGGGGGGGGGGAGGGAGGGGGGAAGCGACCAGACCAGACTTACAAGAAAAACTGGCGCCTACACTTTGACTATATATCCATTCTGCCATTCCAGCTGCAGCAGCAACATTGTAGGCTAGCCAGGAGCTTAGTCCAATCGGTTGCCAACGAAAATGCTTGTCAGGTTCTTTGTGTTGACTTCTTTGCCAACTAACAGCCATTCACTTCGCACGCTCGCCAACTCCGCGAGGAGCCAGTAGCGCGCGCTACTAGGCCTACTCTCAACGACTGCGTGCGTTGATGTTTTTGTTGCTGTGCGACCCGTTGGATCACGTGACATGTCGTCATCATCCGCCCGCAATAGGCCAAGCAAAAGATAAACAGACTGGTTCCGCGCCTTCAGTTGTGCTACGACGATTCGATAGAGCGAGTCTTGATTACAAACCAGCGATTGTGCTACTGTTTTACTTCACGTTTATTTGGTGTGTTAGGTTGAACTACACTTTGAGGATTTGGAGCAGCTCCAGAGCATACGTTTTTTGGAAGTAAGTGATTCGTGATAAGACTGAAGCAGACGAGAAAACGTTTCTGCAGGGGTTTTGGCGCAAGCGCCCCATGTGTCGTCTGCAAAATAATGGCGATTGCTTTGTTTTGCATTGAAAACATCTCACTGTGGTCTTGAGTGCAGCTCTTTGATTTGTTCATACCAGCAGCTGTGCTGTGCGTGAGGTCTTGTTTTGTTAGAATCTACGTGAAAGTGATCAAAATAGTCGAATTATGCTCTTAGAGTTAGACGTTTGTTTGTCTCAGGAAAAAATAGTCTGATTTTGTGCCAGATATTATATTTCGATCTTCATCTTCAGATCTTGAGTTGAATCCTCTTGCATTTTATGAGTAGGACCCATGCAGACAACAGCTGCCTGGGACATGAAGGGGGGAAAATACATATTCGCTGTTGTAAAAATTGGAGGGAAGAATTAGAAGAGAGCTGAAGCTGTGAAAGGTGGCTGCATTTGCTTACTTCCTCGTCAAGATCGACATTTTCCTTTGTTTTGAAAACGCTGCCACAGCCAGCCTATCTGGATGATCAATCAGGCGGTTGAGATTTATCTAGGTCTTTACTGCATGCGCAGGGATTTAAGAGAATCTGCTAACAAAACATTCCCTTCAGTGGATTTGTATTATGTCGCTGGATGTTTTTGACATCTTTGGGGGTTGCTCTTATGTTGACAGATTGCCAACTTTCCCTCAACTTGTCACGATCTGTGCAAGTGGTAGACTACCAACCGACACAATGGCTATTTTGGGAGCAAGGTTGGCTAGAGAAGACATGGCAGTTGTTTGTTGAGGTTAGTAGGCAGTTGCTGAGTGCATGCACGTTTTGCTAACCACAGAGTGCAACCAGCAACTTTTATTATTAGGGCGCATACTCCACGCTGACATCTTGCCTTCTTCTTCTTCCAGCTGGGGATGTTTATCCTGACATCTTGCCTTTTGAATCGTTTCAGCCTCTGTTCTTCTTCGCTTCTAAGCGCACTTAGTGAATAATCTACAGTGCACAAGTGTTAGTGTTAAGTACTGTCTTTAATTAGTCCCTGAGCTGAAGGTTCGGGGAGCTATTGTTTTTGTCTGGTCCGTCCGTCCGGCTATTCGTCCGTTTTTCTCAAAAACTATTCAGTCTATCATCATCAAATTTGGTATACTAGTTTGCCAAGAGGCAAGCTATCCACTGATGTATTTAGTTTTACTTTAAGGTCAAGGTCGCGCCAGTTACGGGGTTCAAACCCCGAAACACATAATCGCTAATATCTCGCAAAGTTTTGCATGTATTTTAATGCAGTTTTTCCACAACATTTCTTGATGAATGGTCCATAACACAGTTGTCATGAATGTTTCTGTGCGCGCGTGTGCGCATGATCGCGCACACTCAAATCACGGGTCCGAACCCCAAGGCTATATATAAAAAAATATTCAGTTACGTGCTGTTTTGATGCATTTTTATGTAGTTACATGCTGTTTTGATGCGGTTTTATGAATGTGTACAGCCGACACATTCCGATTTCGGAGTAGCTCGGTGATGCTGCGAGGGGACTTTGCAGCCGCCCGGCGTTGCACTTGTTTTATGCTCTTATTCCCTGGTTAGAGCTCCAGTAAAGTTGTTTTTTTATGTCCTATACTAGTTAAGTATAACAACATATAGTTTAACAGCATTTATTTTAGTTACTAACTTAGTTAACAGTGTTCCCGATTACGCAGATATGTACGTAAATTACGTACAAAGTTTCAAGTTTAACATATACATTTTTCAGTCAATACATCATTGTGACAAAGTTTTTCTCTCAGCCGATTGCTTCCTCAAACATGTTCGCCACGATCAGAATGTCGAAGCCATTTCGGCTTGCGGGAAACGATCAACAAAATATAATGGGTCTATTCTTTCACTACTATACCATGCTTGAAGCAGACGACAAAAACTATCATGAACCACAGAGTAATTTCCCTTTGTTTCTCGCCACCCATGCTGCTCGCACGTGCACTGCTGCCTAGCCTAGGCCACGCGTTTCTTGGAAGCAAAAAAATGGCGCTGCTTCGCTGGATTGCGAAAACTTTGACGCGAAGTTCTTCCAAAGACTGAAGTTTTAAGTGAGGTGAGAAAAACCCTCGAACCAGTTCCAGGCCCTTCAAGTTCTACTTCAACTGTCAGTAGTGATGAAAAGAAGAAAGTAACTCACAAATTCTTTTCACAGTACATATAGTACATATCTATATTGTTAAAAACTCGGGACTTTACTGGTGTTGCACTGCCTCCAGGCATTGCAGCCAGTATTGTTCCCACCATCTTTGTATTTACAAATGTCCCATATGTGTCTATGACCGAGAGGACGTAAAACACCATTTTTCATTCAACTCACAAATTCAAGTCAAGTTGGTGTGTAGAATTTGACTGGCTTCAGCATCGTGATGGCAAGCTCTTCTGCAGTCTGTGCACTGCCGCTTCCAAGGCCAACAATGCCTATGTCCATTTATTATGGCTTTTATTTTGACCCTCAAAAATGTTCAAATGACCCTTAAAATTTGGGGGCAAAGGGTCATGATGACCCTTAAAAATTTGGAAGCATGGGGAACACTGGTTAACCACAGTTTGGTTTTAGAAAATAAAATATATTATATAGTACATGTCATGTGCATGTGTTTTTAGCTTCTTGTTTGAACTATTTACAAATTATCATTTGGATTTTCTTAGACAGACATCTATGGCAGGTACACATTATTTACTCATACACATCTGTATTGCTAAAAATTTGGGACTTTCCTGGTGTTGCACTGCCTCCGGGCATTGCCTCCAGGATCGTTCCCACCATCTACTAATGTCCCATATGTGTCTGTTCCAGACCGGAGGACGTTAAGCAGAATTTCACCATGGAGGTTTCATGTGTGTTTGCAGAATCTCCAAGCATGTACAGTTTTAGAAGGACTTTTTTTTTAAATTTCTTGTCCATGAAACTGACATTTTAACTAGTTCAGAGTCAGTGCTAACTTTGTTGAAATTGTGAATGCTAAAAAGAATGTTTATAGTGCATCCCTGGGACCCCCTGCACATTATTGTAGAGGGTCCCTTAGAATTCTAGTACTTCATAGACCCTCAAATGGGGGTCCCTGGGAGCCATGCACACTCACACACAGAGATAGAGAACTTCTAAATCTCTCTCTCTCTCTCTCTCTCTCTCTCTCTCTCTCTCTCTCTCTCTCTCTCTGTTTAAATCCACAAGAATTTGTGTTATTTTCTAGTTTTCGATACAAATGTTATGTGTCTTTATAACCCTCCCCCAGCCTCCCTATGATACGGGCAGAAGGCCTAGTCATTAAAATTGTTTGAATCTCTCTCTCTCTCTCTCTCTCTCTCTCTCTCTCTCTCTCTCTCTCTCTCTCTCTCTCTCTCTCTCTCTCTCTCTCTCTCTGATTCTGGATAGAGGCGAGCTTGTTTCACTGTTTGTAATCAGGGAAATGACCTTCCCCTGTATTAGGCAACCCACCTCAGCTGGCTGACTGACTCTCTCCCTGGCAGCTAGCTTGTTGATCATGTACATTGGTTACTTCATTTTATAGATAACATGAAATATCTGTCAGTGCCTTTGAATTGATTACCGTAGAAAATGATGGTGGTTTTGTTTTTGTGGTGCAGATTACTGTTTTTGAAAAAAGAAGAGAGATTCATCATTCAAATAATATGAAGACTGTACATACACTGTAGCTGAAGACATTCTTTTCACAGCTGTGAATTTTTGATGATTCCTCTTCCTGAAGCACTGTAAGTTTCAGCCACATGTTGACTTGTTTACAACTTGTGGCTGAAACTTTGATGCAATAAAAGAGAGAGAGAGAGAGAGAATAACTTATTCAACTCAATAAGCGAGATACATGTACCCACATTTACATTCCTTCACACACATACACACACACTACCGAAGGCAGGCACACACACACACACACACACACACACACACACACACACACACACACACACACACACACACACACACACACACACACACACACACACTTACACTACCGAAGGCATGACTGAAGAATGATTGAATTGATACTCAATCACGATACAATCATGATTTTTTTTTTAAATGTCTGCTCTCTGTCTCACTCATTATTATTCTTTTATGTAAATCACCTTCTTCTTTTTTTTGTCCAGAAACCGAGAAAGCAACAGAGTGTCCAGACCTAAGACGAGCTCCTAACGACCAGAAAAACCACCACCACCACCCCCTACTTCCTTGGCTCTCTCTCTCTTCACAAACTATCTAGAAGAGAAAGAAAAAAAACGCCTTTCAAGGCTGCGTCTCCGAGAGTCGGAGATTCCCTGAGCGAGTTTAACTGTAAGCTCTCTCTTGCCCCTGCCCCGGTCATCGGTTCGAATCCCCCAAAACCTCCAAGACGGGTTGCTCATCGCTGGTGTGCTTGTTTGGCCCCCTGGTGAACCTGCGCCTGCCCCGCCAGTCCATTCGATGTCTGTCCAGCTCGGCCACCATGGTGAAGACATTCCAAGCCTACCTGCCCACCAAGTGCCACCGCACCTATAGCTGCGTGCACTGCCGCGCTCACCTGGCCAACCACGATGAGCTCATCTCCAAGGTCAGTGACTGGAAAGAAAACTGTGCAGACCTGTACCTCCAGGATCTGCTCCCAAGCACTGAACGATCAGCAGGGCTCCCAATTGTCCCGCAAAACAAGGGGTCCCATGGACTCCTTCACTTACAGTATAGAGGGTCCTAGAGGCAGGATAGAGGGTCCCAGTGGCATTGTGAATGCTAAAAATAATTTTTCTAGTGCATCCTTGGGACCCCCTGTACATTCTTTTAGAGGGTCCTGAGAATTTTAGTGCTTCATAGACCCCCAAATGGGGGTCCCTGGGAGCCCTGCGATGGTTATGGTGGTTGGTTGGTTTAAACGAATTTTTATTGAGAATCACATAGTAAAGCAGCAACATAAACAAATGAGAAACTGTGACGGCGATTTGTCCTAATACGAGCAGAGACTGAGAGAGCTATGATGCGAGTCACAGTGTGATTAAGCGATAGCCTACGGGCTGTTTGATTGTGGATAAAGGACTAATGTTTGCTGAACAGAAAACAACCTGTCAGGCTGAAATGCCCTTTCTCACCCTTCCCGTCCCGGTGACGGATAGCTTCACATTTATTCCGTAAAAAAACAGATTTTTCCTGTCAAAGAATTTTCGGTTTACAAAACCTCTGTGAGGCAACTGCCGTATTTTTCTGACTATACAGCAATACTTTTTTCCCCCAGAGTGAGTCCACTGTGCCTTATGCTAGTCCGAAATATACGGTACTGTGTCTAATTAAACAAAAACTAACAGAAAGTGACCAAGCAATGCTCGCAAATCAAAATGTCATTGTCATGTCATTGTCAACATGTCTCTGTTGATAGTGTCGTCAGTTTACCGATTTATTTTATCCCATGTACCAAGATGAGCCAATTGATTTGCCACTGATAAGTCCCAACTTGTTGGCTGACCATTTCAGTCAGTACAACACTGTTTATCTTTCATCTGATTTGAACAGTTCGCTCTCAAACACAGGGCCCGAGGCAGCAGCAGCGGAAAGACCTAGCTATCGCTCTCCCCAGTTTAGCTGACCAGTAGTAAGTTAGTAATCGGGTGACCTGGTTAACATTTTCCCCTGATAGAGGTTATCGCTGAATCAGGTGTGTATGTGTGTCGGATAAACACGGTCGCACATTGTTGTGGCCAGAGCAGGGATAGAGCAGGGATAGCAAATCGAGGGGTAATTGCCTAAGCGTTTTATCACAAAAGGAAGAAAGAACAGGGCTCCCAATCGTCCCGCAAAACAAGGGGTCAAAGGAACTCCTTCACTTACAGTATAGAGGGTCCTAGAGGCGGGATAGAGGGTCCCAGTGGCATTGTGAATGCTAAAAATATTTTGTTTCATGCATCCCTGGGACCCCCTGTGCATTGTTTTAAAGACCCACCACGTCACTTGTCAAAATCATGGTTTTCACGTGTTTTCCCTCTTATAGCTGGTAAGAAATCTTAGGACATCTTCTAAGCATAAGAGGGAATGTGACACATGATGTGGGGGGTCTTTAAAGGGTCCTTGAGAATTTTAGTGCTTCATAGACCCCCAAATGGGGGTCCCTGGGTGATAACACGTTTAGGCAATTACCCCTGGAAGTGAAGGTGTCAAAACTTGGTCGCCTCATCTGCCTAGCGTGATCATTAGTAAGTGCTACGTTGATTGGCTTATTGAAACTGTTGTGGAGATAGGCAGGCCTCAGATTTGGGATAATGAAATTATCTGCTCTCCCTCGTTTCATCATACCTACCTTTTAATCTGTGGTCCAACAGAGTTGAAAGGGGGACCCTGATGGATGAGTGTTTGCAAGAAACACATAGAGATCACCAGAAAGACAGCCTTTTCAAGGATCGGAGCACTCACTTTGCTCTGGTTTCCAAGAAATCAAACTGTCAAAATGGCGATTCCTCCTTGGCGGAGGTGCCGGAGAGATAAGCCATTTTGGATGAGGTGGGTGGAGGACACTCAGAGTGGTTAAAGCTTTTTCTTTTTTGTAGTGCAGTAAAAATAAATTGAAGCTATTTCATTTGTTGTGAGCGAAACTCCTTTAAATAAACTGTATAAAATTAAAATAATTAAAATAAAAAGGCTTGTATTGCGAAAATATCATGCAAACAATTTGGTCTAAACTCAGGCGGCCATTAGAAAAGAGACGGCACACGCCTTCTCTTTCACTGAAAGAATTTGACTTCCAGCACCTCCGCCAAGGAGGAATCGCCGATTTGACGGTTTGATTTCTAGGAAACCAGAGCAAAATGAGTGTTGCAATCTCTGTAAAGGGTGTTTTCCTGGTGATCTCGACGTGTTTCTTGCAAAAAAATCATCCGTCAGGGTCTACCTTTAAAGGGTTTACTGAAGCCGTTGACCCACAACACAATTTTTGAAGTAAACATGATGAAAGTTGCCTCAGCATGTGCTCTCTATCTTATCGACAGAGCTCTGACACTCCTCGGTGTTTGGCAGCTCAATTGTTGGCTGGAGTAATCGCCTGATCTTTGTTTTGTTTGGAGATAGCCCAGTTGCCCAAGGCTGTCTATCGATATCTCATCTGTGTGTGGCTCTGAAAATAGGGCCACTGCTTTATTATTGTTTTTGTATTAGCTCTGTTTTTAAAGAGCTTTGGTGAATGGTTTGCCAGTTCAATCGCTATTGATGGCAATCAAATCATATTATAGGTATAGCCAATACTGGCAATGCCAATAGTCAATACAGTGGAACCTCCCTAAAGAACTTCAAAACTCATCCAGAATGAGGTCTTATAAGGGAGGGGTCTTATAAGGGAGGTAATTTTAATACTTACAAAGATGGGCAATGTCTCAGAGAAGTAGGTCTTATGTTGGAGGGAGTCTTATAATGGGAGGTCTTCTAAGGGAGGTTCCACTGTACTGACATTATCAATGCACACTGTACCTAGTTAGTGCCTGATACATTTGCGTTTGAAGTACTTCGCCATGTGTTACAATTATTATGACTGGGTTTTAGTCATGATGATGGATTATCAGCTTCTCTTTAGGATCGTTTATGAATAACAAGATGGTGGCTTTGTTGTTGTTTTTTGTTTGTTTGCTTGCCTGTTTGCTTATTGATACAGTGGAACCCCCCTTTTAAACCCCCATTATAAGACTCCCTCCCACTTAAGACCTATTTCTCGGAGACATTGCCCTTCTTTGTAAGTATTAAAATTACCTCCCTTGTACAACTCCCTCCCATTTAGGACCTCATTTTGGATGATTTTTGAAGTTCTTATAAGGGAGGTTCCACAGTATTGTTTTTAAGGACAGTGTGTTGGTTGAGATTCAGTTTAGCATGGATGCTCCTTGCAGGATGTCCTGAATTGCAGGATTTTTAAATTGCCTAGAGCCGGCATCGTCGGATTATGAGAATTTGAGAAACAACGATTTTCTTACACACACACACAAACTTGTACCTATATAAGCATTTGTTATATTCAAAGGAATGTAGCACTTGTACTAGTCTAGAGGGGTGAAAAAGGAGCAGTAAATGTGTGTGTGTGCTGCCCCTGCACTCCGCCGGGGCCGCCCCCTTGCAGGAATTTCCCAGGAGCAACCATGAATTAGTCTTTGGTTTTTATACATTTTTTGTTTGTTTCAATAGCATTTGTTGGAAATAATTAAGGGGAGTAATTTCATGGTGTGTGGGAGTGATCTTGCCTAATTCAATCTGTCAAACAGGGGAAGTTACTCTACCATCAGGTAGCCCCCCAGCTCTCGCCTCGTGTGTTTGAGTAGAACACTGTGCGTCATTCTAAAATTGATGTAATTTATATTTTTACGTCACATTTTGCAAGTTCTATCAGTTTATGGGTACTGGCCACCCCTCATTTAAAAAAAAAAAATGTTTGCAAGTCGCTGACTCGCATCCTGCGGTTTCAAGCTTCGACACCATGCCGCCTTGGTTGTTATGGTTAAGTCGAGGCAATCAACTCTAATTTTCATGAAGTGCTCTCCCCTAGTTTTCCCCTGAAAATCGTCTATTAAGGACAACTTGTGTCGAACGAGGTTCAAAATGAGACTTTGGTCTGAACCATTCAACAAATCATGCAAACAGGGGGAAAAAATCCTTCTTCTGTTCACTTTCAAAGCTATGACACAGCTGGATACTGTGTCTGATTCTAAGGAAATCCCCACAATACGGGCCCTTAAGACCTTTACAATATAGATTTTGTGATAACGGTTCAAGCTGGCTGGCTGTTAGGGTTAACACGTGGTGTGCATGCAACGTCTGAATGGTCGCAGCATTCTGACACTGCAACAGCTGGCGACGCTGTGAAGAATGTCGCCTGGCTCTATTTATCTTTCCTTATAAATCAAAGGCTGTAGCCAATGTTGCAAAACTTTTGACTTCACTGGCTGTGAATGGTGTCCTGAGCTTGAGATGCAAAATAATAGGTAATACTGAGATCGGTCATGAATAATAAATTGATAATTTTGACACTAAGGGCCTTTACACATTACAGCTCAGGGCTCCCAGGGACCCCCATTTGGGGGTCTATGAAGCACTAAAATTCTACAGGACCACCTATAAAGAATGTGCAGGGATGCACTAGAAAAATTATTTTTAGCATTCGCAATGCCACTGGGACCCTCTATCCTGCCTCTAGGACCCTCTATAATGTAAATGAAGGAGTCCCTGGGACCCCTTGTTTTGCAGGATGATTGGGAGCCCTGCAGCTGCAATCCGAAAGTTCCGTACGGAAACCCCATTCATTCATTTATATAGACAGGGCTCCCAGGGACCCCCATTTGGGGGTCTATGAAGCACTAAAATTCTAAAGGACCCTCTAAAAGAATGTGCAGGGGGTCCCAGGGATCCACTAGAAAAATTCTCTTTAGCATTCGCAATGCCACTGGGACCCTCTATCCCGCCTCTAGGACCCTCTATACTGTGAAGTGAAGGAGTCCCTAGGACCCCTTGTTTTGCTGGACAATTGGGAGCCCTGATTGAAACAAATGGATGGTATTGTGGATGAGTTTCTGTTCGTAATGAGCACCCTCCTTTATATTTCTTACTTCCAGGGTTTTGGGGGGGCGGATTGCGGAAATGAGTTTTCATACGGATGTTTTTGTAAATGCGCATATGCTGTTATCCTGCATCAGTACATTGGCCACCTTGGTAGGCTAAGACCCTATCCAATGCCGAGCTGATGAGACTCCCTAGAGTCGAAACAGCTGTCCTCGGCTGGGTTCTGCCATTGCCTCCCTAATAAGGAGGAAAAACTAAGCTAGCACTCTTTATTTATTTTTCATTTTTTGAAGAACATAATCAAACAGCAAGTTAATTTAACTGGTTTTGATTTTTAGTGTTCGCATCCAACAAGACATAGGTACGAAAAAGTTTTAGACAATTTTATATATATATATATCTTATTTTATTTTGTGTATTTAGACTAGTGTGTTAAAGGAAATGAAAGAAGGGAAAAAGTGTGGAATAGTTGGTGTTGATCCTTGGATTAGTTCTGTTCATTTATGTTTGAGTGTGTATATGACTTATGAGAACATAGTGATTGTTGACCAGAAAGGTCTGCAGTGTAATAACTAAATTGTTTTCTCTTCTGTTTGCAGTCATTCCAGGGCAGTCAGGGACGTGCCTACCTGTTCAATTCTGTGTAAGTGACTTTCTTTTTAAGCTAAGGTACGACATGGTAATGCAAATAGAGACAAAATATCTCAAGGCCTTCAATACTGCACGGAAGATCCTCCAAATAATGGATCTGACAGGCTCTCCTTGAAGCAAAGTAAAAAGCTAGCGTACGACATGGTAATGCAAATAGGGACAACATATCACAAGGCCTTCAATACTGCACGGAAGATCCTCCAAATAATGGATCTGACAGGCTCTCCTTGAAGCAAAATAAAAAGCTAACGTACGACATGGTAATACAAATAGGGACAACATATCACAAGGCCTTCAATACTGCACGGAAGATCCTCCAAATAATGGATCTGACAGGCTCTCCTTGAAGCAAAATAAAAAGCTAACGTACGACATGGTAATACAAATAGGGACAACATATAAGGCCTTCAATACTGCACGGAAGATCCTCCAAATATGGGACACTCACTTAATTTAGTAGTTATTTTATTTTGTGTGTTCTTGACGGTTTGGGTTAGGGTTAGGGTCAGTTTAATGTCAGTTTGAAAGGTTAAACAATATCATTTTTAAACAGTCACTGAAAATCCACATTGTCACATGACTGACATCATTTTCCATAGTTGGACAACTTTTCCATATCTGGTGCAGTATTGAACATCGTGTCGAAATACCTGACCAGTGAGAAAGGGAGGTCGATCCTCAATTTTTTCATCAACCCTAAAATTCAGGCAGAAGCCTGTGAAAATTTCGCGCTTGTTAAGCTTTATTTTGTGTGGGAATAGTTTTTTGGACTATTGCGATTTCACGCTTGTGAAGAAAAAATACGGGAAAAAAAATCCTAAATATAAAATAAAAAAATACAATTGCGTTGGTAAGTGAAGCTTTTGAAACGATGCGGTGAAAAGTCATTTCGCGCAATTTTTTCTTCTGTTTCAAAATGGCGTCCAAGCGAGTACATTCCGAAGCTTCTGTATCTTCTGGTCGAAAATCAAAAGAAAAGACATCAAAAGGGGCACAGAAATTCCGGGAAAGTTACCTCCAAATTCCACGAATACGTCGTTCAGCACTAGGTGATGAGCATGTGTTCTGTGTCTACTGCTCGACGGACATTAGTATTGCACACTCAGGTCAGTACGATATCAACGTTCATTGGTTATGCGTTGGATTACAGTTTTTTTCCTCAAAATTACGGGGGTTTTGTTTAAGAAATTACAACTTTGCAAAATAGGGGTAAGCAGGTCTGTTTTGTGTTTACAGGGTAAACGTGGGCTGCGGCCCTGCGGAGGAGAGGGTGTTGCTGACAGGGCTGCATGCTGTGGCCGACATTTACTGCGAGTGCTGCAAAACCACGCTGGGCTGGAAATATGTAAGGGCCTGGATTGTGTGTGTGTGTGTGTGTCCACCAGGCGTCAGAATGTCTAGGGATTTGCAAATTTCACAGGATAAAATTGTCGGCAGAGGATTTTTTTCTGATCTCGGAGGCTTTGCCTTTTTTTCTTCGTGGTTGTCAAATAGCATGTTAATAGTGATTTCTTACTAAATCGTACTTCTTCTTCCATTTAGTATCCACAATCAACAATTTGATTTTTTGATACTGTTTGGTTGAGGTCTGAAGGTTGCACACACAACAAAAACAAATCAAAACAACCCTAGTCTACAGTGACCCAGCCAGCCAAGACCCGTTGAGCGGAAGCTTGGCATGATGCTGAATCGGCAGGAACTGGAACCCTTAAGCTAATCTTTTTTCTTTCTTTTTTAAAAGAGGGTACAGTGGACCTCAAAAATCATCCAAAATGAAGTCTTATAAGGGAAGGGTCTTATACGGGGAGGTAATTTTAATACTTACAAAGAAGGGCAATGTCTCGGAGAAGTAGGTCTTACGTAGGAGGGAGTCTTATAATGGGAGGTTCCTTTTCCCTTTGCTTACTGTCATCCACTATCTTTCTGCCTTACCATTCTCCTGCCTTTTTTTCACGAAACACTTTTTCAAAAACATTTCCTCCAACCGAAGTCGGACTTGCTGGGCCTAACTATTTCTTAGTTAGGCGCATAACGGCATCATGACACATCTGCGCTCATAATTGACAGGACATTTTCTGAGCGATCGAAGAAGAAAAAGAAGATAATAAGATGCAGAATGAGGCGAACGCGTTACCTCTGAGCCACTGTACCCCTAAGCGCCTTGCAATGTTAATATATATGTGTGTGTGCAGGAGCATGCGTTCGAGTCCAGCCAGAAGTACAAGGAAGGCAAGTACATCATCGAGCTGGCCCACATGATCAAGGACAACGGCTGGGAGTGAAGAGACATGAACACCATGGGGAGGAGCCCCCTCCCCCACCACCACCACCCCCAGCTACTGAACCCTGCTTCCACCCTTCACTCACCAACCACCCTCATCTTCTTTTGAAGCCCCCACCCCACCCCCACCCCTTTCTACTGCGATGCTCTGTTTTCTAGATGCCATGTAGGAAAGGGGAGGGAGGAGAGGGACCAGTTTTGTTGTGTGTGTGGTGGGGGAGGGAAAGGGAGGGGGGGGGGCTTGGTGGTTGGTTGTCCGGAGGCACCGAGTGCAGGAGACACGGAGTGCGACTTAGTGTGCGTGGGACCATCAAGCAGTGCTCAGCTGTTTCTGTGGCTTTTTTTTCATCCCGCTCTTCGTCACATCCCGCTTCGCTTCATCGCTCCGGTCATCGTCACCCACCCAGACACCCCGAGCCAAATTCTTGGGAGGGTCGATACATTCGACATTGACCCTGTTTGGCGCGCGATTCAAAGTCGTGGCGGGACGTGTGGACAAAGCTCCCATCAACCCGATCCACGTCGCCTCGTTTCTGTTCCAACATCATTCAACGCTAGTTCAAGCTTCATGAACCGATCTTTCCCTTTGAAAGATGGTCGGATTTCAAAGCCCCGATAGCTATGGTCGGCTTTTTGTGGGGGGGGGGGGTCTTTTTTTTGGAGTTTGATGATGCGTGATGTTTTGAACACTTGTTGGTTTTCTTTCTTTGATCGTCTTGTAAATTGCGGAAGAAGAAGAAGATATCTGACCCATTTCCTTCGTCCCTTTCCTTGAGTCGAGAAACGTTGCCTTCATTTTCTTTTTTCGAAGACTTAAGTGGAGGGAGAGAGAGAGGGGGAGGGGGAAGATTGAACATGTAAACTGAACTTAATGTAAGAAAAATATATAAAGAGCAGCTGAAAAAATAGAAAGAAGAAACAAAACTGGAAACGTTCTTTTAGGCTCACGTTTGTAACCGAAATGCGCTGATAAATCATCCGTCATTACGTATTTTGGTAGTCTTGTTTCATTTAGAAATTTCATATCAATTTTAGACTTCAAGTTCAGTTTGTGAAATCTTGTGCTTACCAACCACTGCAGTCACAATCTTGATTAAATAAAATTGTGAAAAATTAACTTCAGTTTGCACGGAAATAAAAGTTAAAAGTTTCACAAAGTTATTGTGAACCAAAGCTGGTAGAAGAACATTATTGATCTAAGAATTAATTTTGGGGGGTTAAATTTCCTTGTCTCCCGCTTATGGTGCTGATATAGTGAATACGACATTGAACAGATGTTTCTGTTTGCGTTATCCGCTCTCTGAATAATCTTCTTTTAAAAAAAAAAAATGATGGCTGACTACTCTTATAATTAATATCTTATGCTTTCTCAGTTTTTGGGTCAAGCATTGTCAAGACTGTGGCCCTCAAACAGTCATAATGTCATGGCTGGCGTTATAAAGTGGGCTCCTCCAAAATCGGAATGCGTCGGCTGAATGCTGCGGGGAGACCAGTGAAAACCGGACACACACGTACCTCACCCATTATGGCCGTATGGTCTGGGGACGCAACCCTTGGACTGATTACCTTGTCGACTCTAGTGTTTGGACAGACGCCTGTTTATCGTATCGATCCCCTCATTAGCAGATTGATTAGTGGTGGTACTTTGTTGGTGGCTTGGTCCATATTTGTTTTGCCTATAAGGGAGATAACCTAATGATTGAAAAAAACCTAGTACAGGGGGCCGTGTCACAAGGGCTAACGTTACGTAGCAGGAGCGCAAATAGGAAAAAACGGTACTTAGCAACACCTCTTTCGCCGACATTTGCTGAAAACGTTTTGTGGCTGCTCCCAAAGTATCTCTCGGCGAACTATCACGTGACTTGCATGGGGTGAATACATTTCTTGTTGTTGATTGGTCCGTTAAAGTTTGGTTAAAATAAAACTTTTTTTTGACCAATCAGACAAGAGCTTTTAATATTCTTCCGCAAACGTTTTCTAAAGTGTTTCTTAGACCCCTTTTGGCGTAACAGTTATGCGCGCGCCGTCTAGAGAAATTCGACACTGGGTTGCTTTAACTGTCAGCAAATTATTTTCTTATGTGAGGCTGAAAATGATGATGCCGTAAAAAAAAAAGTTTTTCATACAAGTAGCAACAAATGATGACTTCTTAAAAAATGCAGCCTATCTTTTTTTTATTACCGAGAGTAAATAAAAAGGTGTGTACTGGCTATCCAAATATGTCATTAATGGTGACATTTAGTGCACACACAAAATTGTAAAAAAAAAAGGGGGGGGGGGGGGGCAGCTAAATTTGTAATGATACGGTCACACGTGAGCCTTCAAGATTTCTTCTCGTCACTTCTTATCCAAAAACAGGAAAATCTATACTATACACAAACTATATATATCAATGCATGTAAAGAAATAATATTAATAATAAAGTGTTACCCACCAGTGCTTTCAATTTCACTATTATTATAATTGATATTTTTTCATTGTCTCTCATCCAATACTACTACTACTACTACTCTCCTGTACTAATCACTTTGTCCCATTGTTTCAAATGTTCACCATTCTCGAACAGAAAACTACAAACAAAAATGTTCTCTGACAGTGTAAGACCTTGGCAGAACTGCACTTTAATAGTCAACTTGAAAGATTAATCATTCTCCAGGATTTTTTGGAGTGTGTAACCCCTAAATATATCTTGAGGACAGAACAGCTAACCAGAAATAAGCAAGAGGTGAGATACAACTTTGGTTTTTTCTGTTGCCACGGACGATCTTTGAAAGAGGTTGTTGTATGCCGAGAGTGGTTCTGTCGCTCACCTTGTGCTAGCTCCAATGATGTGCATTTCACATGAAAGATGTACGCATGCGGTGTCCACAATTTTGGTGACTTGTCATGACCTTTCAGCATTTTATAAGAACCAGGGCCTGTATTCGCATTGAGACAGTATGAGTGAGACTTATCATCGTGATATCTTAGAAGTTATTCAAAAATCCCCGTCCCCTGAAGTCGGAGTGTGGCGGGGGGGCCCTTTAAAAGCAGCCATGTAATCTTCACACCCAAGGCCATGCAAAATGTTCACTGGGTGTGCCTTCCAGAGGGTTTAAGCTAAGGAACGAAAACAACAACATTCAAAAATCCTATTAAATCCTACTACTTTAGAAGGACTTCTAAGATATCTTGATGACAAAGTCTCGTACTATCTCAACGTGAATACAAGCCCAGGTTAACTTGAGAATCGTGAGTTTGACATGGCTGTCATTTTCAGTTATGAATTTGTGTAAAAAAAAGATATAATCATCAATGTGCATATTGTACATCTGGTTAAAAAGAGAAAGAGTTCTACTTTCATCTGAGCGTTTTTAAGCTTTGCATAGTCTTGGACTGGTTTTGAGTCTGTCATACTATTGCCCAGCCCCTCAATGCAGACACGAGAGCCGACTATGACTGTACATGTGCATGCGTACGTATGCGTTTTGATCCTGCCAGGCAACTCTGCTTCAGTGGATTCATAATTATCACCACAAAAAAAGACATCAGACTAAACATGTTTCAAAAACCGGACTGTTTTTTGGTGTAAGTGTGACGCTGAATACGTTCACGATCTCATTTGGTTTTGGAGGTGGAAAAAATACGGATTTTCACTCGCTGTGTACAAGATATCATCTACATACTGACCTTATCTGAGACTTCTTGCCAGGAACAGCGATCAATTACTTTTGCTTTTTTTAAACATTTTTGATTCGCCCCTGGAAAGTGACTTTTTGTTATTTTTCGACCAGAAGATGTTCTCAGAAAGGGCTCAAGTAGATGAGCGGATTTTTTTACTTGGCCAGAACATGGAGAGTGGGGGAGCTAGCTTCATTGTTGGTTTGTCTCGAGGGGTGCACGTGGTGCCCTTGTCTAATATTTACAACTAAAGAAACAGACAAAAAATCGCTTTAATGTAGCTTAAATCGTGTTTGGATTTCTAACTTATTGTACCTTGTTCGGATT
Source organism: Phymorhynchus buccinoides (assembly GCA_017654935.2). Lineage (NCBI taxonomy): Eukaryota > Metazoa > Mollusca > Gastropoda > Neogastropoda > Raphitomidae > Phymorhynchus > Phymorhynchus buccinoides. The sequence goes on along the minus strand of CM065702.1, from coordinate 11,577,303 downwards.
CTATAGAAATAAAGCATCCGAGACTTTTGTCGGTTTACTTGAACTGACGTTTCTTTATTGCCCAATTGCAACAGGAATTGGCGGTTGATCAATGCGAATAGATAATCTTGATGTGAATAAACAATATGGTATAGATTCGGTACTGTTGCTAGGAAGCGTCACGAGACAAGATGAAAATAGCAGGGCTGTTTTTTAGTTACGTTCTATAATTGGTTTTCGAAAAGCTTTGCTTAAGATCTATTTTTATCATGATTCATCACAGAGGTAGCTTATAACTTGGGCCTGCATTTGACGGCAAGAAAAGATCTACTGAACAACAAGAGAAAGAAAAAATTTCATTTAACTTTCCAGCAACTTAAACTCAACAGTACGATTTTTGACCAGCATATTTTTTGGAAAAGCTAGGTCATTGAACTCTACAGGCATGCCGTGTGTGCACTCGCTTACGATTATCAGCTGCGTCTACGGTTCTGGTCACGTGACTGCTTCAAAAATTAAAGATCTTTCCCATCCACAATGCTAAGCATTATGTGGTGGAAGGTGTCATCCGATTCTCTTTTAATCTAACATTTTCTTGTTCGAGTTTCACGTGAAAATATTTTCTTGTTCATTTTGTCATTGTCATTGCCCTCAGTTTATTTTTCGCATCACACCTTTGGATATATATGCATACTTACATGATATCTGAACTGCCTTGACTGGTCGACTTGTATTCTTGGACCGTTTGGAGTTTTGAGGTGCGTGGATTTGTCTTGCTATGTGGGTGAGTGGTTTTGCGGTAGGATTTGTTTGTGTGAGATTAAACGGGACATGGGTATGCGTTTGTGTGTGTGTGTGTGTGTGAATAGCTGCTTGTACAGAAGGGAGCAAGTACGGTAGAGCTTATGATTGAAGATGCAATGAATCCCTATATATTGCGTGTATTGATATTTTTTGATGTGTCGATGAAAAAAAAAAAAAGTCAACAGTCTCAAACCTGTCTCATAAATCGCTTTCGCCTCATTCCTTTGTGGTATATATCTAAGCTTGCTTGAATTCTGCGCTTCTCTTAAAAGACCTAAATTGTGCGGGAGTTTCGACGCTGTTTCGTCCCCTTCCCCAGGTCATTTTGATGTACAAAATTCTTCAAAGACAACTTTGACGTTTTCGTTGTTGAACAACTGATTGTCGGTGCGATGTATATTTTGTTCCCAAATGCTGTGAAAATAACAGTCAGATATCTGCATAGAGCTCATTTTTATTTTCATGTCATTGCGTATTACGACTAAGCATATCAGGTTTTGTTTCTAAGTTTTGCATCTTCCTACAACCAAAGTCATGGTTACAGTTATGACAATTTTTCAAAGTTCATTGTCCGAATTCGCCAAGTTGGCCCCCCCACCCTCACCTCTCCCTCTTCATTTGTCTTTAAACTTGTTGAAGTTGATTATGTTCATTTTATTATTTGATTTCATTCTGAGGTGAAATAATTTGTGTGTGTGAAATTGTGTAAAATGTCAACATTTTTTATAACATTTATATACTTCATTGTACATGTAATTGTTTGCAAAAACAGTTTTTTCTAGGAAAACAACATTTATAGACCCACAGAGAAATTGGGAAAACCCCCAACTAAATTAGTTGCAACTTTTGCCATTTAGTCTGAATGCTGTGATTTGTTTCAATTGAAGTTGACGACTTTATAAAGTTTAATCCAATACAAATCTGAGCAAGTTATCTTTTGTTTTCTTTGAATTTTCTTCTCCAATTTTTTTTTATAGGGTTTGCCCATTTTCATTGCTTTTTTGTGTCACAAATATCTATATCTGGTAATGGTAACAATACACGAAACTATTTTTCACTCTTTCCCCATGGCGACACAAGTGATACGCAGGTAAGGCAGGCATGGTAGACCTCCGCGAATCGCAGAAAATCCGCGAAACAGTTTGAAAGAAAATTATAAAAAATGCATTGAAATGTCATGAAAAAGTGAAATGTTCACTCTTTTATTGAATTTTCTTCGGCCCCCTGGATCCCCGGCCTTTTTCCTTGAAAACCACTTTGCCCCCACTACCATGCCTGGTATTGATATGACCAGGGGTGCATGTGGGTCTGCCTGAAGCCTGAATTCAGGCAATTTGATGCTGCTTCAGGCAGCGGAGTGCCTGAAGAAAGGGCTCTTTAACATGATATTCTTTTGTACATTGGGTCTCGGCAAGAAAGTTCAGGCCAAAGTTTTGGTCACTGCATGCACCATGTGTGACTTGCGTGTCACCGTGTTACCATGGGGGGGAAGCGAAAACTGGCAACGTGCATTGTTTGCCGTAAAGGACAAGGCTGTTGCCATGACAAAACAATAGTAGATCCAGGATATCATTGTGTGTTGACGGTCAGAGATTGCCTTTTGTCATGCGATAGTAAATAAGAGGATGTGTAAACATCAGGCTTGGCTGAACACTTGTCATAGAAATCTTTATAAAAAATTAAAAAAAATTTAAACTCTTTCTCTCTCACTCTTCCAAATTGGGGCAATGCCTTTTTGGGAAATAAAAACATCATCATTCTCTCTTTCTCTCACCCTTCCAAATTGGGGCAATGCCTTTTGGGAAATAAAAACATCATCATTCTCTCTGTCTCTCTCACCCTTCCAAATTGGGGCAATGCCTTTTTGGGAAATAAAAACATCATCATTCTCTCTGTCTCTCTCACCCTTCCAAATTGGGGCAATGCCTTTTGGGAAATAAAAACATCATCATTCTCTCTGTCTCTCTCACCCTTCCAAATTGGGGCAATGCCTTTTTGGGAAATAAAAACATCATCATTCTCTCTGTCTCTCTCACCCTTCCAAATTGGGGCAATGCCTTTTTGGGAAATAAAAACATCATCATTCTCTCTGTCTCTCTCACCCTTCCAAATTGGGGCAATGCCTTTTGGGAAATAAAAACATCATCATTCTCTCTGTCTCTCTCACCCTTCCAAATTGGGGCAATGCCTTTTGGGAAATAAAAACATCATCATTCTCTCTGTCTCTCTCACCCTTCCAAATTGGGGCAATGCCTTTTGGGAAATAAAAACATCATCATTCTCTCTCTCTCTCACCCTTCCAAATTAGGGCAATGCCTTTTGGGAAATAAAAACATCACCATTCTCTCTCTCTCTCTCACCCTTCCAAATTGGGGCAATGCCTTTTGGGAAATAAAAACATCATTATTCTATCTTTCTCTCTCATTCAAAGTGCTTGGACTTGCACATGTTTGGACCGTTTTTTGGTTTTTTAATTCCATAACTCTCCCATGCCCCCCGTATGCCTTCTAGAATAAAAACAAGTTGTACCTTGATTTCTACAGAATTGTTACTTTATACACATGCAGCTAAAGCTCATACCTTCACACCTGTTTACCCTCTCGGTTTTGCCGGAATTATCCCATAAATTTGCAAAAATTCTGGGTAAAATAATAAATTCTGTGAACGCTGAAAATCCCGGGATTTCAAAAAAACATCTATTATTTGTTTCCGTTTGTATCAAAAGGCGCAAGAGTTGTAGTTTTGCGCCAAACTTGCGTCAGGCAAGTCAACCGCAGGCGGCAAGCGCCAGAAATCTTCGACAAACGACAGCAGTGATAGGGTGAAACGGCCAAAAGTGAAGCAGAAGTTTTCTCAAAAGTATTTGAAAGTGCCAGGAATAACAAGTTCGCGTTTGGGAGACGAGCATGCACACTGCAAGTACTGCAACGTGGACTTCAAAATTTCCTGTGGCGGCATAAGCGACATTGCGATGTGAATTCTGTTGTTTTTTCTCAAATTCTGGGGTTTTCTGTGGCAAATTCCAGGCTGTTCATTATAAGGGTAAACAGGTCTGTACCTTGATTTCTACAGAATAACGATTCGTCGGTGAAATTAAAAAACCTCATGATCTCGATTTTGGGGTGTTTTAAGTTAGATACAGAGTCAGCTCTCTAATTTTTCCCGCCACCTTCCACCAAAAACTTGTATCTCTAACAACTTTCTATCTGGGATAAATGAGGTGAAAATAGAAGAAAAACTCGTAAGTCCCAAATTCAGATCTAGTTAAGGACAAAAACCTCGTATATTCGTTTTTTAAGTCTAAAAAAAAATATTTTAAAGTAATTTTTACGAATTGCAGGACTAAACTCGCAATGTCTTGAACAACATATTCATCATAGTTGATCGGTGGTCGACGCAGTTAATTTTTAAAAGTTTGTTTTCATTTTTCTCAAAACTACCAAAATTTGAGATATGAGGTTTTTGAATTTCACTGATGATATGTTACTTTTATACACATGAAGCCAAGCTTGTGTTTAATTTGGTTGCGAAACTGTGTGTGTTAATGTAATCATAGCTTTGTGTTCAACTTTTATTCTAGTAATGAAATAAGAGTAAAAGTCTGTGAAGGTGCAGTATTAATAATAAAATTAAAACTGAAAGCAGCTGAAATTGGGGAAGCGACCATCATCCAACTGTCAAGAAATCAGTTGTACAAAATGTTAAGGGAAAATGTTATTTCTTTTAATTTAAAGCTCGCATGTAATGCCAAAAGACTCGCAGCCATACTTGTCTATGAAACGAAATAAGAGTAAGGGTTATCATTTAACATTTGGTATTGCGAAAACTCAGCTACCGTATTTTACTGACTACAGACAAACCTCTATTTTAAGACTTCCAAAATGTCCGGAAAAATCGGTCGTAAATTGGAGGGGTCGTATGATGGAGGTTTTCACTGGCAGCCGTAGAAAGAAAAAGTTCAGCACAGTTCATACTCTCTTCTTCATGCACACATACAATGACATATTAAAACTGGATTTGGGTCTTTCCAACTCCATAGGATTGTGCAATCGATGTATTACAGTTTCACTTCGCCGACTTCTGTTAATCACCTCCACTCTTGTCCAAAGTCAGTGGTTTTCTTTTTCAAAGTCAGTGGTTTTCGTGCTTTTCCTACGCTTTCCGCCATCTTTTCTACAACAAGGGAAGCGACTCCGCTTTCAGGCCCTTGACCGTGGTTGTTTCCCTTTGCTCGGTCTATGCAGACGGCAACAACGGTCGTAAAAACCAACAAAATGGCGGTCGTAAGTCGCATTTTAGAGGAAGTCGTTTAAGAGAGGTCGTTTACTTAGTAAAATGCATCCGTGCCAACAAATCCGGTTTCAAATGAGAGGTGGTCGCTTAACAGAGGGTCGTAAAATAGGGGTTTGTCTGTATAAGGCGATACATTTTTTCCTAGACTGAGACCCCTGCGCCTTATAATGTGACCGATAATATAGTAAAAAAACCTATAACAAAATCAGAATTTTGTGTAAAATTTACGCCTTGTAGTCCGTAAAAAATACGGTATATTTAATGTCGATTCTTGGCTGTATATCAATATCAGAATGTGGTGGGGATTTTTTTAATCTTAAAATTTCTCAGTTTAGAAAATGGCGACAAGACGTACGCATTACTAAAACTAGATTAGATTCACCTTTCACTATTTGTCGTTATTATCGGAGTACAGTTTTTGACATTTCTGAGAAAGTGTGACGAGTGAGTTTTTTGTGTTTGGCTTTTCTTTCGTGACCACAACTTATCTTTCAAAGAGACTTTGTGTATGTTTCATGACTTTGGGTGTACATATATAACATACATACATGTAGAAGAGTTTAATTTATGATGTTTGTGTATTTGTAAAAGCTTTCCTGGCTGTATGACAATTAAAATTTTGAATGTTCCGTGCTTGGGTGTGTTTTTGTGTGTGGTATTTTGGGATGAATGCTCCAATCCCAGCCTCGCCCTTTATTTCTAGTTCGACAGGAAAATCGAACTGAACATCGAGTTCTTCGGATGGGGACTTAAAGCTAGTCTGACCCGTGTGCTTTACGCACGTAAAAATCCCACGGCAGCTGAAAGTCGGTAAGAGCAGTGAGAAATCCTGCTGCCTGGTATGGCCAAATTGATAGGTTTTCCAAGTGTGTCCACACCCCTTCCTCATCCTGTGCCCCCCCCCCCCCCCAAAAAAAATGGGTAGGCGCTGCACTTGCTGCGATGCGTTCTCCAGAGGAGAGCAGCCCGAATTTCACAGAGATAAGTCTCTGTAATATCGAATATCAATATCTCTAGTCTCAAAACACATGAGTGACTTGATTGATTATGTTCGCACAATTTGTCTATTTCTCTCTTCGTGTTCACTCCCATCCCCCATCCCCCACCCCCGCCCCATTTTGTTGGATTACTTTAGCCTTTTTTTTATGGCATTCTTGAATTGATATAAACTATTTTTCTTGTCTTGATTACTGTGCCAACAAAATATAAAACTTTTTTTTCGTGGGGTGGGGCAGGCTTGGGAAACCTAGATATCAATTTGGGTCATACCAGGCAGTGGGATTTCTCCCTGCTCTAATCGACTTTTAACTGCCGTGGGATTTTTACTTAGCGCACAGGCCAGAAATTGCTTTTAAGGGACTCGGCGTTCCGTTTGATTTTCCTGTCGAACTGGAAAGAAAGGGCGAGGCCGGGATTCGAACCTGGGTCACCCACGCATTGAATTGGCAGGTGAACATCTTGACCACTCTGCCACCTTCCTTCCTTGAGTTTATCTACAAGAAATTTTGAGATGCTCGCATTACCAACATGGGTGCTCCTGGGAAATTTTAAAATCCTGCATGCAAGGCAGGGGTCCAGGGGCCACCCAGGCCCCGGTGGAGTGCAGGGACATGCCCCTCCTGGGGATTTCAGGGGTCAATGCCCCCTGGAAGCTGAAGGGAAACAACAGTTTCCAATGTAACTGACAGGCTCTCGTTGCACTTTCACTTCTGGTTCAACTTCATGACCTCTCTAACCAGCAAAATGCATCTCAAATTATCATAATCCAGCTCTGTTGGCTCCAGGCAATAAAAAAAAAATTTTGAACTTCAGGACATCCTGATCCATGGACCAATCATTCTTCTTGTACGTTCCCAGGTCATATGGCCATAATGGGTAATGTACGTATGTTTTCAGTTTTCATCGGTCTCCTTGCTGCATTAAGCCGACACATTCGGATTTCTGAGGAGCTCTAAGGAGAAAATTAATTTCAAAGATTAAAAAAAAAAAAGCAGGAGAATGGGCCGATAAGTCAGAAAGATAGATGACAGAAAGCAAAGGGAAAAGGCAGAGTTAGGCCGTGTACACAAATAAGCGGATATTCCTTGCGGAAACCCGTGCACAATCCATAAATAAGTGAAACAAAGAAGGGAAAAGATTTGCGCACGTGTCCGAATTTCCCCTATATGCGTAAACTTTTATCCTTCTTTCTTCCACTTATTTAGGGTTTTCCGTACGGAACTTAAGCGTGTAATGTGAACCCGGCCTTAACAGTGTGATGGATTAGAGGAGGTTACAAGCAGAGAACTTCTAGAAGGTGGGGGGAACTACTTGTACAAGACACATGCCGCTGTACCCCCGCCGATCATACAAAAGCAAACCAAAAGGGCATAGAATGTCAACCACTTTTATTCGTCTCGCCAGTCATTCTCTAGCACAATCAAGGTCAGATTTATGCAACATAGTTTTTTGTCAGACACCGTAACGATTCCCGTGTATATATCGACGACATACATCTCTCCGGTGGACCAACACAGCCAATACCAGAACGTGTGAGTTCTTGTAAAACTCAAATTGTAAAATCACTTTTTCTTTTCATTGTTGTTACTTTCTTAAGTTAAAGTAACTCATTGTCAAATTGTTTTTGTTTCATTAAAACGCACTGAATTAATAAGACCAGTGGTTTACACATTTATTCCTAAGCATACAAGTATATTTATGCTGTTTGCGCCCACACACACATACAAAAATAAAATATTGTTTCAATTAATCGTGATAAATTCAAATTTCTAAAATATGGTGATGCATCAAGTGCAACGTTTAGGATAACTGAATAATACTTTCCTGTAATTATTGTAGAATAAAGGAAATATTGATGATACATTTCACAGACCTTTTCTGCCAAATATTAAAGTAAATAATTACAAAAAATAACTGTTGTATGTGACACTCATTCCCTTTCTTTCTAAAAATGGAAGGGAAATATCAACCCTTTCACCGCCAGCCATCTTTGAGCCAAATATTTCCATTAAATTTACTTGGCTACAGAAAAGATTTTGTCTGCAATATTGTGGGATTTCTCTGTGACACATTTAGAATGGGGCCAATCCTTACTGCCCTAATTAGGAACACAATATAATTGAAAACAGACCCTGATTTCAAGGGTTTTAGTGACATGGGTGTTAAATCATTGTGGCGTAAAAATGCAACATTGGCGGTGAAAGGGTTAACGTTTTCCTTTGTAGGTTTTCACACTTCACTCGTACACCGCAGAAGAAAAACAAGACGATGCTCTGTAAAAAGCAGGATATCGGGAGTCTGACAGAGCCTTTAGAAGCCTGAACAAAAAAGTATTTGAAAACAACTTGAGTTAACAACAACAACAAAACAGTGATTGAGAGAAAGAAAAAAGAACTGCAAAACAAATCTAACCACTCCCAAGAGCAAACCAAAACTTGGTGGCAACTGTAGGCAAAAATAAAGTAAAAACTGAAACTAAATCGAAAACACATGCTATACGACGACTTGGGAAAATCAAATGTCCCTCACTAAACCTTGGAATAATCAAGCCAAATAAAGAAAACGATCGCAAAACTTAATTGAATCAGTTCAAGGAGTTTCAGGCTATTACATAACAGAACAAAATTGTAGGCATGTTAATAAGTATTTTGTCGCTCTCTCTCACTACTTTCATGGTACGCAAAATCAGTAAGTCACACTATTCACCTGAGAACAAGAAAATCTGCCTTCAAATTTTCTTCAGCCAGTCCTGTTAACCGAAAGACTCGAAACGTGGGGCTCTCACTTCCCCCGGTACCTTTATCTACCTTTTATTTTTCTCACCCATGGTCTACAAACATCGATCTTCTCATTCAAGATGACATAGATCAAATCAACCATTCGCATTCAATACATACATACATACAATCATTCCAATACACTGAACTTATTTTCATGACCTTGATATTCATGTTTGATTATATTGTTCACGTTTTCCCGAAAGTCAGTTGTATTGATCATTATTTAGTTTATCTTGCAAAGTGTGACTGACTTCCATCGATTGCAAAATGTGATGCAGTACTGTCTATATGTGTGGAGTACTTTTATAAGCCTCGGCTTGTACTCTTGTCTGTATATATATATTGTTGCTGCAAAAGTGTGTTAATAAAACATTTGTTTAAACCAACTTATTTGTGAAGTTAAAAAAGAAATACCATCAGTCTGCTCAAATGGTACTCTCATAGCTCATGCGCCTCAGTCTTACATTTCTATTCATCATACAGTTCTTCATTGTACTTCTATTCCACAAGCATGTCTATGGTCAAAACCTGCCTAGAATAAAGGGAAAACAACAACAAAGAAAGAGTACAAGCGACTGAAATTATACTCTTTCCACTACGATGGCAGAGGACAATAAAATATTCAACTTAAAATAATTGCAAATCACGCTATTAAAAATAACAACAATCAATTTAAAATAATTGAAAATCACGCTATTAAAAATAACAACAATCAACTTAAAATAATTGAAAATCACACAATAAAAAACCCAACAAAGGCCAACCTTAAGAACAAAACAAATGGAACCCATAACATTGTTTCTGCACTGCATGTGTCTGTGTGCGTGAGTGTGTCCGATTGTGCGCATGCTTGCTCTCGTGTGCGTGTGAAACAAACCACTGGTCTTTCAATTTGACAATTATCGTGAGCTGGACTTACATCACACCTAACCCTGGTACATGTATGCATCTCTCGCCTGACTTTACTGACCCTCTCCCAGAAAAAGAGTGGTAGGGGTTGGGAGAGACAGACACTTTCTTTCTCATGGGCGCCTCTGACAGATTATCAAATTTGATCGAGCCAAAATAGGTTATGAATTATTTTTTACTCAACAACTGGACTTTCAATCACTACTTAAATATTCAGTCTTAGGCCTTGTGCGCATTGGGGGTGGGGGTCTATGTACAATTTTCAAAGTTTTTGGAAAAAGCTGTGTGTCAGGTCAAAACTTGCTACGTTTTAGTGACGCGTTGATCCGAAAGCCGGCGCGCCAGGTGGGAGTTTCGAGCACCAGAGGCACACATCTGCGCTTCAAAGTTAACACTGGTCTAAAGTATACCATATTTTTTTAAATTATAATGTGATACTTTTTTTCACCCAGACTGAGACCCCTGCGCCTTTTAATGCGACTAAGAAAATAGTAAGAAAATAGAATAACAAAGTCTGGATTTTGTTAAGCAAAGATAGAAATAGTGAGGCAAGGAGAGAAGATAATAGTGAAGGAAAGGAAAGGTAACTCTCTGTAATTAACTCCCTTCACCAAAGTTATTTTCGGCACCAATTCGCCTTGTTCGATTTGGTCAATATGGTGAACACCACAAAACGCACAATTACTAAGAGAGTCCAAAAAAATCAGGTAAATATCCAGTAAAACTTCGGCCGTGTGAAAACTCAACAACCTCTTTCTCTCAATCAAATTCGATAGTCTGGCAAACGGGCCTCGCGCCTTGGATCCAACCTTCCACGTCAGCATGGGTGGGTGTGGCGAAGGGGTGGGGGTGCTATCGGAGGACAGTGTCGTCGATCTCCTCAATGCCAGGGTCGTTCTGATTGGCCAGCTTCTTCAGCGACTTGCTGTGCACCTCCCTGAGCGAGTCCTGCATGCCCGCGTCCAGTGTGCTCAGCATGCTCTGTTTCAACAAAAGAGAACGCACAACTGATGTGTTTCAAAGCACTAGACTTGCCGTGCACCTCCCTGAGCGAGTCCTGCATGCCCGCGTCCAGTGTGCTCAGCATGCTCTGTTTCAACAAAAGAGAACGCACAACTGATGTGTTTCAAAGCACTAGACTTGCCGTGCACCTCCCTGAGCGAGTCCTGCATGCCCGCGTCCAGTGTGCTCAGCATGCTCTGTTTCAACAAAAGAGAATGCACAACTGATGTGTTTCAAAGCACTAGACTTGCCGTGCACCTCCCTGAGCGAGTCCTGCATGCCCGCGTCCAGTGTGCTCAGCATGCTCTGTTTCAACAAAAGAGAATGCACAACTGATGTGTTTCAAGGCACTAGACTTGCCGTGCACCTCCCTGAGTCCTGCATGCCCGCGTCCAGTGTGCTCAGCATGCTCTGTTTCAACAAAAGAGAATGCACAACTGATGTGTTTCAAAGCACTAGACTTGCACAACTGATGTCTTTCTTCTTCTTCTGCATCCCCAGGCCATATAGCCATAATGGGTAAGGTACGCATAAGTCCGGTTTTCAGTCTTCACTGGTCTCCCTGCTGCGTGGAGTCGACACATTCTGATTTCGGAGGAGCTGAAAGGAAAAAAATTAGTTGAAAGATTTTTTTTTTTAAAGGCAGGAGAATGGGGCCAATAAGTCAAGAAAGATAGTAGATGATAGAAAGCAAAGAGAAAAGGCAGAGTCAAAGAGAGTGGCAGATTAGGGGAAATTACAAGCACAGAACTTCCAGAAGGTGAGGGAACTATTTTTACGAAAGACCCCCCGGTATCCCCACAGGGAGGATGTGTTTCAAAGCACTACACTTGTTAACGAAGAGGTTTAACTCGATGGAGTCATGTCGGAGACGTCATTCCAACACTGTTCCTATCTTTTGGAGTCACGTCGGAGGGGTTTTTCCCCCCCGACAGATTTTGACGGCTTTGACCCTCATGTAACCCAATAAAAGGGAAATAACTCGCTTTTCCCTTGTAGTTCTTCCCTTAGACTGTCTCCAGTGTGTCCTATTTTTCGTTTTTTACTTCCTTAAATTGAAGTACTCATCATCTTCGAATTTGCTTCATTCAATATGGCGGCGACCATGTCAAGTTTCAACAAAAGAGAACGCACAACTAATGTGTTTCTTCTTCTTCTTCTTCTGCGTTCTCAGGCCATATGGCCATAATGGGTAAGGTATGTATGTGTCCGGTTTTCAGTTGTCACTGGTCTCCCCGCTGCGTACAGCCGACACATTCCGATTTCGGAGGAGCTCAAAGGAGAAAAACTATTTGGAAGATTTTATTATTTTTTTAAAGGCAGGAGAATGGACCAATAAGTCAGAAAGATAGTAGATGATAGAAAGCAAAGGGAAAAGGCAGAGTCAAAGAGAGTGGCAGATTTGGGGAAATTACAAAGCACAGGTGGGGGAACTATTTTTATGAAAGACCCCCTGGTATCCCCACGGGGAGTATGTGTTTCAAAGCACTACACTTGTTAACGAAGAGGCTTAAAAAGAAAAAAAATGTGATTAAAGGGACACAACTGAGTCTTGGAAAACATGGTTCATTCAGAATTACAAGTAGTTTCCCTTTATTCAAATTTTTTAAAATGTTTTTGGTCTTAATGAGAGACTTAGTGCGATTTTTCTCACGCCAGAGGGCATGACGCTCGTGTGGGGCTAATCCTCTCTATATTATTAGTTGGGGATAAAGAAAGAGAGAGAGACAGTGAGTGGTCCTACCATCACTCTCTCTCTCACTACGCCCAAGTAAGAAAATCGCGTGATAAGCCCCTAGTGCATTGACTGCCCTCTGGCGTGAAAAATATCGCCATAGGTTGACCATTATACCATATTTTTCGGACTATGAAGCGCACCTTCTTATAACACCCCCCCCCCCCCCAATTTTACACAAAGTCGGATTTTTGTTTTCTTACTATATTATTACTTTAAAAAAATAAAAAAAAAATGAAACAGACTGCTACATCACTGGAACCTAC
>CM065702.1:11487036-11559536 GCA_017654935.2 Phymorhynchus buccinoides | reverse complement strand
ATGCCGCTGGGACCCTTTACCTCGCCTCTAGGACCCTGTATACTGCAAGTGAAGGAGTCCCTGTGACCCATTGTTTTGCGGGACGATTGGGAGCCCTGGTTTCATTCAAAGACTTCATGATAAAACACAGTGCTTTGTACGTTACACTCCTTCAGCACCACCCCCAGAGCGCAGCACCACCCGTGGCGCAGGGTCCACTCCAGGCTGTTGTCCTCATCTGTTAGTTGATCACACATAAGATTCATAGCTTCATTCAAAGACTGCATGATAATACACAGTGCTTTGTACGTTACACTCCTTCAGCACCACCCCCAGAGCGCAGCACCGCCCGTGGCGCAGAGTCCAGTCCAGGCTGTTGTCCTCATCTGTTAGTTGATCACACATAAGATTCATAGCTTCATTCAAAGGTTGCATGATAATACACAGTGCGTTGTGCGCACACTCCTTCAGCGCCAAACCTAGAGCGCAGCACATCCACTAGCGAGCGTGTGTATGTCTTCTTGTATTTGTTTGAATGTGAATGTGTGATACTATGAGAAGGCCTACGGTATTGATAGTCAGGCCTCTTTAATTGTGCTGTTTAGGCTGTTTCGTTTCTTTATTTCTTTGGGGGGTTTTCCCCTATATATTTTGCAAAGTGCTTACAGACCCTTCATTGGCGATGAAGTGCTACATAAATTTACATAATTATTATTATTATTATTAGTGTGACGATACCTACCCATCAACTGCTCCATAGCGTCAGTCAGCTCCCCCTCGCTCATGTAGGCGCACAGCGTCCCGAAGCAGCCGGCGGCCGTCATGCGCGTGCTGTCTTCCGTCGAGTGGAGCAGCAAGAGCAGCGATTGGGCCATCTGCTTCCGCAGCCCTTCCGCCATCTTGGACCCCGCCCCGTGCAGGCAGCAGCGCACAGCCTGGAGGTAGGTGTCCCTGGAAGGTTGACACATAGTATACTTCAATATTCCCCGTGGTATCCCAGCAAAATCAATCCGGCTAGCAAAGCGCTCACCCAGGACTAACCCCGACCGGCACTTCTACAAAATCCTGGGAAGTCTGAAAGGTAGGGGCAAGGGGGGAGGGGGAGGGACGGTACCCCCTAAAGCTGAAAACAAACTTACTATTTCAAAGGGATTTGAAAGGCTTTTCATCTAGCAAAGTTTCCTCCGACATCGGAATGTGTCAGCTGAGTGCAGCGGGGAGATAGAAGAAGACGACAATTCACCTGGTACTGGTGTCGTCAGCAGTCTTAATGCCGGAGTACAGCTCAGTGAACAGGGGGTCCACACGCACGTGGATCACGATCAGCTTGCCCAGCGCGGAGGCGGCCTTGAGGCGCACCGAGCGGTTGGGGTCGATGAGCGCCTTGATGAACGTCGTCTGCAGCTGGGGCAGGAACGGCTTCAACATCATGCCCACCTGGGGAAACGAGATAGGAAGCGATGCATTACATTCTACACTGGAACCTTCCCTGTTAACCCTTTCACGCCCAACGTCGCATTTTAGCAACACAGTGATTTAACACCCATGTCACTAAAAGGCATCAAATCAGGGTCTGTTATCCAAAGACCCTATTCTCTTAATTTTGGGAGCTAAGGATAGGCCTTACTTTAAATATGTTACAGAGGAATCCCCAATATTAGACAGATTTTGTTCTCTACCCAGGTAAGCTTAATAATGGACAAGTTTTGCTGAAAACATGGCTGGCGGTGAAAGGGTTAAAGACCCACTGACCCGGCTGGATTCAGTCCCTTGGTTTTTTCTGGGTCAGTGTGGCCCACATACAGACCTTCCTAATAGTAATATATGATCAAGACTGCTCGTTAAAGTGATGTCTCGTTTTCGTGCATGAGGAAATTTGTATGGGAGCCACACTTGGTCAAAATAAGATTTCTTACCAGCGAGAGAGGGAAACCCGTGATTTTCACTCACGGACCTGGCGGATCTTTAAGACTCACTCTAGGATGCATTGTAACCCTACATTTTTTCACTGATTCCCCCCCCCCCCCCTTCATATATCCAGACTACTGAGGAACCAAAACAGAGGGTGGCCAAAAGAAACGTGGAGAAGGACGATCGAAAAAGAGCTGACAGGCAAAGGACTATCTCAGGGCTTGACGTAAAAACAAACAAATACATCATGACGTCACAATACTGTGCTAGGTCACAACATTATCGTTTAGAGCTAAGAGCGCATAGAGCTTAAAGGTTAAGCGCCATATACATTTTCTTAATAAATAAATAAATTAAATAAATATCGTCACACTCACCTTACTGAGAAGCAAGGTCAGGGTCTCACAGCACGGTGACCTTGACATTCCAGGTGAACCGGTATGATGTCACAATATCGCGGTTGTAGGTTACAACATTATCGTCACACTCACCTTACTGAGAAGCAAGGTCAGGGTCTCCAGAACAGCGACCTTGACATTCCAGGTGAAGCGGTATGATGTCACAATATTGTAGGCCACAACAGTTATCGTCACACTCACCTTACTGAGAAGCAAGGTCAGGGTCTCCAGAACAGCGACCTTGACAATCCAAGTGAAGCAGTCTCCCAGGATTCGGATGAGGGGGCCAGTGATGTTGACCAATAAATAAATAAATATCGTCACACTCACCTTACTGAGAAGCAAGGTCAGGGTCTCCAGAACGGCGACCTTGACATTCCAGGTGAAGCGGTCTCCCAGGATGCGGATGAGGGGGCCAGTGATGTTGACCACAGAGGGCTTGAGGGCCTCGGAGCTGGTGAGGGCGATGACCTCGCCCAGCCCCAGGGCCGCGGCCTCCTTCACCTCCTGGGCCCCGTTCAGAATGCCCTCGCGGAAGATGGGCAGCACCGGGGCGATGCCCTGAACACGCGCAAACTTGAGTTTCCAGGTTAGCATTTGTGTGTGTGTGTGTGTGTGTGTGAAAAATAATGATAATAATGTACATTGAAAATTTCCAGTTTAGCTGGGTTTTTTTTTAAAGATAACGATAATGTTCACTGAGAATGTCCAGCTTAGCATCTTTTTTTAAGATAATGATCATTGAGAATTTCCAGCTGAACACGCGCAAACTTGAGTTTAGGTGGGTTTTTTTTTAAAAAGATAATGATAATGATCATTGAGAATGTCCAGCTTTGCGTCTTTTTTTAAGATAATGATAATGTTCACTGAAAATTTCCAGTTTAGTTTAGTTTTGTTTATTGTGAAGATAATGATAATGTTCACTGAGAATTTCCAGCTTAGCATTTTTTTTAAGATAATGATAATGTTCACTGAGAATTTCCAGTTTAGCATTTTGTTGTTGAAGATAATGATAATGTTCACTGAGAATTTCCAGTTTAGCATTTTTTTGTTGAAGATAATGATAATGTTCACTGAGAATTTCCAGTTTAGCATTTTGTTGTTGTTGAAGATAATGATAATGTTCACTGAGAATTAGCAGTTTAGCATTTTGTTGTTGTTGAAGATAATGATAATGTTCACTGAGAATTTCCAGTTTAGCATTTTTTTAAAGATAATGATAATGTTCACTTAGCATTTTGTTGTTGTTAAAGATAATGATAATGTTCACTAACAATTTCCAGCTTAGTGGTGTTTTTTTAAGATAATGATAATGTTCACTGAGAATTTCCAGTTTAGCATTTTGTTACTGTTGAAGATAATGGTAATGTTCACTTTTATCTACAGAGCCTATTCTCCCAGTTGGGGCTCTAAGCGCTTTACAGAAACGCATATCTCACATGAACACGACATTGTGACCATCACACACACACACACACTCTGCAAAAAGTATACTGTAAAGTTTATTCAATGTCCATCTCAAAATAAAATGTTGACTTGACTTTGACACTTTCTCTCCTCTCTCTCCCTCCCCTCTCTCTCTCCTACACACACACACACACACACGCACACACGCACACGCACACACACGCACACGCACACGCACACACATCAATTAGATAATAAAAATTCTACACACACACAAGTACGGAAGAGCACACAAGCGGTTCACTCACACACACACACACTTAGCATTTCACGTAACAGAGAGACAGAGACAGACAGACAGACAGACAAACAGAGACAGAGAGATATATCACAATACACAAAGCTTCATCCCAGTAAATTTCAAAGCATTCTTATACAGTGGAACCTCCCTTATAAGACCTCCCTTATAAGACTCCCTCCCACATAAGACTTACTTCTCTGAGACATTGCCCTTCTTTGTAAGTAGTAATAATGATTTTTTTATATAGCGCAACACCTCTCAGTAAAACTGGAGCTCTTTGTGCTTTACAAATGATTAAAATAAGATACATAAATAAGCACCACTAAAGTAATACACAAAAGCTACAATAAATAATAGCATCAATACAGTACATCCGTAGGCATAAACACATATTAATATAAACATCAAATATAGCAATATATATTCACACGCAGACAAACAAGGATCAACACATGAGTATTGAAATTACCTCCCATATAAGACACCTCCCTTATAAGACCTCATTTTGGATGATTTTTGAAGGTCTTATAAGGGAGGTTCCACTGTGCTGGACACCTAGAATCTGCTTATTAGATTTACGACAGGCGTTTAAAACAATATCTTTTTCGTTCTGTTCTACCTTCTTGGGAATGCTGAAGCCCGGCAGCTGCTTCCCCTTGAAGTCGGAGGCAGCGAACCTGACGGCCTGCCGGACACTGGCGATGTGAGGCAGCATTTCACTGGCGTCCAGTTTCTGCATGGATTGAAAAATAACAATAATAACAATAATAAATGGATATCTACATAGCGTTTTTTATCGAGTGCAAAGCTCTTTACAATAAGTATTTCAGGGACCGTGTTAACGCACGTCTTCTGCGTATTTGACGCATTTTTAAAGTAGCTGACGCGTTTTCAGAGTGTTCATGCATAATACGCAAGCAAAAAAACCTTCGGCCTGAAATGTAGGCCCGCATAAAAGCAGTAACAGCATACCATATCCTATTGCCCAGTTGGTCTCCATTTCTCTCCGAGTCTCTCTCTCTCTCTCTCTCTCTCTCTCCCCATCCCTCTCTCTCTCTCTGCCTCTCCCTCTCACTCTCTCTCACTCCCTCTCTCTCTCTCTCTCCCTCTCTCTCTCTCTCACTGTCTCTCACTGTCTCTCCCTCCCCCTCCCTCCCTCTCACCTTAGTAATGGAATCAAAACAGGTCCCTCCCTCCTTTTCTTCACCCCCCCTCTCCCTCTCTCTCTTTTTGTTTCTTTCTCTCCCTCCCTTCCTCCCTCTCTCTCCCTCCCTGCCCCTCTCTCTCCCTCCCTCCCTCCCTCTCTCTGTGTCTCTCCCTCTCTGCTTATTCTATTACCCTCTATAAATAAATAATAAAATTCATTCAAAATTCATTCATTCATTCTCTCTCTCTCTCTCTCTCTCTCTCTCTCTCTCTCTCTCTCTCTCTCTCTCTCACACACACACACACACACACCTTAGTAATGGAATCCAAATATAGGTCCAGGCAGCCATCTCTCTCTCTCTCTCTCTTCCTCCCTCCCTCTCTGTGGTTCTCTCCCTCCCTCTCTCTCTCTTTCTCACCTTAGTAATGGAATCCAAACAGGTCCAGGCGTCTCTCTCTCCCTCCCTCTCTTTTTTTTTCCACGTAGAAATTACCCTAGGTTCGGCACAAAAATCACACTATCTCTCTCTCTCCCTTCCCCCTCCCTCCCTCCATCTCTCACACACCTTCGTGATGGAATCCAGACAGGTGCAGGCGGGTCTCGCTCTCTCTCTCTCTCTCTCCCCCTCCCCTGGAAGAATAGGCGTTGCCTAAAATCTATATTCTTGGAAAATAAAGTTTAAGTTTTCAAGTTTTCAAGTTTCCCTCTTTTTTTCACGTAGAAATTACCCTAGGTTCTGCAACAAAACTCACACCATCTCTCTCTCCCTTCCCCCTCCCCTCCCTCTATCTCTCACACCTTCGTGATGGAATCCAGACAGGTCCAGGCTGCTCTCTCTCTCTCTCTTCCTCTCTTTTTTTTTCACGCAAAAATTACCCTAGGTTCTGCAACTAAACTCCCCCCCCTCTCTCTCTCCCCCCCCCTATCTCTCACACCTTAGTGATGGAATCCAGACAGGTACAGGCTGCTCTCTCTCTATTTTTTTTTTTCTCCCTTCCCCCTCCCCCCCCCCCTCCCTCTCTCACACACCTTAGTGATGGAATCCAGACAGGTCCAGGCTGCCAGCAGCAGGGGTGGGTCCGTCTGCACAAACAGCTGGATGAGGCCCCGGAACAGCTGGGGCAGGTACTCCCCGATGTCGCATCATCTCTCTCTCCCTCCCTATCTCTCTCTCACACACCTTAGTGATGGAATCCAGGCAGGTCCAGGCTGCCAGCAGCAAGGGTGGGTCTGTCTGCACAAACAGCTGGATGAGGCCCCGGAACAGCTGGGGCAGGTACTCCCCGATGTCGCATCATCTCTCTCTCCCTCCCTCCCTCCCTCTATGATCTATCTCTCTCTCTCTCACACACCTTAGTGATGGAATCCAGGCAGGTCCAGGCTGCCAGCAGCAGGGGTGGGTCCGTCTGCACAAACAGCTGGATGAGGCCGCGGAACAGCTGGGGCAGGTACTCCCCGATGTCGCATGAGGTGCTGCCGCAGAATGCCTGCAGCAGGGTCACCACCGCCCAGCTCCGCATCACACCCTTCTCACTCCCCCCCGCTGCTCCACCTCCTGCTCCTCCTGTGGAGCTGATGGTGCTGAGGAGTTCCTCCATGATGGTTCGAATGCCGACTTCATCCGTGACGGACAGCACCACTTTTTTGCAGTACTCCAGCTCCTGAGGGAGGGCGGGAGAAAAAGAAAGAAATTTGTTTGTGTTAACCCTTTCGCCGCCAGCCATTTTTTATCCAAAATGTTCTCTCAAACTTACCCAGGTAAAGAAAAGTTGGCATCTGCAGTAATCAGGCATCAGAATACTCCAGAGTCCAATCCGCGGATGAACAACACTCGCCATGACTCGGAGTCGACATCGAGTCGCACCCCACAAAACTCGGCATCATTGCGATCATTCGCTACCCGATTTCTCGCGGAAAAGTTCAAAGTTCTCACATCATCGTAGTCTCCCGTGATCATATCCTCTAAATCGACTCATTTAAAACCCAAATCACAATCACTGTCATCAAAACAAACTCTGAAACAGTGAAAGTAAGAGTCTAGAGAGCTCTAAACTCGGAAGAAAAAACAAACATGGCCGCGATTTTTCGTTTCCGAAGGCGCAGTAAGAAAACAAACCGATTAAGAATACCATTTGAGAATAAGATCGCGCTGCCTCATGAAGTACAAACCGCGGCCGGCAGTGCCAAAACCGCGGCCATTGGCTACCAAAACCGCGGAAATCCGCAGATCCGCGGACCATTCTGATGCCTGAGTAATGTGAATCCCCCAATGACATGCGTCAAATAAACCCTTTTCTTATCTCCTAAAATTAACAACATAAGGACATTGATAACTGATCCAACTTTCATGCCTTTTAGTAGCATGGGTGTTAAATCAGTGTGGTGCTGAAATGCGACATCGGCGGTGAAAGGGTTAAAAGGTTGACCCTTCCGGCACCAAAGTCGCCATTAAAGGTCAGCCACACGTCAGCTAAAGTCGCACGACTGTACAATACGATTCGATCACGTGATCTCCAAGCGCGAATCACATTTGTTCTTGGAGACCACGTGATCGAATCGTATCGTACAGTCGTGCGATTTCAACTGACATGTGGCTGGCCCTTAGGCTTAATTAAGGGACAAAGATAGGGTTTCAGATTAGACTTAGGGTTAAGCCAGTAAGGTTAGGTTTTTGAGTCACATACAGACGGATAGATACAGGCCCTATGACAGGGACATATAGAGATGGGGACTATTAGAAACCGGGACACAGACCAAATCCCCCTATGGGGATACTGGGGGTGACCGGAATAACGTCGAATGCACGGTTGCGCCTAAGGTCGAAACAAAATGGCATGACTGACAAGTGTGCCTAATGTCGAACATTTCATGTAAGTTTTACGTTTGAGCCTAAGGTCGAATGCACAGTTGAGCCCAACGTCGAATTTCAAAGTTGTGCCTAAGGTCGAATGTACGGTTGAGCCTAAGGTCAAATGCATCGTTGAGCCTAAGGTCGAATGCACAGTTGAGCCCAACGTCGAATTTCAAAGTTGTGCCTAAGGTCAAATGCTTAGTTGAGCCTAACATCTTTGCAATTCGACCTTAGGCTCAACTTTGCATTCGACCTTAGGCTCAGCTTTGCATTCGACCTTAGGCTCAACCGTACATTCGACCTTGGGTGCAACTTTGCAATTCGACGTTAGGCTCAACTTTGCATTCGACCTTAGGCTCAACCGTATATTCGACGTTAGGCACAGCTTTGCAATTCGACATTAGGCTGAAGTGTGCATTTACTTATTTTCGACCTTAAGCACACCTGTACATTCGACCTTAGGCGCAACCGTACTTTCGACCTTATTCCGGATTCCCGATACTGGGGGTGGGGGTGGGTTCCCCCACCTTCTGGAAGTTCTGTGCTTGTAACTTCCTCTAATCTGTCACTCTCTTTGACTCTGCCTTTTCCTTTTTCTTGCTGTCGTCTGCTATCTTTCTATCTTACTGGTCCGTTCTCCTGCCTTTTTTTCTATAAATTCTTACAAAGATTTCTTCAGCCGAAGTCGGACATGCTGGGCTTAACTATTTCTTAGTTAGGCGCATAACGGCTGCATGACGCATCTACGCACATATGACAGGAAACTGTCTAACGAAGAAGAAGAAGAAGAAAAAATTGGCGACACATAAAGACGGGGGACGCAATGCTGCATAACCCATTTGCATATCGGCATTTGCATACCTTGCACCATTTGCGTACCAGTTCTTGCTCAGGTACACCTCGCTTAGCGCTGAGGGAGGACAAAAGGGCCGGAAGAATCTTGCTCAGTTATAACAAAATCCCACCAACATTCGCACACCAGCATCATAGGTGCAACTCCTAAAAATGAAAAAAACCCTGAAAGGCTGGGGTCCAGGGGTGTTACAGGGGCAACGTCCATCAAAAAAGACACTGTTGCCCTCTTTTCTTTGCTGTTGTTGTATTCCTGCTTTCAGGGATGTGAGAGGGCCCCAAACAAAAAACGAAGCCGATGGTATCGTCAAAGTACTCAAACAAAACTTTGCCTCCGACATCAATTTTTTTCGCGGCTCACCTACACGGATCTTACTGTAGTTGTAGTTTCATCCATCCAAGCCCTGTCAAATTTGTGCTGGCATCCTTTGTCCATCTCCTCTTTCCTCACATCTATGGTGTGATAAATTATTTTTATGGTTGACGATGAAACAGTCATTCAGTAGCTTTGAAAACATCAAAATCCTCCTTTGAAATCATAGCCGAACATATAAAAATGACGCATTGCCATTGGACGTTAACTGGCCAACCACAGAGAAGCTTACAAAATTCAGTCAAGGGAATGTACTCACGCTACAAACTGCTTTTGTTTTCACTGTGTGTGCACGCAAAGAAAGGCTACCTAACTCGACAATCTCTCTCTGTATGTGTTTTGTTATGTAGTAGAGGTCCAAAATGAGTAGAATACTACTCAAAAAGAGTAGAGTAAACAGGTCTGTAAAATGTAAAAAAAACAAAAACTGAAATTGTTGCGGAAAGGAAAACCTTGCACCCATGCAGCGCTGGCATACCTGTTCTTCCTCGGGCGTGCCGCGCTTGGCGCTGAGGGAGGAGAGGAGGGCGGGCAGAATCTTGCTCAGGTGTCTGGTCAAGGCATCGCCCGCCACCGAGGTCAGCAGAGACAAGGCCTTGGTGTTGACCGGGGGAGAAGTCAGCTGGAATGACACAACAAATATATGAGCGAGTGAGCAAGTGATTGAGTAAGGAAGGAAGGAATAAGAAAAAAGTAACAGAATATGAATACAGTGGAGCCTCCCTTATAAGACCTCCCATTATAAGACTCCCTCCCACATAAGACCTATTTTTTCTGAGACATTGCCTTTCTTTGCAAGTATTAATATTACCTCCCATATAAGACCCTTCCCTTATAAGACTTCATTTTGGAGGATTTTTAAAGATCGTATGAGGTTCCACTGTACCGCATTCTACAGCCTATAGGGTGCACCCACCTGATTATAAGGCGCATATATTTATATATCTCTCTCTCCCTCTCCCCCACTCTCTCTCTTCTTCCCCACTCTCTCTCTCTCTCCCCCACTCTCTCTCACTCTCCCCCTCTCTCTCTTCCTCCCCACTCTCTCTCTCTCTCTCTCCCTCCCCCCCACTCTCTCTTCCCCCCCCTCTCTCTCTCTCTCTCTCTTCCCCCCACTCTCTCTCTCTCTCTCTCCCTCTCCCCCACTCTCTTCCCCCCCACTCTCTCTCTCTCTCTCTTCCTCCCCACTCTCTCCATCTCCCCCACACTCTCTCTGCCACCTCTCTCTCTCCCTCTCCCCCACTCTCTCTCTTCATCCCCACTCTCTCTCTCTCTCTCTCTCTCTCTCTCCCTCTCCCCCACTCTCTTCCCCCCCCACTCTCTCTCTCTCTCCCTCACTCTCTCTCTTCCCTCCCCACTCTCTCTCTCTCTCTCTCACTCTCTCTCTCCCCCACTCTCTCTTCCTCCCCACTCTCTCTCCCTCTCCCCCACTCTCTCTTTACCTGGGGTATGAGGTAAGGGAGGACCACCCGACTCTTGACCGTCATCACCTGCTTCAGCCCGTCCAACACCTGCTCCGACATGCTGGGCTCCACCTGACACACACACAGACACGCACACACACACACACACACACGCACACGCACATGCACAAATGCACACAGACACACACACAAACACGCACACACACACACACACACACACACACACAGACACACACAGACACACACACACAAACACGCACACACACACTCACACACACACAGACACACACACAAACACGCACACACACACACACACACACACACAGACACACACACACACACACACACACACACACACACACACACACACACACACACACACACATGCACACACACAACAAAAAATAATAATAATCCACTGAACAAAGAGTGGGGAAAAACCAAAAAACAAAAATTACAGCTGAACAAAAATGAAAATTAAAAAAAAATACAACTCAACAAAGAGTAAAGAAAAAACAACAGATTTTCTTTTTACAGCTGAAGAAATAAAAGAGTGGAGGGCGGTTTGGGGGGGGGGGAAGAAAAACAATAATACTCTCCCACTCTTCGGGGGGTGGGGTGTCATCCAGCTCCCCGAATGGAGGCACAAGGCATCCACCCACTGCCGGGACACAAAAGATAATGATTCACAGGGTTCCCAGGTTTGGAACATGAAACGAGAAAAGGACCTTTAAATGACTTATAAGGACCTCAACAGATTGTAAAAGGACCTTCGCCAACCTGATTGAATAGAATGCCCGAATGCCAATTGTTGACCAAGAGCACAATGTAGTGAACATTTGCACAATCATGTCTTAAAGCCGACATTCCAATATACATTCCAATACGTCTTCGTGCGGAAAGATTGACACAGCTTGTAATGAATTGTCTGCTCCGATCTGTGACACGGACAACTTTGCATACTGCCCGGGTTTTTTATTTGCAGAGATTTATTTAGCTGTTAGTTTCTTTATCACTTTTTTTCTTGATAAAACAGGACTTAACAGTACCTTTCAAAAATTAAAAGGACCTCTCGATGAATTAAAAGGATCTACTTGCTGAAATAAAGCACTTAAAAGGCCTGTTGACCCAAACCCAATTCACAAGGACTTAACCTCTTCACTGCCCCGTCACCGATATTTCCGTCAACTTCCGGTAACCTATAAACTGCTCCGTCATGGAAATATCCGTCATAGGGTTATTCTAAGAGTGTCCTTTTTACTATCCATACGCTTTTCGCAATATGTTCGAATGCATGTGAGAGTGTTCTCAGAGGATAGTATATTCAATTCCCGTTCAGAAAAGTATGGGGTATATGCACCATTATTCAGAAAATTTCTGCGATAGACTTAACAACCTAAAAAAAGGTTTGGCAAATAGTTGCGCCGGAGCCGGAAACAGACTCGGCAGTGAAGGGGTTAAAAGGCGCCTGGGAACTCTGTAGATCGATGCATATGAGCTTACTAAACTAGTCTACAACTTGCCCAAGTTGACAACTGCTTAGTAGACTACTAGGCAAGTTTGAAACTAATTTTAGTCTTCAAAGCATGAATGCGGACTTGAATGCTACTAGCTAGTTTTCAACTAGACTGACCTACTAACGCATCCGAAGGGGAATCCGTTCAGTGCGCATGTTCACAGACCAAAGGGAACTCACTCTCTGTAGTTTGATGCATATGTGCTTACTAAACTAGTATACAACTTGCCCAAGTTGACAATTGCGCAGGTTTTTGAATGATTAAACAAAATCATAAAAACATTTCTGAAAATTGGGAAGATTGAGAGAGGGAGAGAGAGAGAGAAACTCGAAACACAAAACTCTTTTTTTTTAATTGAGG
Organism: Phymorhynchus buccinoides; assembly: GCA_017654935.2. Classification (NCBI taxonomy): domain Eukaryota; kingdom Metazoa; phylum Mollusca; class Gastropoda; order Neogastropoda; family Raphitomidae; genus Phymorhynchus; species Phymorhynchus buccinoides. Next base: position 11,547,016 of record CM065702.1, on the reverse strand, counting down.
GTAAACAGATAAGCAATTGTAATTTAATATTCTTTTTTTTTTACACTGTTTCCTCATGGAGAAAACATGAGAACCCCCCCCCCAAAAAAAAAAAAAGAAGAAAAAATTAACAAGAAACAAAGCAATGAATAACGACTAGTTCACAACTAACACATTTAGTGCTGATCGGATGTCCACTAAAATTCTGTCTACTAACTCGACAAGTTAAGTAACAACTAGGACTAGGGATTTTCCATGCAGACCTTACTATATTTAAAGTTGACAACTTACAACTTAGTTGCAAACTAACCTCTTAGTAAGCTCATATGCATCGAACTACTGATGAAGTTAAGTTTGTCTCCAGACTGACCAGTTGCTGCAGGAGGAAGGGGAGGATCTCGTCCAGGGCGCGCTGACCGATGTTGTTGTGCAGGTGGTCGAAGGTGTTGGCCGCCACCTGCCTCACCTGGGGCAGGGGGTCGCACAGCGCGCGGCGCACCGTGGGGATCAGGCTGTCCGCAAACACCGACACCTGGCACAGCACACACAACGCTACATCAACTGAGAGAGGGAGAGGGGGAGAGAGAGATGGGAGGGAGAGGGAGAGGGAGAGGGAGAGGGAGAGAGAGGGAGAGAGGGAGAGAAAGAGAGAGAGAGGGAGGGAGAGAGAGAGAGAGAGAGAGAGAGAGAGAGAGAGAGAGAGAGACAGAGAGAGAGAGGGGGAGAGAGAGAGACAGAGATATATGATCTCTGACAGCCCAATGCAGACTCTCTCTCTCTCTCTCATAGGCAGAGTGCATGAGAGATCGAAAGACAGACAGAGAGAGAGAGATATAGAGATAGACAGAAACCAGACAGACAGAGAGAGAGAGAGAGAGAGAGAGAGAGAGAGAGAGAGAGAGAGGGGAGGGAGAGAGAGAGACAGACAGAGAGAGAAAGAAAGAGAGAGAGAGAGAGAGAGAGAGAGAGAGAGGGAGAGAGAGAGAGGGAGAGATTGATCGATCGATAGACAGAGATACATGATCTCTGACAGCCCAATGGAGACTCTCTCTCTCACAGGCAGAGTGCATGAGAGATCGATACACAGACAGAAAGAGAGATATAGACATAGACAGAAGACAGCGAGCGAGCGAGCACACATTACTGACGTGTTCTCTGCTGGTGGAACTCATGATCTCCGACAGGCCGATGCAGACCCCCTGCCGCTGGTCGGCCTCGTCGGAGTCCAGCCCCTTCTCCAAGATGGGGATAATCTCCGGCAAGACCCGCTCTCCCAGCTTGCGCACCAGGTCGCCCAGAGTACGAGCCGCCACCTGACACACAGAGAAGAAAAACATGTTACAGGGTTCACACAGATTGTTCATATCAAAATTCACAAACCTTCAGGGTTCATATAGATTGTTCATATCAAAATTCACAAACTCTCAGGGTTCATACAGATTGTTCATATCAAAATTCACAAACCTTCAGGGTTCATACAGATTGTTCATATCAAAATCCAAAAACTTTCAGGGTTCATACAGATTGTTCATATCAAAATTCACAAACTTCCAGGGTTCATATCAAAATTCACAAACTTTCAAAGACCCTTTATCCTATTTTCAAAGACCTCTCACGACATGCAATGATGACGATTGCCTCGATCATGATCAGTCAAGTTGCATCGGTGTAGCCAAAAGTCCTGGATAAAGTGAAGGGACGTAACTCTCAACAAATACAATTGCATGGGTGCAACTCCCCAAAATGAAAAAAAACTGAAAGGCAGGGGTCCAGGGACCCATGGCCCCGGCAGGGTATAAGGGCAGAGCCCTGTCGGACAATTCAGGGGAGCAACTTGAGAGAGAGATAACGAGTCATCAAATCACTATAAGCGCTTCCCCACCCCCCACGTTTCTTTTATTTTTCTTTATTTTTCTATGGTCACATCCCTAAGTGCGTACAGTTCCTTCTATATAAAGAAGTTGGTCGCCACCACAGAAGAAGAAGAACGAGACAGACAGACAGTTAAAATGATAGATAGACAGTTTGAGTCTGATAAGCCTCGTAAAATTATTACATTGCCTTTGTAAACTTCCACGATAGAACCACCAAGTTCAAAACACCCCAAATCGCTTGTGGTCATTTTTTTTCATTTTTTTGATGAATTAAAAAAACCTGAAGTTCAGTTTCTGGTAAAATTAAAAATACTGAAATCAGTGTAAAAATGAAAGAGTAGCACTCATGCAATACAATATAACCAAGGACTCACCAGGGCTCCCAGGGGCCCCCATTTGGGGGTCTATGAAGTACTAACATTCTAAAGGACCCTCTAAAAGAATGTGCAGGGGGTCCCAGGGATGCACTGGAAACATTATTTTTAGCATTCGCAATGCCACTGGGGACCCTCTATCCCGCCTCTAGGACCCTCTATACTGCAAGTGAAGGAGTCCCTGGGACCCCTTGTTATGCGGGACGGTTTCGAGCCCTGACTCACGGTGCGTTTATCGTGGCTGGTGCTGGCCAGACAGCCCAGCAGCAGGGAGAACAGGGCGGGCAGGATTTCACACAGCATGAATACAGTACAATACAATACCACACAATACAATACAACCAAGGACTCACCAGGGCTCCCAGGGACCCCCATTTGGAGGTCTATGAAGTACTAACATTCTAAAGGACCCTCTAAAAGAATGTGCAGGGGGTCCCAGGGATGCACTGGAAAAATTCTTTTTAGCATTCGCTACACCACTGGGGACCCTCTATCCCGCCTCTAGGATCCTCTATACTGTAAGTGAAGGAGTCCCTGGGACCCCTTGCTATGCGAGACGGTTTCGAGCCCTGACTCACGGTGCGTTTATCGTGGCTGGTGCTGGCCAGACACCCCAGCAGCAGGGAGAACAGGTTGGGCAGGATTCCACACAGCATGAATACAGTACAATACAATACCACACAATACAATACAACCAAGGACTCACGGTGCGTTTATCGTGGCTGGTGCTGGCCAGACAGCCCAGGAGCAGGGAGAACAGGGTGGGCAGGATCTCGCGCAGGGTGCGCGGTGTGTTGTGCACGATGATCTTCCACACGTGCAGCGCCGACTGCCGCACCATCAGCGCCGTGTCCGAGCGACCCATGTACAGCCCCGACAGCACGCGGTTCCTCCGCTGGCCCCCCAGCGCCGACATGATTGCCTGCCGGACGGGAAGAGAAAACATGGTGAAAAACATACAAAAAGCGTCCCTTTAGTTCAAGGCAAAGAACAAAACAAAGAGCGACCCATGTTCAGCCCCGACAGCACGCGGTTCCTCCACTGGCCCCCCAGCGCCGACATGATCGCCTGCATGACAACGGAAATGTGCAAAACAACAAGCGTCCCTATAGTTCAAGGCAAAGAACAATACAAAGAGCGACCCATGACAGCACGCGGTTCCTCCGCTGGCCCCCCAGCGCCGACATGATCGCCTGCATGATCCACAGGAAGAGAAAACATGGTGAAAAAGATACTACACAAACGTGCTCTTAGTTCCAGAGGAGAGAGTGGAGAAACTAGAATTTCTGAAAAATGCAACCCAACTCAACTCCCCTCCCCCTCCTCCCCCCAATATATTCCCCAAACCAGAAGCCACATTTTGGGCCACTCTAAAAAACAGAAGCCACATTACTCTAAAAACCACAAGCCACATTTTGGGCCACTCTAAAAACCAGAAGCCACATTACTCTAAAAAACACAAGCCACATTTGGGGCCACTCTAAAAACCAGAAGCCACATTACTCTAAAAACCACAAGCCACATTACTCTAAAATCCACAAGCCACATTTTGGGCCACTCTAAAAACCAGAAGCCACATTACTCTAAAAACCAGATGCCACATTTTGGGCCACTCTAAAAACCAGAAGCCACATTACTCTAAAAACCACAAGCCACATTTTGGGCCACTCTAAAAAAAAGAAGCCACAATTTGGGCCACTCTAAAAACCACAAGCCACATTTTGGGCCACTAAAAACCAGAAGTCACATTTTGGGCCACTCTAAAAACCACAAGCCACATTTTGGGCCACTCTAAAAACCACAAGCCACACTTTGGGCCACTCTAAAAACCAGAAGCCACACTTTGGGCCTCTAAAAACCAGAAGTCACATTTTGGGCCACTCTAAAAACCAGAAGCCACACTTTGGGCCACTCTAAAAACCAGAAGCCACACTTTGGGCCACTCTAAAAACCAGAAGCCACACTTTGGGCCACTCTAAAAACCAGAAGCCACATTTTGGGCCACTCTAAAAACCAGAAGCCACACTTTGGGCCACTCTAAAAACCAGAAGTCACATTTTGGGCCACTCTAAAAACCAGAAGCCACACTTTGGGCCACTCTAAAAACCAGAAGTCACATTTTGGGCCACTCTAAAAACCAGAAGCCACATTTTGGGCCACTCTAGTGCCAACATGATCGCCTGCCGGAAGGGAAGATATAACAAGATATGAATTGGCGCCGGTACAACCATAACCCAGACATTTGTGTATATAAAGCAACACTAAACGTTCACCACAAATGTTCATCTTCGTAGTTCACACAAACCAAAATATGAGAGAAATACAGATAATGGGGAGGGTGGGTGGGGTGGGGGGGGGGGGGGGGGGGGGGGGGGGGGGGGGGGGGGGGGGGGGGGGGGGGGGGACCGCCTTTACAATAAATAAAAAAAGAAAAAAAAGAAAAGGGGGGGAAGGAAATTAAAAGAAAAAAAGAAGAAAAAAGAGGAACAAAAAAGAAAAGAAAAGTAAAAAGAGAAGAGAAAGAAAAGAAATAGAAAAAGAAAAGAAAAGAAAAAACGAAAAAAAGATAAAAAAATAGTAAAGGTAAAAAAGACCAAAAAAAGAAGTGAAAGCAAGATGGAAAAGCCATATAAACCGTACTCCCAGTTCTTCTTCTGGGTCCTTCTTCCCGGGCCATATGACCATAAGAATGGGTCGAATGAATATGTGTCCGGTTTTCAGTTTTCCATGGTCTCCTCACTGCATTCAGCCGACACATTCCCATTCAGTTCACCATTTCAATATCACCTACACATGAATAAGCGAAAATAAGTGAGGCTTTCATCAACATGGAGACAAGCAGAGATGCCGCATTCTGTGAGCTTCTTTCTCTTCAACGTTCCCAGGCAATATGGCCATAACTGGTGGGGTACGTATGTGTCTGGTTTCCAGTGTTCACTGGTCTCCCTGTTGCATTCAGCCAACACATTCCGATTTCTGAGGAGCCCAATGGAGAAAAATTATTTGCATTTTTTTTTTTTTTAAAGGCAGGAGAATGGACCAATAAGTCAGAAAGATAGATGATAAAAAGCAAAAGGAAAAGGCAGAATCAAAGAGAGTGAATGAAAGTGTACAAACTGGCATTGCCAGTCTTACCTTCTGTGAATTCTCAGTGCCAAAGTTGTCATCTTCGTCCGCCGTTTCCGTCGTCATTTTGCCAGACACGCCTGCGCGCAGAACAAAGACATGGCTCATCACAAAATGAAGACACCCTAATAACAGTACCAGAAACAAAACAGTACGAAAAACTCAAAAGGTTTTTGGATTAGGGCACAACACACGCATTAGATCCGCAATCCATAGTTTGTTGCGGAAACCCCATACACTCATATAAGAGCATGGGTGCAACTCCCCAAATGAAAAAAAGCTGAAAGGCAGGGGTCCAGGGACCCATGGCCCCGGCAGGGTACAGGGGCAGAGCCCAATCGGAAGATTCAGGGGGGGGGGGGGGGGCAAGTTAAGAGAGAGATAACGAGATAGACAGAAAATGATAGACAGAGACAATTTCAGTTTGATAAGCCTTGTAACATTATAATCTTCAAAGATAAAAACAACTAAGTTCAAAACGCCCCAAATCACTTGTGGTCACTTTTTTTATTTATTTTTTTGATGAATTAAAAAAATACCTGAAGTTCGGTTTCTAGTAAAAAATACTAAAATCAGTGTAAAAATGAAAGAGTAGCAACCGTGTAAGAAATAAGAGGATAGGATTGCGAATGAGTTTCTGCGTGTAATGTGCACACTCTTTCATATTCCTTACTTCCAGATTCTTTATTTTACAGATTGCGAATGAGGTTCTGCGTGTAATGTGCACATTCTTTCATATTCCTTACTTCCAGATTCTTTATTTTACAGACTGCGCATGGGTTTCTGTGTTGAAATTCTGCATATATCTGCAACGTTTTGGTGTTGCCTTTATCGGTGTTAAGCTTCTATTCTTGCCAAGTATTGTAAGAAAAGGTCATCATGTTGATGATGAATCCATACAATCGCGTCAAGCTGTCAATTACTAGATTTCACTTTCTTTAAAATACCTCTACACACACACACACACACTCACCAGACACTTTGTACAGCAAATCTCCCAGCAGCTGTACAGGAGTAGCGAATCCTCCAGTTGTTGTCAAACAGACCCCTCTCCCTCCAGTCACACACACACACACTCACCAGACACTTTGTACAGCAGGTCTCCCAACAGTTGTACGGAGGAGTAGCGAATCCTCCAGTTGTCGTCAAACAGACCCCTCTCCATCCAGTCACACACACACACACACACACACACGCTCACTCACCAGACACTTTGTACAGCAGGTCTCCCAACAGTTGTACAGAGGAGTAGTGAATCCTCCAGTTGTCGTCAAACAGACCCCTCTCCATCCAGTCACACACACACACACACACACACACACACACACACACACACACTCACTCACCAGACACTTTGTACAGCAGGTCTCCCAACAGTTGTACGGAGGAGTAGCGAATCCTCCAGTTGTCGTCAAACAGACCCCTCTCCAGTTCAGGAAGCAGAAGCTCGATGGCTGTGTCCGCGTACTGCGAGATAATTCGCTGCCCCGCCCGCAGGGCCGTATCACGCACAAACTCGCTCTCGTCCGCCAACGCCTAAAAACATAGCACAACAGGATGTGACGCTATAAAAGTAGTGCAGTGTAGTACTGTGCCATGATACGCTGTCCACAGCGCGATATTGATAATACACTGCCATGCCCCGCACAAACTCGCTCTTGTCCGCCAATGCCTAAAAACATAGCACAACAACAGGATGTGACGTTATTAAAGTAGTGCGGTGTAGTACTGTGCAATGATACGCTGTCCCGCCTGAAAGGACGTGTCGTGTGTCAAATGACGTGTCAAATGATTTCCACAAAACAGTACCTGTAAGATGGAGGGCAGAATGGGCCCCACGTACTGGGCGAATTCGGTGGCGAACACGGCGGGCAGGTAGATGTAGGTCATGATGTAGCCGTCCCTCACGCAGGGCATGATGTCGGTTCGCTCCGCCGTGGAGATGATGTCCCTCATCAGCTTGTCCAGCTTCTCCTGCCCCATGCCCCCAATCACCTCACTCAGACCTGGAGAACACAAGAACTCAGGCATCAGAAGAATCGCTTCAAGTCCAATGCTCTCAAATTCAAAACTGTGGTGGAAGGGTTTTCTGCCCCATGCCCCACATCACCTCACTCAGACCTGAAACATTGCACAAGACAGTGTGTACGTGTGTGTGTGTGTGTGTGTTGTGTTGTGTTGTGTTGTGTTGTGTTGTGTTGTGTGGTGTGGTGTGGTGTGCGTGTGCGTGTGCGTGTGCTTGCTTGTGCGCGTACGCGTGCGTGTTCGCAACGAGAGTATTTATTTTGGTTTATTTATTGCTTACTCTGGTTGGCTATGTGACGAAGGCCGTTTACACACATAAGCGGATATTCCATGCGGAAACCTGCGTGGGCAATCCATAAATAAGAGAAACAAAGAAGGGAAAAGATGTGCGCACGTGTCCAAATTTCCCCTATATCTGCCCTGCCTTGCTTTTATCATTCTTTCTTCCACTTATCTAGGGTTTTCCGCACGGAACTTACGAGTCTAATGTGAACCCGGCCTAAGACATCAATGTCCTCAGCAGGTGGTGTCCCACGTAAGTTAGCTCAGAACAGGCTCCACTGAACTCCACCAAAAGTAAGTCAGCAGCAGCGCAGTGTCTCCTCTGGTGGTTGCCTCTTGAAGGAAATCTTACATAGATTCGCTCTCCTTGGACTGCAGTGTTTGGATTCTGCAAACCTGAACAAACCGGGCTATGGCTGCGACTTGGGACTCGGAATAAGCGTCATGGCAGCAACGCAACTGTTCTTGATGTCGTACCCTGGCTAAAAGACTCCAGGGATCATCCCAACAGCTGAAGCACTTGAACACTATGGTACAAATGCACCAGCTAGGGATGAGAACAATACGCGTGTGTGACCGTTTTTTATTACCCCGCCATGTGGGCAGTCACACTCCGGAGGATAGTAATGCAACTGTACAGCCAAGAAAACAAAACAAAAACTGTCCTCACCCTGAGCGGCCCCAGAGCGGTCAACGGAGCTGACCTCGGAGACCAGCTTGTCCATGAGCCAGGGCAGGAGGTCGTCGAAGGTGCCCTCCCCCATGCCCTTCACCATGGCACCCAGGGCGCGCGCCGACACGCTGCGCACCTCGGGCACCGGGTCGAGGAGACACTGCTTCAGGCCGGGGATAACCGAGGGCAGGTAAGGCGACAGATCCTGGGACATGGTGAATATGAACGTGTGTTAATTTGACTCCAGGGGCGCGCGCCGACACGCTGCCCACTTCCAGCACCGGGTCCAGGAGACACTGCTTCAGACCTGGAATGACTGACTGACAAACACAGACAGACAGATACACACACACAGACACACACACACACACAGACAGACAGACACACACAGACAGACACACACAGAGATAGACACACACACACAAACAAACAGACACACATACACACACTCCTGCAAAACACACACACTTACACTTGCGCATGAATGCATGTACACACACACAACATCACAACACACAACACCACAACACAGCACACACTTGCATATGCATGCATGTACACACACACATACAGTACACACATGGGTACAGGAGATGTTTCCTCTCACTTTGCACTAGGCCTTACGATCTGAAGGTGAAGTCTTTCGGATGAGACGATAAACTGAGGTCCTGTGTGCCCATGCACTTAGCACATGTTAATCCCAGTGGCAACGAAAAAGTAGACATTTGGTCAAAATTTACCCCACCCTTTTCGTTCCTCATCAGTCACACGAAAATCGCATGCAGAGAGCAACCCAAATTTCACAGAGATGCCTCTGTGACAATAAAGTACCTAATACCTAATAATAATACACACACATGTGCACACACACACACACACATTCTTAACTATAAACCCACCACCCCCCCACCCCATTCTCACCCACCCCCACCACCCACCTTCTGGTCTGTGAGGGAGTACATGTTGCCCATGATCTGGGCGGCCATCTTGCGCGTCTCCGTCACGCGGTCCTGGAACGCGCGCTGGATCACCGGCATGATGAGGGCCAGGGATGGAGCGTCCACGAAATGCACAAACTTGGTGGCCAGCAGGTGTTGGAGGCACACCGTGGTTCGCTTCGTGGGCTCCTGAAGGGCCTCCAGGAGATTGGGCACGATAGCTGTTCACAAACATAAAACAACAATAATGACAAAAGCCATTCACAGCACAAACCTAGGGGTTTTAGAGAACAAAACCTACGGATTTCGATTTACAAATTTAACTGATTTCAGAGTAAAAACCAATGGATTTCAGAGTACAAAAGAACAAAACCTATGGATTTCAGAATACTTCTTCTTCGATCACTCAGTTTCCTGTTAATTATGAGCACAGATGCATCATGCTGCCAGTATGCACCTAACAATAAATAGTTAGGCCTAGCTTGTCCGTCTTCAGCTGGAAAAAATCTTTGTAAGAATGTATTGAAAAAAGGCAGGAAAATGGACCGGGTAAGGCAGAAAGATAGTAGATGACAGTAAGCAAAGGGAAAAGGCAGAGTCAAAGAGAGTGAAAATTTAGAGGAAGTTACAAGCACAGAACTTCTAGAAGGTGGGGGAACTTTTTGTACCAATAAAAAAACCCAGTTCAGAGTACAATACCAAGGTATTTCGGAAAACAAAACCAATGGATTTCACAGAACAAAACCTGTGATTCTGCATTCTGCACCTTGGCATGGGAGGATCAGACATGTTTCTCTTAAACCTATCCTCTGGTTTTCTGATTCCAAGTAATAAAACCGATGAATTTTCAGAGAACAAAACGTATGGATTCCAGAAACCTTTGGATTCCAGAGTACAATACCTACCGATTTCAGAGTATAAAACCTATGGATCTTTCACCCAGGATGTCAGGGTTTCTTAGGACAACACAGAACCTATGGATCTCTCAACCTGGATTTCTGGGTTTCTTAGGACAGCACAAAGCCTATGGATCTCTCACCCTGGATTTCTGGGATTCTTAGGACAGCACAAAGCCTATGGATCTCTCACCCTGGACCTCTGGGTTTCTTAGGACAGCACAAAGCCTATGGATCTCTCACCCTGGATCTCTGGGTTTCTTAGGACAGCACAAAGCCTATGGATCTCTCACCCTGGATTTCTTAGGACAGCACAAAGCCTATGGATCTCTCACCCTGGATCTCTGGGTTTCTTAGGACAGCACAAAGCCTATGGATCTCTCACCCTGGATCTCTGGGTTTCTTAGGACAGCACAAAGCCTATGGATCTCTCACCCTGGATTTCTTAGGACAGCACAAAGCCTATGGATCTCTCACCCTGGATCTCTGGGTTTCTTAGGACAGCACAAAGCCCATGGATCACCCTGGATCTCTGGGTTTCTTAGGACAGCACAAAGCCTATGGATCTCTCACCCTGGATCTCTTAGGACAGCACAAAACCTATGGATCTCTCACCCTGGATCTCTGGGTTTCTTAGGACAGCACAAAGCCTATGGATCTCTCACCCTGGATCTCTGGGTTCCGGATGACGGATCCAATCTGCTGCAGGGCCTGGGACCCGGCGTTCTGCACCTTGGCGTGTGAGTCGGTCAGCACCTCGGTCAGCTTGGGCACGATGCTGGGCAGGCACGCCGACAGCTGCTTGGGCGCGCAGAAGGCCATAGCCCCCAGCAGTTCCACCGACCCTGAAACGTAGCATATATGTACAATACCGTAAATGTCTGACGAAAAGACGCTGAAATTGATAGGCACATCCCGCAAATTGTAACATAAAAATTACCGTATTTTACGGACTATAAGGCGATACTTTTCCACCAGAGTGAGACCCCTGCGCCTTGTAATGTGTAATGTGACTACTGTTGTTGTTGACAGACCTGTTTACCCCTAGTTTGCAAAGTTGTAATTTCTGAAACAAAAAACTGTAATTTTGGAGGAAAAAAATGTAATCCAACGCGTGCTTCTGCATATCACAATGAACGTCGATATCGTACTGACCTGAGTGTGCAATACTAATGTCCGTCGAGCAGTAGACACAGAACACATGCTCATCACCTACTGCTGAAATTCCTGGAATTTCGAGGTAACTGTCCTGGAATTTATGTGCCACTTTTGATGTCTTTTCTTTTGATTTTCGACCAGAAGATACAGAAGCTTCGGAATGCACTCGCTTGGACGACATTTTGAAACAGGAAAGAAAATGGCGCAAAATGACTTTTCGCCGCATCGTTTCAAAGATTCGCTTACAGACGCAATTGTAGTGGTTTTTTAATTTTATTTAGGAATTTTTTTCCCCATATTTTGTTTTTTATAGCCATAATTACCGTAATTTGACTTTTTTATGGTAAAAATTACGGCAAAATCAGGATGGTAAACAGATCTGTGTTGACATACCCTGGCTAAAAGATTCCAAGGATCATCCCAACAACCGAAGCAATTGAACACTATGGTACAAAATTAATGCATCAGCTAGGGATGAGAACATTACGTGTGTGACCGTTTTGATTACTCCATCACGTGGGCAGCCACACTCCGTCTTCGGGGGATTTTGGAGACTGATGATGTTAGGCTAGGAGCTTGTCATGGCTAAAGACAATCCCCGCAAAACTATGCATTGCATAACAACATTTTGATGTAGCCTTGGTGCTCTAGCCTATGTCAACTGGTCTGACACAGCCTTAAGTTAAGCCAAGGTGATGACTAATAATATAGTAGGAAAGTACAACAAAATCTGATTTTTGTGTAACATTTTTTGGGTGAGCGGTACAATAAAGTGCGCCTTATACCATAGTCTGAAAAATATGATATGCCAAGTTCATAAATAAGGTGCCTGCAGCAGATAAGATGCATATAAAGAGAGAGAAACGGGTACAAATTGGACTGCTAAGCATCTGTAGTGGTGCATGACTAGCTCCCTGATAATGATGCGCTTCTTCTTTTAACTCTTGCTATGCCAAGTCGCAAATGCAAGGTTCACAAAATGTACGAGAAAGTACATTTTTTGTTTCCACCATAGCACGATACGCTACCCTTTTGCGTGTTCAGGATCGTTTGACCGTCACTTTTTTCCTTGACTTTCTTTTTTAGGGCTGAAAAAAATTGCGATATACAGTAAAGACAGCCTTTCAGTTCACTATTTCCCACCATTAATTAAGAGCATACCACAGTCAGGCAGTAACATCGGACATTCAAAAACGGCTTAGCTTCAAAATGGTTGCAGTCCACAAGTTTACTGATGACTAAGAGCATACGTTAAGCCAGTGGCAATGAAAAAGTTGTCATTTGGTCAAAATTTAACCCCCCCCCCCGCCCCCCCCATCAGTCACACAAAAATCGCATTGCAAAAAAAAAAAGAAAAAAAAAAAGAAATTGGATGGTGCGCCTCTGGCTGCGACGCGCTCTCCAGGTGGGATCAACCCGAATTTCACAGACGCCTCTGTGACTATAAAGTACCTAATACCTAAAGAAAGAGTCTGATCTTGTAGCCCGTGGACAATAATTAAAAAAAATATACATCCCAGGAATGCAGAAAAATAGTAGATGACAGAAGGATAAGGCAGAGTGAAAGAGGGTGATGGATTACAGGAAGTTACAAGCACAGAACTTCCAGAAGATGGGGTAACTATTTGTACGAAAGACCACCCCGGTATCCTCATGGGAGGGGGGGGAGGGGGGGGGGAGGGGGGAAGGGGGAGTGTGATGGATCACAGGAAGTTGCAAGCACAAAACTTCCAGAAGGTTGGGGGACTATTTGTACCGAAAGAGGGGGGTGGGGGTGGAACAAATGACAACCTACCAGCCTTGGTTCTCCAGGAGTCTTCCTCCAGCCCTCGCAGCAAAGAGGGCAGCACCAGCTTCACTCCGTGGGCGCTCAGATTGCGCATCACCGCGCGGGCACACTCGTCGGCAGCCTGCAACGCAAGGAGAGTTAACACTTTCGCAGCCAACGTCGCATTTTTGCACCACAATGATTGAACACCCATGTCAGTAAAAACCTTGAATTCAGGGTCTGTTATCCAATAACATTTGTGTTCTTGATTTGGGGAGTTGAGGATAGGCCTTTTTTTAAGCATGTAGTAAAGGAATCCCAAACATTTCAGACAAAATATTTTCTTTACCCAAAGTAAGTTTATTGGATAATTTTAGCTAAAAAATGGCTGGCGGCGAAAGGGTGTTTTGTTTGTGACACACCTATCAGTCACTAAAGACTAGAGTGTGGTGAGTGGGTGAGAGATACAGAGAGGCAGACAGACAGACAGACAGACACAAAGAGAAAACAAAGAAGAAGAAGAGAGAGTGAGAGAGAGAGAGAGAGAGAGAGAGAGAGAGAGAGAGAGAGAGAGAGAGAGAGAGAGAGAGAGAGAGAGAGAGAGAGAGAGAGAACGAACGAATGAACGAACGAACAAATCTTTTTTTATTGTTGGAAAAGAATAAGCATATCAAACACGCTTGGTTCTCTCCCTACAGGGTCCCTACAGGGTCCTTGAAACCTTGAAAAGTACTGGAACATTGACATGGCCTTTTCCAGGGCAAAGGAACCATGTGACCGGAAGTAAAGGGAGATCACTGGTTACTTCCGGTAAGGAGAGTTATCATCCTTTGCTTTTTTGTTTGTTTGTTGCTAGGGTAAGGTTTCCAACTTGGGAGAGTCTTATGCTATTGTTTGAGTGTTGGTCAGTATGGTTAGAATAGATTAAATATTTTTAAAAAGACATTTTCAACTGAATGATAGAGAGAAACCGGGAGAGAGTGAACACAATTTTCACCAGCAGAGAGAAAGCATACCTTTTTTTCTCTACCCAATGAACATATACCCAAGCGGCATGCTAAGCTAACCCACCTTTCTGACATACTGGTTCCCATCACCGAAGCACAGCAGAAGATTTATTTTATTTAGAAGATTTCTATAGCACATACCTTTAACCTCTTCTGCTGCCGTCGGCGGGTTGAACCGCCCGGTTTACTGTATACCGTTGCTAGCCATGGGCGGGTTGAACCGCCCGGTTTACTGTATACCGTTGCTAGCCATGGGCGGGTTGAACCGCCCGGTTTACTGTATACCGTTGCTAGCCATGGGCGGGTTGAACCGCCCGGTTTACTGTATACCGTTGCTAGCCATGGGCGGGTTGAACCGCCCGGTTTACTGTATACCGTTGCTAGCCATGGGCGGGTTGAACCGCCCGGTTTACTGTATACCGTTGCTAGCCATGGGCGGGTTTGACCGCCAGATACTAGGGAAATCCCGGTGTCCCCCTTTGCGCTATTTATATGAAGTGACATCACATCCTTTACTTCCGTGACATGCGCAGTTCGCTCAGGGAAAGCACAATCTTCCGCCATCTTCATTTGTAGGCTAAATTTTGTAATTTTCAATCGATTTTTGTCGCATTTTCGACTATGGAAACTGACGACTTTTGGTGTGAACCTCTACAAGATGGCGACAGTGACGACGAAGCATTTACTGTGGAAGAAGTGGCAGAATCTGAACTTAGGCGAATCAAAAAGAGCATCGAAAGTGATGAAACAATCTTGGGTTTGCAGCAGCAGATCGACACAGGTAATTTTAATGATGATTTGAGCACCCATTTTTTTAATGAATTTTTAAAGTGAGTGTGTGCGAAAATCAGTGCAGCGGCAAAAATTACTTGGTGCGCAACAGTAAACAGTCTAAGTAATACTTGGTAGTAGAAGAGTTAAGCTCTATGCGCTTAAGATGCTGTGCACGATGTACGGCTCAAACAGTTGACACAATGTACCGAAGCAGCAAGCTAAGCTAACAAACCCACCTCTCTGACATACTGGTTCCCGTCACCGAAGCACAGCAGAAGATGCTGGATGATGTGCACGATGTACGGCTCAAACAGTTGACACAATGTACCCAAGCTAAGCTAACCCACCTCTCTGACATACTGGTTCCCGTCACCGAAGCACAGCAGAAGATGCTGGATGATGTGCACGATGTACGGCTCAAACAGTCGACACAATGTACCCAAGCTAAGCTAACCCACCTCTCTGACATACTGGTTCCCGTCACCGAAGCACAGCAGAAGATGCTGGATGCTGTGCACGATGTACGGCTCAAACAGTCAACACAATGTACCCAAGCAGCAAGCTAAGCTAACCCACCTCTCTGACATACTGGTTCCCGTCACCGAAGCACAGCAGAAGATGCTGGATGATGTGCACGATGTACGGCTCAAACAGTCGACCCAGCATGTTGCACAGCATCTCAAATGCCAGCAGCGCCCCTGGAGACACACATTGAGGGAGTCAGGTACAGTTCTTCGGGGGAATCCTGGGCGTGTAATCACGAGTGCGTCTTAAGCAGTCAACTCGGGTAGTAGTATGTAAATTAGGCTACACAGCCAATCGTTTTGGGAGTTTCGTCTAATTTACATACTACTACCCGTGTTGACTGTCTAAGGCGCACTCATGATTACACACGCCCTGTAGATTAACAACTCCCCCCCCCCCCTTCTTTCATTTCTCCGTTCTTTCCTCTTTTTTTTTAGTCTTGCCATTCTTAGCATTTTTAGACAAAAATTATCTCCCAACAACTAACCAACCTTCTCTTTTGCGCGGGTTCTTCTTGTCCTGAATGGCGGCGGTCAGATTGTCCATGACGTGCTGTTGTTTGAGGGCCAGGATCCCCATGCCCTTGATGAGCCCCGCCAGGCCGTAGGCCGCTCCACGACGCTCTCCGTAGTTCTCCGACTCCAGGAGCAAGTTCTGGAGGCGACCCACCAGCTCCGGCGCCCCTTGTTTGATCGAGGGCACCAGGGGAGGCAAGCAGTTGGCGACGGCTTCTTGCACCTGGGTGAAAAGAAGGACAGTGGCAGAGTGGTTAAGACCTTCTCCTGCAAATTTCGTGAATGCAGCGTGAGTGACCCGGGTTCGAATCCCAGCCTCACTCTTTCTTTCTAGTTTGATGGAGGGAAATCGAACTGAACGTCGAGTCCTTCGGATAGGGACTTAAAGCTAGTCTGACCCGTGCGCTTTATGCACGTAAAAATCCCACGGCAGTCAAAAAGTCGGTAAAAGCAGGGAGAAATCCCGCTGCCTGGCCTGGTATGACCAAATTTATAGCTAGTTTTCCCAAGTCTGCCCCCCCCCCCCCCCCCCTCTTCACCCCGTCCCTTCCCCCCAGCCCCCCCCCCCCCAAAAGGGTGGTGCAGCGCTTGTGGCAACACTCTCTCCAGGTGGGAGCAACCTGAATTTCACAGAGATACATCTCTGTGACTAGAATGTACCAAATACCAAGAGAGGAGAGTTGAGAGAATGTGCTGGTGACGCGGGGAAAACGGTTTGTTCTGGGGTTTTTTTCCCATCTGTTGTATGTTTTTGTTTTTCAATAACAGCTAAATGGATGTTTGTTCTGGGGTTTTTTTCCCATCTGTTGTATGTTTTTGTTTTTCAATAACAGCTAAATGGATGAACATTAAGTGTGTTGAGAGGATGGTAGGGGATGTTGGGAGGGAGGGGGTGTCAGGGGTCTCTGGGTGGTAACAGTCATGCATGCAAGTATGTGTGCGTGTGCGTGCATGTGTGTGCAATCGTGTGTGAAAGAGTTAATTAAAAAATTTTTTTATTAACCCTCTTGTGCCTGACACTCTGTGCTCTGTCACTTCTGAAATCCTAGCCCAAGGGACGTCACTCCATACAAAAGGGGGGGTAGCATCAGAAAAATAATAAAATAAAATATACCCTAGCAGATTTTGTGTTTTTTTTGTTTTGAATGTGTTGCCGAGATGTCTGTCTGATTTGCAAAATGAATTTCAAGATGTTATGGGGATGCATGGCTCCACACAAAAAATCAAAATGCCAAAGTGTAGTCGCAAACTGCATTCACTAGTCATTCACTGCCTACTGAAATGGAAATGTAGATCAAAATCATTCACTTACCCTTTCACTTCACGATCTTATAATTCCTATCTTTCACAAAAAAAGGAATTTTCATCGCTGTCATCACTCAGTGGATGCAATAACGATTCATCATCCATGATGTAAAAGTCGGGAAAATGCTGATGTCAGTAACACGACTTCAAAAATTCGCATCGATCGAACAAAAACAAGCTCGCTGCCAAAATAGGTCAGAGTACACTCCTTACTCATCACTTCGCGATCTCAAAAGTCCCATCTTTCACAAAAATACGACTATTCATCGCTTTCCTCATCCATATTATAAAAATCGCGAAAATGCCGAAGTCGGTCACTAATTTTCAAAAATTCATATCTTCCAAACCAATCGGCCTAGAAGCCATTGCAAGCAACAGGGCGGAAGTGTAATCTATTGCGAAAGCGAGGCTGAAGCGCCCACGTGACTGCCATGCGATAGAAACAAAATGGAAGCGCCCAAAACGGCCACGTGGAATCCGTACGTTCCCAAACATTCTCGGCATTTACGATCCGATTTTTTTCTGAACGTTCCCGAAAGTTCACCGCATAAGAGAGTTAATAGACGCTGTTTTCATGCCTGGCGCATTTACGCGGCGTTAACTCTCACACCCTTTTCCAGTGGCCTACCTCCTGCGACGGTGTGGACAGCGCGGAGATCAGCTGGGCCACGATGGGCTTGACCTTGGGGTTGTCTGTGTCCAGGTGGTGCGCCAGGTTCCCCATCAGGATGACGATGCTCTGCCGCACCGTGTCGTTGCTGGCCGTGTCTGGCGCCGTGGCCAGGAAGTTCTCAAACACCGGCAGCAGCTGGTTCACGTTTTCCTGAAGGGAGGAGGGGGGAGGAGAAAAAAGAATCAAAGAGAGTGGCAGATGAGAGGAAGTTAGAAACACAGAACTTCCAGACTGTGGGGGAACTATTGATACAAAAGGCCCCCCGGTATCCCCACAGAGGGGGGGGAAAGAAACGTATGACTTATGACTTATGAAATGACAAGGTCAATGCCCAGAAAATCATAAAAGTGTACAACACTCACCTTGCCGTGGGCGTTGATGGCAGCCAGGGCGGCGTCCCTCATGTGCGAGCGGACCTCCTGGGAGCGGTCCCCCAGCGCCTCGGGCACGTAGAAGTCGAACAGCTTGCCCACCTCCCCCTGAGGCAGCAAGGGGGCTAACTGCGCCAGGGCCAGAGCCACGCCCGACCGCGCCGGCCACTGGTCGGGAGCCTGCTCCTCCATCTTGCGGCCCAGCGGGTCCACTTTCGGGGGCGGCAGCTGTGAGAATGGGCCATGGAGAAAAACCTTTCACTGGATGATAGAAAATGTAAGAAAGGTAGAGAGACTGTGAAGAAGACAGACAGTTTGAGGACAACTTTAACATCGGCATGGATGCTTCTTTGGCATAGTCACAGAGACAGACTTATATCTGTGAAATTTGGGCTGCTCTCCCCCGGAGAACCTTCCTTCCCTACAAAAATCCTTCTACGCCCGACCGCGCCGGCCACTGGTCTGGGGCCTGCTCCTCCACCTTGTGTCCCAGAGGGTCCACTTTCGGGGGCGGCAGCTGAGAAATGGGCGATGCAGAAAAAGATTCAGTGAATGATAGAAAATGTAGGAAATACTGTGAAGAAGATAGTTTGAGGACAACTTTAACATCGGCACGGATGCTTCAACTGTGCATGCGTCGTTTTAACGGACGAAACGGTGACAAAAGCTCTGAAAACAGACAAACACATGGCAGGATGTTCGGCAGTGAATATTTTCGCGCTTGGTGGGAGTGTAGAGGGATGTCATGGGTGAAAGTATTCTAATAAATCTAATAATAAATAGAATAAAATGAACTAACATAGAGGCGTTGCTGGTAGAGCTTCAGCAGCTGGTCCAGGACCCCGGGCACGGAGTGGGGATGCTTGCCGAGCACCTGTGCCAGGGTGAGGGCGGCGGCCTTGCGCACCAGCTCCACACTGTGGTCCACGTCCTCCAGCACGGCCTGGTCCAGCTTCTCCATGGGATCCTCCAGGTCCAGCTCCGTGCGCAGCCTGCAACCAACAACCTTCTTCTTCTTCTGCTGCGTTCCCAGGCCATTGGGCCATAATCAGGCATCAGAATAGTCTTCTTCTTCTGCGTTCCCAGGCCATAGGGCCATAATCAGGCATCAGAATAGTCTTCTTCTTCTGCGTTCCCAGGCCATAGGGCCATAATCAGGCATCAGAATAGTCTTCTTCTTCTGCGTTCCCAGGCCATAGGGCCATAATCAGGCATCAGAATAGTCTTCTTCTTCTGCGTTCCCAGGCCATAGGGCCATAATCAGGCATCAGAATAGTCTTCTTCTTCTGCGTTCCCAGGCCATAGGGCCATAATCAGGCATCAGAATAGCCTTCTTCTTCTGCGTTCCCAGGCCATAGGGCCATAATCAGGCATCAGAATAGCCTTCTTCTTCTGCGTTCCCAGGCCATAGGGCCATAATCAGGCATCAGAATAGCCTTCTTCTTCTGCGTTCCCAGGCCATAGGGCCATAATCAGGCATCAGAATAGTCTTCTTCTTCTGCGTTCCCAGGCCATAGGGCCATAATCAGGCATCAGAATAGTCTTCTTCTTCTGCGTTCCCAGGCCATAGGGCCATAATCAGGCATCAGAAAAGCCTTCTTCTTCTGCGTTCCCAGGCCATAGGGCCATAATCAGGCATCAGAATAGTCTTCTTCTTCTGCGTTCCCAGGCCATAGGGCCATAATCAGGCATCAGAATAGTCTTCTTCTTCTGCGTTCCCAGGCCATAGGGCCATAATCAGGCATCAGAATAGCCTTCTTCTTCTGCGTTCCCAGGCCATAGGGCCATAATCAGGCATCAGAATAGCCTTCTTCTTCTGCGTTCCCAGGCCATAGGGCCATAATGGCAGCCCTGAAAGTGGCGAGTATTTAAGTCGCCATGGCGAGTGGAGAAAAAAAATTGGCGAGTTTAAAAGTCACGTCATCCGCCAAATGCGAGTGGGCAAAAAAGGATGTTCTTTCTCACGCGAGATTCCTTTCCCAATCCATGTTTTCCCACGCACTGGAAATATGATACGCAATTTGCGTGTTCGCCAGCCAGTGCATGTTCGAAAAAGGTCTGAAAAAGGAGAGTGAACAAGCCTGGTTCAAAAATAGACCTGTGGTAAGTTATCTGCCTTATTTTCCACACTGTGGTTTCTTTACAAAAAATGTGTACAGTTAGTTTGGCTGGTAAAACGTTTGGTTTGGCTGGTAAAAAAAAATAAGTTACCCAACATTTTCTACTTTCAGGGCTGAATGGGTAAGGTATGTATGTGTCCGTTTTTCAGTTTTCACTGGCCTCCCCGCTGCACACAGCCGACACATTCCAATTTGTGAGGAGCTCAAAGGAGAAAAAATATTTGGAAGACTTTTTTTTACAAAAAAAGGCAGGAGAATGGGCCAATAATAAGTCAGAAAGATAGTAGACGATAGAAAGCAAAGGGAAAAGGCAGAGTCCGAGAGAGTGGCGCAGATTAGAGGAAGTTACAAGCACAGAACTTCCAGAAGGTGGGGGAACTAATTGTCTCCCCACGGGGAGAGCCAACAGTCAATCAGCACGGGCTCAAACTTCAAATCTAAAAAAAAAAAAAAAAAAATTGATCACACCACTTTGCCTGTACAAAAGGAGACATGGGGGGGGGAGTTTCACAAGAGCAGGCGCTGGGAACAGTTAGCGCAATTCAGAGGAACCTTACGCCAGATCATTCCTCGGGACAGTGCAAAGAACTCTAACTTAACCCAGGACACTTGATAATATTAGTGACCCTTCCGGCTTGGGGCTTAACCTTTTCAGACAGATAAAAGTCTTGTATAATCCTTTCGGATTTCATTGTTTTCATACATATTTTGTTTTGGCGCCATTGAGCTGCTTTTCTTATTGCTGCATAATCTGTTATGCAGATTTGTGAGTAAATAAAATACAAGTGTACAAATAATTCTGAACCCTTTGGTCAGACTGATGAGAGTGGAAGTTTTGTAATTTTCATGTGAAAACCTACTTCTCTCTGTCTGCCATTTAGAGCAAATCTACCACTTGTATTTCCTTCACTCATACGAACCAGAACCCGGGCAAAAATATAAATGTATTAGATGAAAAGGGGCCGGGAAGTCGCTCATCTCCCACACCCTAGAGAAGTGGGCTCAAAGGAAAATTTTCTCATTGAAAATTGAACTCTTTAAAAGTCTTCCCCTAGAGACTGAACCTTTAGCCCATTCCCTGGTCACAGTCCTGTAGAATTGTAGTGCTTCATAGACTTAGTGACTCACACTTGCGCGATCTGCTGAATGGACTCGTCTTGGTCGTTGCAGGCGATCCAGACTCGCTTGGCGATGTGCATGGCAACTTCGTAGTCGTCACCTTCCTCTGGCAGCACTTCGTACAGTTGACGGAGAGACTGTGACGTAATTATGCAAAGACAATTATCATATAGTTTGTGCATGCACGCAAGTGCGCGCGCACACACAAACACACGGATATGCACACAAATCTGCACACACAGAAACAAACATTGTGAACAAACTACGTTGAAAATGAATTAAAACAAACAAAAGCAATGCAACTCAAAGCCAACAACCTGAAGCAAGGCCTACCTCACAGCAGAGCAGGGCAATTCATGAACTTTCAACAGTTCCAATACGCACACACGCACCTACCTGTAGCGAGGCCTCCCTGACAGCAGCGCAGGGCGACTCCAAAGCCTTCAGCAGTTCCAACACACACACACACACACACACGCACACACACGCACACACACGCACACGCACACACACACACACACACCTGTAGTGAGGCCTCCCTCACGGCAGCACAGGGCGACTCCAAAGCCTTCAGCAGTTTCCACACACACACACACACACACACACACACCTTTAGCGAGGCCTCCCTCACGGCAGCACAGGGCGACTCCAAAGCCTTCAGCAGTTCCAGCACACACACACACTTACACACACACACACACACACACTACACACACACACCTGTAGCGAGGCCTCCCTCACGGCAGCACAGGGCGACTCCAAAGCCTTCAGCAGTTCCAGCACACACACACACACACACACACACTTACACACACACACACACACTTACACACACACACGCACCACAACATAAGTACATCCTCACTTTGCTTACTCGTGAGTCAAAAAGCACTACACAATCAAAGTCAGAAAGCACTACACAATCAAAGTCACCCACCTGTAGCGAGGCCTCCCTGACAGCAGTGCAGGGCGACTCCAAAGCCTTCAGCAGTTCCAGCACCTCGGGCTGGGTCGCCGTGGCAGCACCCTCGTCGCCATTGGCGCAGGCGGCTAATTTTAGCAGCGCCGCCGACGCCCTCTGCTGGAGGTTCATCTCCATGGTGCCCACCACCGACAGACACAGCGCCACCAGCTTGTGGCGGGGAAGGAACTCCGGGTCCATCTGGGAGGAAAAAGGAAGCGTTTTCAAACATTATTACACAGTGGAAAACGTCGCGGTGAAAAAAAAAGAGGTAGATTTTAATTAATCTTACTATCTATTTTAACTAATGGATCTAGTCTTATCTTCCATTCACTTAATCGCTTTCTATAAAAGTGACCACATGTGTCTAACTAGGTAGTCAAAACCCTCTTTCCATGACTTACGGTCATTGGAAAATTGACCCATATTCAACTGACAATTATCCCCAAATCCAATCACAAACCAACATAAAAACAACACAGTTGATAAAATTAAAGTTATTTCTTTTCTTTCTATGCAATTTGTGTGGTTTTATTCAGTGTGAGTGTGTGTGGGTGAATTTGAAACTCGGTACTGTTTACCGATCGTTTTTGTCGCTTGGCCGCCATGCGCGCAGTTTTCGGATAACACCTATCGCGGTTTTGACCAATGGGTTCGCTGGCTTTGCGTTCTATGCTAAAAATAGTAAGCAAGTTAGAAAGGGGAGTCATTCCTGCGTAGTTTCGTATGCGAAGTGTGTGGATCGACCAAAAATTACCCAACAAAAATCCATTTTCTTTTCTTTAGTGAAATATTTTTGGTCATAAATCGATGTCGGCGCATACACTTTTGCCATCCTATGATTATTTAAAGTCTTAACTACCATTATACAAAATATTAAATCAATCTGTCCAAGTGAATCCGAACCCGAAGCGATCTTTGACGCGAAGTGATAGCTTTGCTCTCAAGCTCAGTGACAAAATGGCGGAGCGAGCGGCCGATGCATGGCGCGCAGATACTCGACCCGATCGATTCAACAATTACGGATCATCTTTTATTCCCGGTGTTCATTGTTTCTTAAGTGAAAAGCGTAAACATATCTCGACAGTTTTATTACACGATTTAAGTTTATTTCCAGCCTTATTGTGAAGATTGCTTCATTTCGTTCGGTGACCCAGTTCTTAGTGATCGGAATGTAGCAAACTTGAATCCCCGAGAAGGGTAGGTGAAACTTATTTTGCACCAAATTAGATTCCTTGCTTTGATCGTTTTCAAAGGCGATCAGTTTACTTTGTAAGGTGCTTAAATTTATATTTTGGCCACTTATTAAAGCCTGGTCATCTCTATATGGTCTCAGAAGCGAAATATATTTAGTCACGTGACTTTGTTGTAGACGGATTGATTCAACAGAACGAAACTTGCGAAGAGCAAACTAGAACATCCTTGGGCAAAATAATAGGCCTAGACTGAAAACTTCCATCTAAAACTAATAGATATACAATTTCAGATTCAATATTTATTTTGACACTTTACATTTCTACTGATGTGATGACAATCTCGGATTTGAGTAATTACAGTGTAACAAGCAAAAAGATTGTTTTTGCCAAAGATGGTAAATCACAACTGTCATTGACTGTTACTGTTAGGCCTAACATCAACACACACCACAGAGCTTTTTTTTTCTTTTTCTGCATGCACACACACACACACAAATGTGCACACACACACACACACACACACAAATGTGAACCCATCTCCCCCCCCCCCCCCCCCCCCCCCCCCCCCACTTCATTACCCCCCCCCCCCCCCCCCCCCTTGTCCTCACCTTTCCGTTATCTCAACTCCATCCCCCCTGTTCAGGCTTCTCCCCCAAATTATGCTCCCTCCCTCCCATTCACTGATTCAGTCCCGCATTGAGCTGATCATCTGGGCAGCAAGTCTTCTAGTTCTACCCAAGTCTACTGTTTAGTTGCCCCCCCCCCCCCTCCCCCACATCATAAGCATCATAATCATCAAATAGAAGATGTCCACTCACACAGAAATGTGTGCACACACACACACACACACACACACAAATTGTGCACACACCCTCTCTCTCCTGTCACCCCACCCCCCCCTCTCTCTCTCTCTCTCTCTCATATTGTGCAACAAACAAAATTCAACAAAGCAGTCCATTTGCCATAGATTTTATTGTAAAAAATACATTTGATACAGATAAAAACACATAAAAACAGAAAAGTTAACAGTGTGTGTGTGTGAAGATAATATGTGTGTAAGATGGGGCATTAAGGGGGGGGGGGGGATTAAGACTTGTAGAATCACAGTGACATGATGTATTTTCCTCAAAAGGCAATTATATGTTGTTCTGCAGATCATTTTGATATATGACACTTGTCTGTGTGACAATTACAAGCCAAAAATACCTCGCGCAAGAGGGGAGGTGGGGTGGGGGTGGGAGTGCAAGGGTAAAGGAGAGGGGGGGGGGGGGGG
Source organism: Phymorhynchus buccinoides (assembly GCA_017654935.2). NCBI lineage: Eukaryota > Metazoa > Mollusca > Gastropoda > Neogastropoda > Raphitomidae > Phymorhynchus > Phymorhynchus buccinoides. Next base: position 11,522,084 of record CM065702.1, on the reverse strand, counting down.
GGCATTAAGACATATACAGTGACATGATGTATTTTCCTTAAAAGGCAGATGTTCTGCAGATCATTTTGATATGACACTTCTGTCTGTGTGAAAATTACAAGCCAAAATATCTCGGGGAGAGGTGTGGGGGGGGGGGGGGAGTGCAAGGGTAAACCTAAAGGAGAGGGGGGGGGGGGGGGGGGGGGCATTAATAATAATAATATGACATGTACTGCCCAGTGACATGAAAGATGATCACCTCAAAAGGTAGATCCTTGTTCTGCAGATCATTTTGATTAAAGATACTTGTCTGTGTGAAAAATACAAGCTGAAAATACCTGAAATAGGGGCGTGGCAACGGGTAAGGGGAGGTGAAGGGGGCAATTAAGACATTTAGAATCAATATGACATGACTTATTATCCACTCATAAGGTAGGTCTAGTCCTGCAGATCATTTTGATATAAGATGCTTGTCTGTGTGACCTTTACAAGCTGAGATATGTCATTTTAACATGCTTTTTAATGATTTGCGCCCAAAAAACCCAAGTCGAAACGAAGATTTTAGCATTTTTGGCGATACCATGCTCAAAACCTATGTTGAGCATGTTCTTAAAAAAAATTCAGTGAATACAACCCACTGCTGGCAGCAGTTATATGCAATTTCAGACATGATAGATGCCAAACACTTTTGCTAGAGGCCCCCAAACTTGGCCCGTACGAGGGATTTGAACCGACGTAAAATACATAAATATTTAAAAAATCATAACTTCCGTTCTAATTAACATAGAGAGATAAATTTTGTATCAATCTCTTCATTTTGAGTAGTTCTATTAGACTAGCTCATTAAAAAATCAATTAAGTAAACATGAAACAATCACTTTTGACTACCTAGTCTAACTGGAAGTTAAGTGGATTGGGGGTTGGGGTGATAAGACAATCACAAGAATTTTTCTGTCTTCCAAGCTAATCTTGAACAAACATGCACTAGTAGTGGAATGGTAAGGATGATGGAATAGATGGTGAGGTTTTGCGTACACGCGTGCGTGCGTCCTTTACCGTGGCTGCAATCCGCAATTGAAGATGCAGCATCTCAAATGTCCACCCTTCCTCCTTCAAAACAATAGCTTCCTTTTTCATCGAGTTTTGCTTGCAAGGGAAACCAGTGAAAACTGAAAACCGGACACATACATACCTTACCCATTATGGCCATGTGGCCTGGGAACACAGAAGAAGAAGAAAAAAGATAGGAAAACAACAACATATGGCGTAAGTATGAGATATTTAAGTAAACAGTGTGGCAAGATTTAAGATTCATTTATAATACATGTACATTGGAACCTCCCTTATAAGACCCCCGTTACAAGACTCCCTCCCATTAAAGACCTACCTCTCCGAGACATTGCCCTTCTTTGAAAGTATTAAAATTACCTCCCTTATATTTATACAACTCCCTCCCATTTAAGACCTCATTTTGAATGATTTTTGAAGGTCTTATAAATAAGGGAGGTTCCACTGTATTATTAAATATTTCCCATCTCTGTTTCATCACAAAGCTCCATCGCCATCTAACATGTACAGTGGAACCTCCCTTATAAGACCTCCCATTATAAGACTCCCTCCCATATAAGACCTCCCATTATAAGACTCCCTCCCATATAAGACCTACTTCTCTGAAACATTGCCCTTCTTTGTAAGCATTAATATTACCTCCCTTATAAGACCCCTCCCTTATAAGACCTCATTTGGGATGATTTTTTAAGGTCTTATAAGGGAGGTTCCACTGTATTATTAAATATTTCCCTTCTCTGTTTCATCACAAAGCTCCAAAGAAATTCTCGCCATCTTAACAGACCTGGTTACCCCCTACACAAGTCTTGAGTAGTTTGGATAGCTGAAATGAGTCCTCTTCATTAAACCATCAAATAATGTTCACTGAAAATGAGTAGTTAGAGCATTATTTTTCAATTTTGAATAGTAGTAGAGGTCCAAATTGAGTAGAATACTACTCGAAAAGAGTAGAGTACACAGGTCTGCATCTAACAACGATATAATGTCCCCAGTTTAGCCCCTTTGAGATGGGCGCTACGTGACGTACCAGGGTGCGCGAGTCATCGGGGAGGTCGGGGGAGCGCCTCATGTCTGCGTGCAGCGCCACCAACTGGAGAGCCTTGGCGCACACGTCTGGGTCGGCGTTCACCACCTGCCCATGGGACTTCAGTAAACATCTGGTGTATCACCTTCACCAAGAAACATTGTTGTCAACTTGGAATCGGTTGCCTCACTCTCTCAGATACTCACCCTCTCTGCCCACATTCAAACGCCACCCCAAAACGTATCTGTTTGCTAAGCAACTACTACTAATCCCTCCCTTCACGAAGTTTCTGTCTTTGACACGTTTATGTGCTCTTTAGCTAAATCTTTCCAATCCTGAAGTGGTGACCACATTAACCCCTTCACTGCCGAGCCCGTTTCCGGTGCAACTATTTGCCAAGCTGTTTTAGGTTGGGGAGTCTATCGCAAAACATCAATAACAGTGCATATAACCTATGCTTTTCTGAAAGGGAATTGAATATACCATCCTTTGAGAACACTCTCACATGCATTCAAACATACTGCGAAAAGCGTATGGATAGAAAAAGGGAAACTTAGAATAACCCTATGACGGATATTTCCGTGACAGGGCAGTTTATAGGTTACCGGAAGTTGACGGAAATATCCGTGACGCGGCAGTGAAGAGGTTAAACATAATACACAGGATGGGCGGGGATAGTGTTGGAATTGCATGTCTGTCATCTTGTTTTAATCTGCCATCAATGTGTGTCTGTGTACAGGATGGGTGGGGTGGTGTTGGAATTGCATGTCTATCATCTTGTTTCAATCTGCCATCAGTGAGTGTCTGTGTACAGGATGGGTGGGGTGGTGTTGGAATTGCATGTCTGTCATCTTGTTTTAATCTGCCATCAGTGTGTGTCTGTGTATACAGGATGGGTGGGGATGGTGTTGGAATTGCATGTCTGTCATCTTGTTTTAATCTGCCATCAGTGTGTGTCTGTGTACAGGATGGGTGGGGATAGTGTTGGAATTGCATGTCTATCATCTTGTTTTAATCTGCCATCAGTTTGGGCAGAAAATGGTGGATTTTGATTAATCCTACTATCTATTTAATTTAATACTTACCAACACTCAAAACAACTGCATTAGCCTAAAACAACCTGGAACCTTACCCTAGCACATAGCTAAAACGAAAGTGGCCCCAAGGGACTGCACCCATACCGCAGGGAGTAGCGGGAGTGACTCCCCTTACTTCCGGGCATGACGCGCACCCCTGGGGCACCGGATATGTCATTCGTGTAATTTTACAGCCCCGCATCAGGAGGGAGGCTGGGAGGGAACATTTTTTGTTTTGAGTGTTGGTAAGTATTAAATTAAATAGATAGTAGGATTAATCAAAATCCACCAATCTAATTTAATCATACTATACCAACACTCAAAACAACTGCAGATTACCACCGTGGTGGAGGGTGATGCGTGCCAACTGACACACCAACAACCCCAAAAGCATACCAGTAAAAGAGGGGAAACACTCCTAAGAGAATCCCCCGAAAGATGTACAACATCCCTGAAAATATGCAAATAAATACCCCCAAACAGTCATGTCAATGATATACCAAAGAACACAGAGAAAAAACAGAGGCACAAAAAACACCGGAACTCACACTACAAGGAGACCGGGACCTGCGAAACGACCACCTTCTAGATGGAAAAGGAGTCGTCTTCGCCCTGAGCAGAGATATCCCTCAGGTAAAACTGAAGAAAGGTGTTCTGCGACTACCAGAACGCTGAGGCCATAACCTTCACAAGAGGGACACCCTTGACTACCGCCAGGGAAGAGCTGATGGCCCGCAACTCGTGGGCGCGAATGGGGTTATCAGGTAACCTAACCAGCGAGCGGGCATAGGCCAACTTAATGAGGTCGAGGAACCAACGGGACACAGTACCCTTAGCCACATCGCTGCAGTACTTGGGATTAAAGGAGACGAACAGGCGACGTTTAGCCCTTCTGAAGGACTTGGTACGAGCCAGATAAGAACGAAGAGCCCTAACGGGGCAGAGGAAGAAATCACGATCATCAGGACCCAGAACGGAGCGAAGACTCGAAAAAGAGGCCAAGGGAGAGGAAACATAACCAGACTGGTTCTTGCACGGAACTCCGGGAGAAAAGAAAGGGAGACAGACGAGAAGTCCTCCTCGAACTGACATCCTTGGTGAGACCTCTCAGAGCATGCAAACCACTGAGGCGACGGGAGTGGCGAAAGAAATGAGAAAAAACTGTCTTGAGAGTCAGAAGCTTAAGAGACAACGACTCCAGGGGTTCAAATTTGACCCAGAGAAAAACCAGAACCAAAAAGATGTCCCACTGAGGACACTGGACCGTTCTGGACGGGGCTTGGAGGCGCACAGCGTCCAGGAAGTGAGAAACTGGCAAAGCCGAGAGATTCCCCGTAAACTTGGAACCTAAAGACAACGAGATCGTGCTAATCAAGACCGCCCTATAACCTGACAAGGTTTGAGAGGAAGAGTTCCTAGTTCTAAGCAAGTGAGAGAGGAACTCCACGAACTGAACCGTTGAGGGACGAAGCGGGTCAAACTTTCTCTCCTGACAAAACGCAAACCAGGTGGCCCGGCGAAGATCATACAGATCGTTTGTAGACTTACGCCGAGAGGCGGCCAACAGATCCACGGTGCGCGTGGAAAAACCCCTGAGAGCGAAGGCCTAGTCGGACAGCCGCAATGCGACCAGGTTTAGCCTTGAAGGGCAAGGGTGTCCGACCCCGCTTCTTGACTGAAGAAGAGTGGCGGGAGTGAGATTGAGCGGAAGAGGACCGTCTTGCGCCATGTCGAGGAGCTCTGGGAACCAATGGCTCGTGGGCCACATTGGTGTGACGAGAATCAAGTCCGGGTGCTCCCGAAGGACTTCTTCAACACCCGGGGGATTAGTGCCATCAGAGGGGAGGAATACAACGGCATGCACTTCAGGAAGAAGTGCGAGAAGTGGTGGCGTACAGCTTAGCGGTACGGTAGCACCTAAGGCCATGGAACTCATACTGAAGAAGACAAACTCCGCATCGAGTCACCTAGAGCAGCCAAGGCCTGATACATTACGGACTATGAGTGGCCGGACCGGGCCACTACACACTGCTACGCCCTTTCGAACTGGAAAATATCGATCGAAGGGGCGAGTCTGGGTCAGAAAACAAACTGGACAAGACTAGTTCAGAATGTCGGGCAAGCAAAGGACCGATGGCGGGATAGAGACAGCTAGTACTAGGATGAAAATCCGCAAGAGCAGCAGATTCAGCCTCTGACCTAGCAAACTGAGAAACCACGGTACGAATGTGCGACTGCACTTCGTAACCAACTCTACATGCTAAGACCGACGAAAGGGACCCCCGTTGACTGGGTGAAAAACCAGCGGAGACAATTCGATCGGTAGGGAGGTAAAATAAAAATAAAAAACTGCCTATGAAGTAGGAACAGACAGCAACAGCAACATAGTTGCTATCGCATGACGTCAAATCGAACCAGATGACGCGGAAAAGTCCCCACCGAAAAGGAAAACATGTAGACAAAAAGCGAAACAGTGTGCAAACGTGACGATGACACACCTCGACCTAAACCATAAAAAACGGTCGGAACGAGACGCCGAAGACCAAAAAGGGGGGGGGGCCTGAAGGAAGGCAAAAATCACCCCGTGGAACAACTTTAGGTTGAAAGCTGTGCCGTTCGGTGATCTGACGGCTGAGAAGGGAAGATCATGCTAGCCGGACAGTTAAAGCCAGATCGGGACGGAACCAGTCCGAAACAGGATGACTGGAACGGCCGAACGAGTCAACAGGTTGAACAACTCATGGTTGAAACCGTGAAAGAAGGAGTGCGCACTCTGACTTCTCTCTGCAAGGGCCTATGTATACCCAGGCCAGAGGAAGGAGCTCCGAAGAAGAACAAAAAACCCTTTAAACGGCCTAAGAGATCGCCGGCCAATTAGAGTCAGAATGGGCCGAAAACGGTCGGGAATTTTGATAAAACCGGTTGACAGGACCGGTTGAAAAAGTCGGGAATAGAAAACCCGGACTGGGATCGTTCACTCGCGCCCGCGCCCTTCAAGAGAAGGTCCTCCACTTTCTCTGGAGGATCTCCAACGGACAGGATCGCCGTTTCTTGGAAGGCTCGGCCTCCTGTTGCCACGAGAAGACTGGGAAGGGGGGCCTCAAGGCCTTGAACTGGGGAGGAGGCCTAGAGGAGTATCCCACACTCCTAGAGCGGGACGCGAAGTACCCCGGACGAAATGGTTGGGACGGGGCTGGTTCAACAGGGCCCGATAGATAGCCTTCTGGCTATCAGCTGACTTCCTCTTTGAAGAGGACTCGAGAACTGGGGGAACCGATTCTTCCCCTAACAAGCCCGACTCCGGAAGGGGAAGAGAGCGCAAAACGCTCCTTTTCCCTGGACGAAAGAGACCTGTTCTGCGCCAGAAAGAATCCCGGGCCAAGGCACAGGTTTGAACCTTCAAACCAGCCGTGACATCAGAGAGGCTCTGTAGCACATTGCCCAAAAGGGCTAGAGAGACTCCAACGGAAGCTTCATCCACCTGATCAAAGAACTGAAAAACCGCCGGTGAATCAGAGGCTGAATTGCCTAGAGACTCCGCCAAGGTTTGCACGAGAGAGGTGGCCATGCCACAAGCCCTGAGAGAACCAGACAGAGATTCCTCGAGAGACTTGAACGTGACGGGAGGAACAGCAGCAGGACCCCAAGGACTCCACCTCCTCAGAAGAAGGTTTGGAGACGGAGGGGAAGGGCAGGTATTCCGTCGGTAGGGGGACGAAAGGTCTGAATCCAGGTACCAAAAAGGAACCGAACTGAGACGAGGCCGGCTGAGAACGCCCCAGATTAGCCTCAGCAATCTGTTTCAACGAAAGGACCTTGCCGGTCCTCAACGTGAACTCCGCTTTAACCACCAAATCCTCCGGGAAGGAGGGGGCTTGGAGAGTCAAGGAGCTCTTGGCCTGCAGAAGAGAGCCAACCGCGTGATCAGTGGCGGACTCCTGATGGGAGGAACGCACAGGTACCACGTAAGGGCACGATCGAGACAAAATCTTGAGAAGATTCTGAACCGAGGACTCAGTGAGAGAGTGAGGGACCTCCGACTGAGGGTCCAGTTCCATGTCTGACTCAAAGTCGGACTGAAACTCAGAGAATTCCCTGGAGGGGTCTGGCCGTTGAAGCTTCTGATAAGGGCGGCCCAAGAGTCAAACACCACCGGAGGCCATGCCTGGCAGAGGGCTCTGCCGGTAGGGAGTGAGAGGATCACTGAACACCGGCCGGAACCGGGAGAACGTGGCGTCCTCCGTGCGAGCGGGACATTCCCGGTTGACCCAAACCGGAGGAACGAACCGGAAATTCATCATCGGAATTTTCCGGTTCTAGGCGAACCCTTTCCCGGTATGCGTCCTCCGTGCGAGCGGGACATTCCCGGTTGACCCAAACCGGAGGAACGAACCGGAAATTCATCATCGGAATTTTCCGGTTCTAGGCGAACCCTTTCCCGGTATGTCCGCGTTGGCCAAGCAACCGGGAGACAACCGGATGATTACCGGGTAAACACCGGGAGAACCGGAGGAAACGGTCTCGCAACCGGGAAAGGCAAATAACCGGTTGCGGTGGGAAAGCCAAGAGGCTCCAACCGTGCCATCCCCCGGTATGTCCGCGTTGGCCAAGCAACCGGGAGACAACCGGGAGAAACCGGATGAATACCGGGTGAAACCGGGTAAGCACCGGGAGAACCGGAGGAAACCGTCTCACAACCGTGAGAAGCGAATTTCCGGTTGCGGTGGGACTGCCAAGAGGCCCCAACCGCGCCAGTGCCAGGATCACTGGAGAGCCATCCCCCGGGAGGGGGGTATGGACTCTTATCGGTATTGAAGGTGCCCCGCACCGACCGATTTGACTGTCCTGGTAACCTCTCCCTCGAACTGAGTGGAGGATTTGAGCCCGGACTCAGGAAAGGGAACAGGCCGTTCCCGATCCTGGAGGTACCTCCCAGGTACCACCGGATGATTGCCTGACAGACTGGCCAGTCTGGTGACAGAGGAGTCACCTCTGTCACTAGGCAAGCTCCCCGGAGGGGAGCCTCTCTGTTCCGTAAACAACAAGCCCACAGGACGGAAACCAGAGGTGGAAAGGGATTGCCTATCCCTGTTGAGGTCGACGCTGGCCTTAGCGGACAAGGGCCTCCTGGAGGCAAGCCTGTGAACAGAAGAAGGAGAGAGGGCTGCGCCAGTGACAGTCTCACGTTAGAAGAGACAACTGGCGGAACCCTCTCTGGCCTAAACATAGAACCGAAATAGGAGGAAGATTCTGTCGATGCGAAAGGGAGAACCCTGAAACCCGAAGAGTCCAAGTGACGTAGTACAAAGCCTGCGAGTCCAACGGAAAAGGAGAAGGAGCAGAAACCTCCGAAGGGAGATAAACTGGAATGGGCTCCGAAACCGGTTAGGCCGGTGTAACCGAAACGGACTGTGACTGGACGTTAGACGTAGGATTTGTGAGGGGATTAGACGAAAACTTCTTGAGAAGATTAAGAGAACCTGCCCAAAGGGTCCCTAGTGAGAGAAGAAGAGTCAACTGACTTGGAAAACAGAAAAACAACCGAAGAGAAACTGCTTTCCCCGAAGTGGAAACCGAGGGGTGCAAGAAGCCATAATCATGATAATGGCTGAAGCCACCCCGAAAACGAACAACAGAGTGAACGAAATAATTTTTCAATTAAAACGAACACCAAGAAATGACAATGAAATAATATCGATAGGATGACTAACAGCCTTCCCAAGAAACTGAATAGAACAAAGCTAAACACGGAACGAACCCACCAGATAGACAAGAGTCAGAAAAGGCGGAGCAGGGTAGGCCCAGGTGTTGTTGAAAGGCTGGAAAATTTAAGAATGACATATCCGGTGCCCCAAGGGTGCGCGTCATACCCGGAAGTAAGGGGAGTCACTCCCGCTACTCCCTGCGGTATGGGTGCAGTCCCTTGGGGCCACTTTCGTTTTAGCTATGTGCTAGGGTAAGGTTCCAGGTTGTTTTAGGCTAATGCAGTTGTTTTGAGTGTTGGTATAGTATGATTAAATTAGATTGTGTGATTTTTTATAAGACTATTGTTCCGGATGACAAGATGGCCGATCCTGAAGACTCTTTCTAACTGGTAGCAGAATTTCTTATCCCAGGCATGGTAGTGGGGGGGGGGGCAAAGTGAGTTTCGCGGAAGAATATCCAACCGATTCTGCATTTCATTTGAAAAATGTCGACTCAAACTAAAATGATGAAGTTGGGCGTCAAAATGAAGAAGAAGAAGAAAAAGAAGCACTAGGATCACAAATCTGGAAACGTGTGGCGTGAGCTAGGCCGGCCACGACTGCTAACTTCGGCGGGAAGTTGCTTGTTCAGTCATTCACATCCGGTACAGCGAAGCGATTGCATAGGTTTTAACGCACATAATTTTTAGGCACCGAGCGAATTTTTACCCCAACTTTGGTTGTTGTTGTTTTTTGGAGGGGGTGTCAAATTTTCACTTTCACAGGTTTTCCGCGTTTCGCGGAGGTCTACCATGCCAGTTATCCTGATTTCAGGAGCATGCCTGAACTACTTTCACACACATGCTCTGGACATTATTACCTTGGCCCCGTTCTTCAGGACGGAGGCCAGGAGGTAGTAGAAAAGGCCGACGGCGGACGCCGGGAAGAGGCGGGGGCGCTGGCGACCGGGATCCACGTAGTCCAGGAGCAGGTTGATGGTTCGGGTGGACTGGGCGGAGAGCTTCTCCTCCTCCCACTCCGTTGGGGTGCTGCAGGCTGGCTCCAGGAGACGAAGCGCCACGTTGCTCACCAGAACCGCTGAAACGCAAACAATGATAATATTAATGATACAGTGGAACCTCCCTTATAAGACCTCCCATTATAAGACTCACTCCCATATAAGACCTACTTCTCTGAGACATTGCCCTTCTTTGTAAGTACTAAAACTACCTCCCTTATAAAACCTTAAAAAAATCATCCAAAGCAAGGTCTTAAAGGGAGGTTCTACTGTAATAATAATGATGGTGAAGATTATTATAAGGATAATGGTGTTGATGCTTTTACTACACAAAAGCATGCACATACAGTGGAACCTCCCTTATAAGACTCCCTCCCATATAAGACCTACTTCTCAGAAACATTGCCCTTCTTTGTAAGTATTAAAATTACCTCCCTTATAAGACCTCCCATTACAGTGGAACCTCCCTTATAAGACCTCCCATTATAAGACTCCCTCCCATATAAGACCTGCTTCTCTGAGACATTGCCTTTCTTTGCAAGTATTAAAATTACCACCCTTATAAAAACCCTCCCTTATAAGACCTCATTTGGGATGATTTTTGAAGGTCTTATAAGGGAGGTTCCACTGTATAAGACTCCCTCCCATATAAGACCTACTTCTCTGAGTCATTGCCCTTCTTTGTAAGTATTAAAACTACCTCCCTTATAAGACCCCTCCCTGTAAGACCTCATTTTGGATGATTTTTGAAGGTCTTATAAGGGAGGTTCCACTGTATAAGACTCCCTCCCATATAAAACATTGCCCTTCTTTGCAAGTATTAAAATTACCTCCCCCATAAGACCTCATTTGGGATGATTTTTGAAGGTCTTATAAGGGAGGTTCCACTGTACAAGCTCACACACATGCATGCCAAAGACTGTACAGGGGAAGATAAACATCCGGTCTCTTTTCCCTATACGAGTAGTGAGGACAGAAACACTGGTTATGTCCCTTTGAAACGTGACACATTTTACACATCGATAGGCCAGTTGAATTCTCCGTTCAAGTTCCAGTCCGAGTTTTTGGATAGGCTCCACTGTGAATAGTGTACACGTCCGCACTAACGATAACTCTATCAGCCCGGTTCGCCGAGCTCTTAAGTAATCCATCTTATTTTTCTTACCCTTTTAGAATACCTTTGTGCATGCTCACACACAGAGAATGCTATGGGTAGTGACAAATGGTGGTGGGGACAAAATGTGGGAGGTGAGAAAGGGACGTTTCTGCTCAATTTTTTTCAAAAATCTTCCAGCACCATGGGGGCGAATACATTCGCCCAAGACATCACTCTACATACACTCCCACCAATTGCAAAGACATTCACTGCCAAGCACCCTGCCATGTGTTTTGTCTGTAGTTTAGAGCTTTTGTCACTGGTTCTGCCATTACAGCAATGCATTCGCACACACAAAAATAGTTACTGTTGCAACGGACAACCAAGAATGTCAAAAAATACATCAGGCATCAGAACTGTCAGAGGATCAGCTAATTTCAGAGGATTGAGAATTTCTGACAGAGGCTTGACTTTTTTTTTTATTGAGTGTGATCTTTTCTGTTAACCCTTACGCCGCCAGACATTTGTCAGCCAAAAAATACCATTAAACTTAACCTGGGTAGAGAGAAAAAATATCCGCAATATCACGAATTCCTCTGTGACATGCATAACATTAGGCCTATGCTTACCTCCCAATATTACGAAACTAGGGTCTTCAGATAACAGGCCCTGATTTGATGCTTTTTTTAGTGACATAGATGTTAAACCATTGTGGTGCTAAAATGTGACTTTGGCGATGAAAGTGTTAAATAGCATTTTAAAGCGATTCCTCACTGCATCAAGCCTTTTGGGTGGTGTTGGGAATTGATTTCAGTGTTGTCCCTCTATAGTCTGGGGCCTTGATGGCCCTTGGACCGCGGTTTTCAGAGGATTGGACTTCAGACTGTTCTGATGCCTGATACATGGCGATAGAAGAGTGTTAACCCTGATCGGCAGATTATTATTATTATGTACTTTATAGTCACAGAGGCATCTCTGTGAAAATCGGTTGCTCGCTCCCACCTGGAGATTGCGTCGCACCCACTTTTTTTTTGGGGGGGCATGCGATTTTTTGTGTGATTGATGAGGAAGGAAAGGGGGGGGGGGGGTAAATTTGGACCAAATGACAACTTTTTCATTGCCATTGGGTTTAATGTGTGCTAAGTGCATGGGCACATGGGACCTCGGTTTATCATCTCATCCGAAAGACTCCACATTCAGACCATACGGCCTAGTGCAAAGTGAGAGGAAAAATCCCCACCCCTGTACCCAGGTTCGAACTCGGGTTTACTTGACACGAAGCGAACGCGTTACCACTGTGCCACTGTACACATAGAGGCCACTGTAAATAACACCACCACAAAAAACTGAATTCAGGCACAAACCATACACACACAAACAAAAGTATTTTTCCTAACCCAGGTACTTACCCAGGCCTGGATCATCAAAGGCTACCTGACCCAGACCAAGAAGACCTAGCTCTCTCTCTCTCTTTCCGTCTCTCTCTCACGCTCTCTCTCCATCTCTAAGTCTAACTCTGTCACATGCACAAGCACTCTCTGTCTCTCATCCAGACACTCACCCTGGCTTGGACAGCCAAAGGTGTCCTGCCCCAAACCAAAAAGACCTCTCTCTCTGTCTATCTCCCCTCTCCTCTCTCATCCAGGCTCACTCATGTTATGATCATCAAAGGCTACCTGACCAAGACCAAGAAGACCTGGTTCTCTCTCTCTCTCTCTCTCTCTCTCTCTCTCCCCCCCCTCTCTCTCTCCCCTCCCCTCTCTCTCCCCCTCCCCTCTCTCTCCCCTCCCCTCTCTCTCTCCCCACGTCCCCTCTCTCTCTCTCTCACCCAGGCACTCACCCATGCTAGGATCATCAAAGGCCACATGCCCTAGACCAAGAAGACCTGATTCTCTCTCTCTCTCTCTCTCTCTCTCTCCCCCCCTCTCTCTCTCCCCTCCCCTCTCTCTCCCCTCCCCTCTCTCTCTCCCCTCCCTCTCTCTCTCCCCACGTCCCCTCTCTCTCTCTCTCACCCAGGCACTCACCCATGCTAGGATCATCAAAGGCCACATGCCCTAGACCAAGAAGACCTGATTCTCTCTCTCTCTCTCTCTCTCTCACACACACACACACACACACACACAAGCACTCTCACTGTCTCTCCCTCTCTCTCACACACACACACAACAGTCTCTGTCTCTCCCTCTCTCTCTCTCTCACTCGCATTATTTGTGCCATTGTCAATAAAACAATGTCTGAAGCGTCAGAAGCGTCTCTCACTCACACAAGCACTCTCTCTCTCACTCTCTCTCTCCCCCCCCCCCCCCTCTCTCACCCATGCTGGGATCATCAAAGGCCACCCGGCCCAGGCCCAGGAACACCTGGCTGACGCGGGGGGCAGCCAGCGGTGACTGCAGGAGGGGCACCAGGAGGTCAGTCAGCCCGTTCATGTAGTAGCAGCACTCCTCGGGGGACCCCCGCAGGGCTGACTCCAGCAGCCCGCAGCCGCAGCACAGCTGCTGGTACAACTGCACGACGAATCAGGGAGAGAAAGACAAATGCGGTCAAAAAAATTCAACCCCAAAACTATTTTTTTTTTTAAAAGAAAAAAAGTTCTACCCAAAAGTGCAAAAATTTGCCCCAGAAATTATAGTAAAGCATTCATCCCAAAACAGTTAAAATTTCAACCCCGAAAACTGGTAAAAAAAAAATCACCCCCCAAAATTGGTAACAAATTTTAACCCTCAAAACAGTTAAAATTTCAACCCCCAAAACTAGTTAAAAAAGAAAGTCAAAAGTCATCCCCAAACAGTACAAATTCAACAATACACACTTTCCACCCAAAACAGTAAAACAATTTTAAAAAGGTCAAAATTCAAGTCAAACTAGTAAAAATTCAACCCCAAAGCAGTAAAAGCGCAACCCAAAATAGTAAAAATGTAACCCCAAAATGGTAAACATTCAACACACAATGATATAATTCAACCCCAAACTATAAAAAAAAATATATATACAGGGAAACCCATTTAGTACGAGTACGGTTTAAACGAGAGCCCGTGTGTAACGAGTGGTTTCAAAATTCCCGAACACAAGCCTTCTTTTTCCTTGTTAAATAATTCTGCATACAACGAGCTCGCTACAACGAGCAACTTGCATATAACGTACAATTTATTGACTCCCAAAGTCAAGCTTTTATGCAATTTAAACTACATGGTTAGAACGAGAACGCACTTACAACCACACCGCCATCCCAAAGTCAAGCTTTCTTGCACAACTACCTGGCTAGAACGAGAACACACTGACAACAACATCGCCATCTTGACTGACCCCTCGATATGTAAGCGGCATTCTGATTGGCCGATATATTCTGTTTGACTCTTGACCTCGGCTAGCGCAAGCAGACGACACTGGACTCACACTTTGCGCACTGATCTTGTGACTTCCGGGAAATTTTAACTTTCTCTTAAAGCGCGTGTGTGGATTTTATGTTTTGGTGTTAATCGTGTGTATATATAATTCAACCCCAAACAAAAAACTAAAAAAAGTCTGAGACTGTCGCTGGGCCGACAACAGTTCCTCCTGCTTCTTGGTCAGCTTATGTACTGGTTAGACAACAGGCTGGCACGCACACACACACACACACACACACACACACACACACACACACATACCCCAGTCAGTCGCTGCCTGGTCTCAGACTCTCTCTGTCGCTGGGCCGCCAACAGTTCCTCCTGTTTCTTGGACAGCTTCGGCATCGCCTCCGTCTTCTTTCCCTGCTTCTTCTCCATCTCCTGGGAAATATAAGAGAAACATGTCAGTGAGAAGTGTGTGTGTATGTGAGTGATAAAGAGATAGAGAGAGAGAGAATGTAAGAGAGAGAGAGAAACGAAAAACGAAAACGAAATTTTAATTAACCAGAGAACATGAGATAAGCAAGTTACATGCTTTTTTCCACGCAGCCCTGGGGAAAAATAAAGTAAATCAAACAAGAAAGCTAAATGATATATGTACATGCAGAAATGAGAAGAAAAGGGAGGGAGGAGGGGGGAAGTGGCATAGAGGGGGATAAGGATAGGGAAATTTTGGAATTTAAAGTACAGGCAAAAAAAATGTCACATCATGCAAACATAAATTCAGCAAAGGATAACTCTCCTCATCATTATCGTTATCAGTAATGAAAATGATGATGAGAGTTATCCTTTGCTGATGTGTGTGTGAGAGAAAGACAGAGAGAGAGAGAGAGAGAGAGAGAGAGAGAGAGAGAGAGAGAGAGTGAGAGAGAGAGAGAGTGCGCATTAGATCCGCAATCCACAAGTTCCATATGTGTTCCAGCACCACGAAAGGGACATTAAGTTGCTGGGCTAGTTTCTCACAACAGGCTTGCAAAGTCAAAAATCTCTCAGGGGTATTTTCGTGTTCTCTAACACCTTATTTTTCATATTTTCATAGGACAACGCTTTAATATTATGGTCTCTAAATGGTCTTATAAGTGCTTTCAAACAAGTAGGTCAATGTATTTTCTTCAGCCAGGCTAGACTTTAGACTGTGTTTTCTCAAAATGGCCAACGCCCACCCCACTATCTTTAAATGCTTATAACTTTGGAACGGAAAAAGATATGAGAATGGTTCTTGTATCATTAAAAAGAGAACCGTTTGAAGTTTTCAGATGTACAATTTTCTCGTTTCAGTCCCCAGAAGTCGGAGTGTGGCTGCCCATGTGGCGGGGTAATAAAAAACGGTCACACACGTAATGTTCTCATCCGTAGCTGATGCACTTGTACCATAGTATGTAAGTGCTTCCGCTGTTGGGATGATCCCTGGAGTCTTTTAGCCAGGGTAAGCCAACAAACAACAAACAGAGAGAGGGAGAGTTTGTTAATGTGAGACAGTGAGGCATGGATTATAGAGACAGAGTTCGTGCATGGAAGAGAATTCCATAAAGATTGTGTCCAAAGTTGAGATGCTCTGTGCATGGGTTTATTGGATTGTTTCGATTTCTTTTGTCTGTTATACATACAACTTACAAAGACTCTGTGAAATATTCCCTAGTCTCGTTTTTGCATGCAATAAATGTTACTACCAAAAAAAAAAGTTAAATAAACTTGTAACTTTTTTCCACTTCAATATCTTCAACAAAAGAAAAGAACAGAAAAGGGTGATGGTTTTAACCCTTTCACCGCCAATGTCGCAGTTTGGCACCACAGTGATTGAACACCCATGTCATGAAACAAAATCTTGAAATGAGGGTCTGTTACCCAATGATCTTGGGTTCTTAATTTTGAGAGGTAAGGATAGGCCTTATTTCAAATATATCACAAAAGAATCCCCAGTATTTCAGACAGAAATCTTATCTCTATCCATGTAAGTTTAATGGAAAATTTTGGCTAAAAAATGGCTGGCGGCGAAAGGGTTTTAAATGGAAAAAGCAACAACAACAAAACGTAAAACAAAATGAAGGCTTACTTTTCTCAGTTCCAGTTCCGCCATCTGTTCGGCGTAGGAATACAGCTTGTTCTCTCGCCTAACATTCTGCTCCGCTCCACTGGACTTCATGGCACTGAAATCAACAAGTTTAACAAAAAAAATTTAAAACAAACAATAAAACGTTGTTTTACACTTAACACAAACCTTATTTTGGTAAAGGTCAAGATGTGCCCCCCCCCCCCCCCCCCCTACATTTCTCGGTTAATTGTATTTTTCCGTTTTTGCCTTTCTTACCATACATAAAGCTGTATTTTACTATTTTTAGGAACCTTTTTAGCTAATAACCTTTTTGGAATACTAACCCTATCCCTAACCCTACCCCCACCCCATAAGATGAAAAAACGTAACGAACCACAACTGTGACAAATCGCTGTGTACTGCAGTACATAGTGGGGGGTAGGGTTAGGTTTAGGGCTAGGGTTAGGGTTAGTATTCCAAAAAGAGAATTAGCTGAAAATGTTCCTAAAAAATACAGCTTTATGTATGGTAAGAAAGGCAAAAACGGAAAAATACAATTAACCGAGAAATGCAGGGAGGGCACATCTTTACCTTTACCCTTTTTGGCTCACGTCGTTTTTTAAAACAAAGTGAGTCTATAGTATCGTACATGTTCGGTTGTGTGTCTGTGTGTATGTGTGTGTGTATGTGTGTGTTGCGTCCGTGGCCCCGACCTTTAACCTTAACTCAAACCTTAACGTTGTCATTTTCTCTAAACATATAAGGCGTTAGAGGGTTAAAGTTAGCAGGATACTTGATTTTGACGTGAGCCTTCAAGTCACGACGATCAAAGCAGTCAGATACATTGATAAAGAACAAAATAAAGATAAGGTTGTGCAACCTTGAACCTTGACCCAGTCACACTCTTCAAACTAAAGAAGACTCTCACTCTCCACTGAAACTTTAACGTTGTCATTTTCTCAAAAAAACATAAGATGTTAGAGGGTTAAAGTTAGCAGGATACTTGATTTTGACGTGAGCCTTCAAGTCATGACGATCAAAGCAGTCAGATACATCGGTAAGGAACAAAAGAAAGAAAATCATTTGTTGTAACTGTTGTGTTGTACCGAGTAGGAGATACATACTGGAAAGAAGACTCTCCATTAGATATACAAAAACGCTCTTTAAAAAGAAACACAAGACTTCAGGTGTGTACAAATAGGTACATTTTAACGTCGTCAACTTATATTTTCTGTAACAAATGGATGTACCGAGTGTGTGCGTTGACGGCCCAGTTGTTTAGCTTTTATTTGCGCCTTTGAGTAACGGTTGTTCGTGTTCATTTGCTCATCATCTCTGCGCACAACTTAGCCTACTGCACTTCCGGCAACAAGGCCTAGGCCTAGAGTCCATGCCTTACCTCATAATCAAGACGACGTTTAGCCCACATTCATTTCAATCTTGAAAAAAAATATACGGAAAATCCAGGGTTCGTCGATTTTACTGCCTTCGACGTACGAATCCTTTGTTAGTCCTAGACGATTGATCACCATGTGCAAAGACTGTACAGGGGAAGATAAACATGGATGAGCTTGCTGGCTGTGACCTTGACCTTTGCTTTGTGGCAGAGAGGGGGGGGGGGGAGAATTAACGAAACGAAAATAAAATATTAGGACTAATATAAAATATCTTACAGAAATGTAGATGATGTGGAACAAGTTTTCATCGCATGAACGATCAGTTTAAAACAGTAACAGATCACGCAACTTCAATTATTAATTTTCTAAGAGTAAGAGGCTTAGACCCACAGGCAAAGACTAGGCCTACTACAGGTGTCCGTAGACCCCCCTTACCCCCGGGGGGGGGGGGGGGGGGGGGGGGGGGGGGGGGGGGGGGGGATTGGTCACTATGTTTTTTCTGAAAGCTTGGTCAATATGCTTTTCAATTTTACTTGTTTGCCAAAAATAAAAATAGGGCTCCACTATGTTACATGCGCATACATATAATTAAATTTTAAAGAAAGGGGTAGGGGTGCATAGAAATAATTTTAATTTACACAGTAAAATAAAAATTAATTCTGTTTGCAGATGCACAAGTGTCTACATAACAGTATTCTCTCTATACAGGCATGGGAATTGTCATGGGAATTCCCATGCCTGCTATAGTAATAAAAATCAGACGTGAGCCTTGCAGGCTTTGCCTCTTGTTTTAATTATTATAAAGAAAGTAAACACAACATTCTGTAGAATAAAGAGGTAGTCACATAATAAAAGTTCAGAATGTTTTGTTCCCATCTGTTCTTTTATTTTTTTTTTTTTTTTATATAACATTTTTTTTATTTCCCCCTCTCATCCCTCCACTCCACAATTCCTTCATTCTCTCACACACCCTTCCATCAACATGCATTTTTCAATCTTTTTCCCATCTGTTGTTTTATTCTGCTCTGCTCTTTCTGGTCTTTTCTGCGTTGTTTTTTTATGCTCTGTATTCAGTTCTGCGTTGTTCTTTTCTGAGTTCTGTTCTGTGTTCTGTTCTGTATTCAGTTCTGCGTTGTTCTTTTCTGAGTTCTGTTCTGTGTTCTGTTCTGTATTCAGTTCTGCGTTGTTCTTTTCTGAGTTCTGTTCTGTGTTCTGTTCTGTATTCAGTTCTGCGTTGTTCTTTTCTGAGTTCTGTTCTGTGTTCTGTTCTGTATTCAGTTCTGCGTTGTTCTTTTCTGAGTTCTGTTCTGTGTTCTGTTCTGTATTCAGTTCTGCGTTGTTCTTTTCTGAGTTCTGTTCTGTGTTCTGTTCTGTATTCAGTTCTGTAAGTTCTATGTTCAGTTCTGTGTTCATTCAGTTCTGTGTTCTGTGTTTGGTTATGTGTTCTGTTAGTTCTGTGTTCTGTTCTGTATTCAGTTCTGTGTTTTGTTCTGTAAGTTCTATTCTGTTCTATGCTCAGCTCTGTGTTCATTCAGTTCTGTGTTCAGCTCTGTGTTTAGTTCTGCGTTCTGTTCTTTTCTGTATTCAGTTCTGTGTTCAGCTCTGTGTTTAGTTCTGCATTCTGTTCTTTTCTGTATTCAGTTCTGTGTTCTGTTCTGCATTCTGTTCTTTTCTGTATTCAGTTCTGTGTTCTGTTCTGTGTTTAGTTCTGCATTCTGTTCTTTTCTGTATTCAGTTCTGTGTTCAGCTCTGTGTTTAGTTCTGCATTCTGTTCTTTTCTGTATTCAGTTCTGTGTTCTGTTCTGCATTCTGTTCTTTTCTGTATTCAGTTCTGTGTTCAGCTCTGTGTTTAGTTCTGCTGTACCATTTTGTCTTCTGTTCTGTTCTTTTCTAACCCATGTTCTGTTCTGTGTTCTGCACCATTTTGTCTTCTGTTCTGTTCTGTTCTTTTCTAACTGATGTTCTGTTCCGTGTTCTGTACCATTCTGTCTTCTGTTCTGTTCTTTTCTAACTGATGTTCTGTACCATTCTGTCTTCTGTTCTGTTCTGTTCTTTTCTAACTGATGTTCTGTTCCGTGTTCTGTACCATTCTGTCTTCTGTTCTGTTCTGTTCTTTTCTAACTGATGTTCTGTTCCGTGTTCTGTACCATTCTGTCTTCTGTTCTGTTCTTTTCTAACTGATGTTCTGTTCCGTGTTCTGTACCATTGTCTTCTGTTCTGTTCTGTTCTTTTCTAACTCATGTTCTGTTCCGTGTTCTGTACCATTGTCTTCTGTTCTGTTCTGTTCTTTTCTAACTGATGTTCTGTTCCGTGTTCTGTACCATTGTCTTCTGTTCTGTTCTGTTCTTTTCTAACTCATGTTCTGTTCCGTGTTCTGTACCATTTTGTCTTCTGTTCTGTTCTGTTCTAACTCATGTTCTGTTCTGTGTTCTGTACCATTTTGTCTTCTGTTCTGTTCTGTTCTGTTCTAACTCATGTTCTGTTCTGTGTTCTGTACCATTTTGCCTTCTGTTCTGTTCTCTCCTTTTCTGCCCTGTCCTGCTCTTTCACGCTCTGCTCTGGTCTACTCTCAGCACTGCTCTGCTCTGATTTGATCTACTCATCACGGCGTCCCACATGGCAGGGTGATAAAAAACGGGCACACACGTAATGTTCTCATCCCTAGCTGATGCATTTGTACCATAGTCACATAGTGGTCAAGTGCTCGGCTGTTCGGATGATCCCTGAAGTCTTTTAGCCAGGGTACACGGTCACGGTCCAAAATGGTCACTGCAATTTTTGCTCAGGGAATTTCTGGCTAAAAGTTTTGATTTTGCTAAGCAGCTTCCGTAAACAGAAATAGGAAAATGTAACCGCATAAACCTTGACCCGGAAGAGAAAAAAAAAAGTCTGATAATGTTAAAGCCAGCGCGGTACTATATAAGCAAGCAGTAGGCTAAAAATGTCAGTTTCTGCTTGGCGCTCGCAGTGAAAGCATCCCTTTTCAAACGCAAAAACTAAACTGGAGCAGGCGAAAGCCCGCAGCTAGGAATGTCGCTGGCTTGTTTCTCTCTCTCTCTCCCACTCACAACTGACTACCCGATTCCTGGGATCGGCTCTTTTATACCCCAGTTGTGCCTTTAATGATGGGACTGCATGAAAAGCTTCACAGCTTGTTTTGACCCTACTCTACTACTACTACTACTACTACAGCATCTACCGTATTTTACGGACTACAAGGCGCACCTGATTATAAGGCACACCCCCCAAATTTTACACAAAATTAAGATTTTATTATATGTTCTTACTATATTACCAGTCACATTACAGACCTGTTTCCTCTACTCTTTTCGAGTAGTATTCTACTCAATTTGAACATCTACTACTCTTCAAAACTGAAAATAATGCTCTTTAATTCTTGATTACTACTCATTTTCAGTGAACATTATTTGATGGTTTAATGAACAAAACTACACATGTTGCACCACAACTACTCATTTCAGCTACCCAGACTACTCGAGACTTGTGTAGGGGGTAAACAGGTCTGACATTATAAAGCGAAGGGGTCTCAGTCTAGGAAAAAAGTATCGCCTTATAGAATGAAATAGTGAGGCCAAGAGAGGAGATAACAAAATTGAACAAAGGGTGAATACTCTCTTTCTAATTAACTCCCCTCCACCAAAGTTGATTACGATACCAATCACCTAGCAGTGCGTGGGTCAGAACCAAAGTGAGACAAACAAAGCATCATGGATGGAAGTTCAGTTTAACGTCGCGTATCGGCTTTCGCCATGTACGACGGGCTGAACAAACCAACCAGAGTATAAACAAAAATTTAGGTTCCTGAATCACTGTCTTAGCCAAAAGGCCGAGAAGCGATCAGTATTTCAGTCCTTAAATAATGACCTTTATGACCATCCACCCACACAGTGCACATCAACAATGGTGGAGAGGCCAAATACAAACAAATCAACATCTATCCAAGAGTGGCATAGCCTTCTAGCCTTGAATATGTTACACATAATCAACACACAACACAGAACAAACTGGTAAGCCTCGAAAGGAAGTTTGGTTAATCAAAGAATGAAACAGTGAGGCCAAGAGAGGAGATAACGAAACTGAACAAAGGGTGAGTAGTCTCTTTCTTCATGTTCGATGGTGAGTTTAATTTTACTTATTGCAGCTGTTTTCTGTCTGTTTATTCACAATGCGCATTGGAAAAAAAAATCTCTAAAAAACATGAATTAAAAAATAAAAATAAAAATGTCTCTAATTTAGTAATTAACTCCCCTCCATCAACTTTGGTGGAGGGGGAGTTAATTAGAAAGAGAGTATTCACCCTTTGTTCGATATCATCTTATAGTCGGTAAACTACAGCACTCCTCACCTCTCGATGATGGATCGATCGTAGACTTTGACAGGTCAAATGACCACGCCTCCGGATGTAAGGGGATAACTCCTACTTCCGGATGGTGAGAGTAGCGGCCCTTTGCTACTTTCGTTTTTCTATATTCTATGGTATGGGTTCCAGATTGATAACAGAATATGCTATTGTTTTGAGCGTTGGTCAGTATGGCTGGAATAGATAGCATCGCCTTGTCGTCGGCAAACTGCGGTGCTCCTCACCTCTCGATGATGGATCGATCGTAGAGTGGGGGGATGGGGGTGCGAATGTTCCCCAAAAAAAAATTTCCAACCACCTTTTCACCTAACTCACGTCACAAGTTTTGTTCAGCGGGGAGGGGGGATAATCTATTCCGAAAATTTGGTCGGCACAATATCCTTCCACCCACATTTTCAGCTAACATCGCTACTTTTGTTGAGCAGGAGCTACTCGTTTCGCCTTCCTTCACACAAATGAAGCGAGTGAGCTAAAGCGACTTCCGGTTAACCAGTTTCAGAATCGCCAAATAGAGACTTGTAGATTATTAGAATACGGCAAGATCGGTCCTTTATGCGGATTTTTTTTTTGTCCACGGAAATTTTGAAAAAAATCTGCGGATTTTCCACGAAACGCGGAATTCTTTCATGCCTGACCAAAGTTGATTACGATGCCAATCACCTAGCAGTGCGTGGGTCAGAACCAAAGTGAGACAAACAAAGCATCATTCTCAATAAAGAATGCGCCAAGTTCGCCTTTATGACCCTCCACCCACACAGTACACATCAATGTTATGGTATGGGTTCCAGACTGATAAAAGAATATGCTATTGTTTTGAGCGTTGGTCAGTATGGCTGGAATAGATAGCATCGCCTTGTCGTCGGCAAACTGCGGTGCTCCTCACCTCTCGATGATGGATCGATCGTAGAGCTCCCCCTCGGGCGTGAGGAAGATGCCGTACTCCTCCTTGGTGATCCCCGCCAGGGCGGCGTTTCCCATCAGGCTCGACACGTACACGATCAGGGGGGGCACCACCACTTGAGGGCACACCCGGCACAGCGTTTCCATGGCCCCCGTCACATTCTGTGAAAAAAATAAAATAATGAATAATATTAATCATAATAATAATAATAATAATAATAATAATAATGAAGAAGAAGAAGAAGAAATAATAATTATTACCCTTCCTTTCATTATTGCAGGGCTGCCTACTGTCTGCTTGTCCCAGAAAACTGCAACAGGAGCTTGTTAGCCCACTTACAGGGAAACCCATTTAGTACGAGTACGGTTTAAACGAGAGCCCGTGTGTAACGAGTGGTTTCAAAATTCCCGACCACAAGCCTTCTTTTTCCTTGTTAAATAATTCTGCATACAACGAGCTTGCTACAACGAGCAACTTGCATATAATGTACAATTTATTGACTCCCAAAGTCAAGCTTTTATGCAAAAACTACGCGGTTAGAACGAGAACGCACTTACAACCACACCGCCATCCCAAAGTCAAGCTTTCTTGCACAACTACCTGGCTAGAACGAGAACACACTGACAACAACATCGCCATCTTGACTGACCCCTCGATATGTAAGCGGCATTCTGATTGGCCGATATATTCTGTTTGCGCACTGATCTTGTGACTTCCGGGAAATTTTAACTTTCTCTTAAAGCGTGTGTGTGGATTTTATGTTTTTGATGTTATCGTGTGTTAATAAACTGTTTTAAAGTGTTTGTAATCGGCATTAAAAACCCTATGGATACAGGATACTGGGCTTACAACCATGCTTTGTTGGGTAAGTGTGTTGTTTCCGTTTTTCTGTCTTTTTCACACTTTACCAGCATGCACATCACAGTAGATGTGAGGAGCGATTGATAGGTTCGTCAGGGTTGCCAAAATCGATAAAATGGTTTGAACGAGCAATGCTTACAACGAGTAAATTGGCCCTCTCCCCTGGAATTCGCACTAAACGGGTTTCACTGTATTATTATTACTATTCATTATTATTATTCATTATTACTAATATTATTTATTCATTATTATTATTATTACTTATTATTATTATTCATTATTATTATTATTAATATTCATTATTATTATTATTGATTATTATTATTACAGTAGGCAGCCCTGCAATAATGAAAGGAAGGGTGGCATTCCCCATGGGGATGGACATCCTTTACTCAAACAGCTTTTATCATTGGTTGGCATTAGGCTGAAGTTGGCAAAAAGGTTCTACCTGGGGCAGGGCGTTGCCGGTCTGAGCCATGGCCAAACACTGCGCGGCCTGCTTCTCCACAAAGTGTCCGGGGTAAAGGTTATGTTAATGCTAAAATACCCCCCTTCCTGTCCAATGAACAAGGTCATACCTGGGGCAGGGTGTTGCCGGTCTGAGCCATGGCCAAACACTGCGCAGCCTGCTTCTCCACAAAGTGTCCAGGGTGAAGGTTATGTTAATGCTAAAATACCCCCCTTCCTGTCCAATGAAAAAGGTTCTACCTGGGGCAGGGCGTTGCCAGTCTGAGCCATGGTCAAACACTGCGCAGCCTGCTTCTCCACAAAGTGTCCGGGGTAAAGGTTATGTTAACCCCTTCCCTGCCTGGCTACGAGATAGTCTTGTACTGAATGATGTCATTGATGATGTCATAACTTTTGATGTCATAGTCCTGGGATGATGGATTTGGGTTTAGATAAGCCAGGAAAGACATATCTCTAGACCATTTTCTCAGATTGAGTCTAACTGATTTGTTTTAAACTTTATAAGAAAATTGATAATTTCTCAGTTTTCCTGTGGCAGTGAAGGGATTAATGGTAAAATACCCCCCTTCCTGTCCAATGAACAAGGTCATACCTGGGGCAGGGTGTTGCCGGTTTGAGCCATGGCCAAACACTGCCCTGCCTGCTTCTCCACAAAGTGTCCAGGGTGCAGGTTGTTTTGATCGTAAAATACCCCCCTTCCTGTCCAATGAACAAGGTCATACCTGGGGCAGGGTGTTGCCGGTCTGAGCCATGGCCAAACACTGCGCGGCCTGCTTCTCCACAAAGTGTCCAGGGTGCAGGTTGTTTTGATCGTAAAATACCTCCCTTCATGTCCAATGAACAAGGTCGTACCTGGGGCAGGGTGTTGCCGGTCTGAGCCATGGCCAAACACTGCGCGGCCTGCTTCTCCACAAAGTGTCCAGGGTGCAGGTTGTTTTGATCGTAAAATACCTCCCTTCATGTCCAATGAACAAGGTCGTACCTGGGGCAGGGTGTTGCCGGTCTGAGCCATGGCCAAACACTGCGCGGCCTGCTTCTCCACAAAGTGTCCAGGGTGCAGGTTGTATTAATGGTAAAATACCCCCCTTCATGTCCAATGAACAAGGTCATACCTGGGGCAGGGTGTTGCCGGTCTGAGCCATGGCCAAACACTGCGCGGCCTGCTTCTCCACAAAGTGTCCAGGGTGCAGGTTGTATTAATGGTAAAATACCCCCCTTCATGTCCAATGAACAAGGTCATACCTGGGGCAGGGTGTTGCCGGTCTGAGCCATGGCCAAACACTGCGCGGCCTGCTTCTCCACAAAGTGTCCAGGGTGCAGGTTGTTTTAATGGTAAAATACCCCCCTTCATGTCCAATGAACAAGGTCATACCTGGGGCAGGGTGTTGCCGGTCTGAGCCATGGCCAAACACTGCGCGGCCTGCTTCTCCACAAAGTGTCCAGGGTGCAGGTTGTTTTAATGGTAAAATACCCCCCTTCATGTCCAATGAACAAGGTCATACCTGGGTCAGGGTGTTGCCGGTCTGAGCCATGGCCAAACACTGCGCGGCCTGCTTCTCCACAAAGTGTCCAGGGTGCAGGTTGTTTTAATGGTAAAATACCCCCCTTCATGTCCAATGAACAAGGTCATACCTGGGGCAGGGTGTTGCCGGTCTGAGCCATGGCCAAACACTGCGCGGCCTGCTTCTCCACAAAGTGTCCAGGGTGCAGGTTGTATTAATGGTAAAATACCCCCCTTCATGTCCAATGAACAAGGTCATACCTGGGGCAGGGTGTTGCCGGTCTGAGCCATGGCCAAACACTGCGCGGCCTGCTTCTCCACAAAGTGTCCAGGGTGCAGGTTGTATTAATGGTAAAATACCCCCCTTCATGTCCAATGAACAAGGTCATACCTGGGGCAGGGTGTTGCCGGTCTGAGCAATGGCCAAACACTGCGCGGCCTGCTTCTCCACAAAGTGTCCCGGGTGAAGGTTGAGCCGCTGCAGGATCTCCACCCACATGTCCTGGTTGCCAAACTCTGCACAGTAGAGATCACTACAGTGCTGTAACTGGTTTTTCACTTCATGGGTGGATCTCGTCGTGGAGGGGAAAAAGAAATGTAAAACACACACACACAACACACAACTCACACACACTCTCTCTCTCTCTCCATCTCTCGCTCCCTCTCCCCTCCCCCCCCCCCCCCCCCCCACACACACACACAACATACTAATATAGGGGTGGTGGGCGGGCAGGAGCGTAGCCATGGCGATGGCCTCGGCGTCGCGGGCGTCGACTTTCTCCACGCTGCAGACGGCCAGCAGGGCGCGGCAAAGGATCATGGGACTGATCACCTTCGACTCTTCGTTCCCCTTGCCGTCCTCCTCTCTCTCCTGTTGCTTCTTCAAGTCCGACAGCTGACAGAAAAAAAATATATATTAAAAAAACGTATGAATGAAAAATCTCAGTGAATAGCTAGCTCCGTTCCCCTAGTCAGGGCTCCCTGGGACCCTCATTTGATGGTCTTCTTCTTCTTCCGATTGGGGATGTTTATCCTGCCCCACGCCCAAAGTCTTCGTTTAGACTGCTATTGGCGCACAGGATGGATGCTTTGTGAGTTCGTGTCATCCATTCCACCGGCACACACGGCCTACTCGTGGAATGGTACAATGTGCGCGCAAGGTTTTGTGTGCGCGTTCTCACACGGGACCTCGGTTTCAGGTCTCATCCTAAGGACCAAGAAATAGAAATGAAGATCTTTCCCAAGGATCCAACACCGTGACCAGCTGGGTTCGAACCAGCGCACTCGCAAACCCCGGCGTTGGATTACGAGTGACGACTCTAACCAACCAGCCTCCTATGAAGTACTAAAAGCAAAGAGGACCCTCCAAGAGAATGTATAAGGGGACCCAGGGATGCACTATAAAAATTGGCAAAATAAATCATGGTCTTGGCAATCCAAGTTATGACCTCTTATCAAAGACCTTTCACTGTCCATTGTTTTCACTACTTCTGGGCCTAATTCATTGAACTGATTCTCCCACATCATCAATTCTCTCTCCCAGAATGCCATTGACCAATTCTTTGCCTACCCTCTGTGTGCGTGTCTGTGTACATATGTAAACATTCTGAAAACTTCTGCCAAGCAATTCATCACCCGCACCTGTAATGCTATGTATTTCAATGTTTGTAAGGCAATGGGGACCCTCTATCCCTCCTCTAGGACCCTCTATAACGTAAGTGAAAGTGTCCCTGGGACCCCTTGTTTTGCTGGACGATTGGGAGCCCTGCCCTAGTCTGAACGACTAAAAAGTTGATGCATTTGAAATGCATATTATTTTGCTTTGATAAAAACTTTTTGTGTCCAATGTCTGTATTTGTGAACACATCCCCCTTGCTTTCTTCTCTTTCTCCCGTTGCTTTTTCAAATCAGGTGCGCCTTGTAGTCCGAAAAATACAGCAACAAATACAGCCCATATTTTCAGAATAGCACACACACACTCCACACAGACACACACTCACAGTCTGGGTGTCCAGGACTGTGCCTAAACTCCCCAACCAGAGCGATGCTGATCTGGGCCCCTCCCAGCATGGACAACAGATGTCAATATATAAAACATTCAGCCCACATTTTCAGAGTAGCACACAGACACACACTCACATTCTAGGTGTCCAGGACGTGCCTAAACTCCCAGACCAGGGCGATGCTGACAATTCAGCCCACATTTTCAGAATAGCACACAGACACAGACACACACACTCACATTCTGGGTGTCCAGGACGTGCCTAAACTCCCCGACCAGGGCGATGCTGATCTGGGCCCCTCCCAGCATGGACAGCAGCTTGCGCACAGCGGCCAGGGTCGGCCCACGCACGGCCCAGGAGCGGCGCGTCAGGCAGAAGATGAGCGCGCGGTAGTAGGGCTGGGCCGCGGCCTCCGTCATCCTGTTGGGGAAGTCGAGGACCAGGCGCTCTGTCAGCGACACCAAGCTGCACAGGGCTGAGGACAGGGACAGACAAATCAAGGGTCATAAGTCCAGTGTAGAGTGGCACAGTGGTAGCGCATTCGCTTTGTGTCAAGTAAACCTGAGTTCGTACCTGGGTACAGGGGATTTTTGTCTTTCGGATGAGACGATAAACCGAGGTCCCGTGTGCTCATGCACTTAGCACACGTTAAACCCAGTTGCAACGAAAAAGTTGTCATTTGGTCAAAATTTACCCCCCTCCCTTCCTTCCTCATCAGTCACACAAAAATCGCATGCAAATTTTTTTTTTAAATTGGGTGGCGCGCCTCTGGCTGCGACATTCTCTCCATGTGGGAGCAACCCGAATTTCAGAGACGCCTCTGTGACTATAATGTACCTAACCTAACCTAACCTGATCGCACTAGGAATTTTGAAAACCTGTCCCGTCAGCGACAATGCCCCCCAACAACCTGTGTCAAAACCAGTCCCGTCAGCGACAATGCCCCCCAACAACCTGTATCAAAACCAGTCCCAGGGAAACAAAAACCAGTGAAAACCACAATATCAGAGGCCCTGTTCAACAATTTATCAGTCCTAGCAAAAATGTATCAGTCCCTGGGACTGACAGGTCAAATTTTTTTCAGTATTTTAGTTTTGCAATCAGTATTTTACTGATATTTACCAATAAACATGATCAACTTGAGTCAGAGAAAACACTTTCTGACTGGTATGTTCATGCTTGTTGTGTAGCTCTTGCTCAGAGTCTAAAAATAAAAAATAAAGATAAAACTGAAGAAGAAAAAAAGACAGAAAAAAGAACACACCTTGTGGAATGTTCGGCCAGCTTACTGCTGGCCTTTGTCAACCCACACTGGGTCAGAAGTCTGGGGACTGTTGGTGTCATCTCTTGAGCTGTGCTCACAGGTGGCCTGGTTTAGCTCAGTGTTGTAGGTGCTGGGCAAATCATAGCCTGAGTCTCTGTTTAGGCTGGGTCTTCTTAGAGCTGAGGACAGGGCCGGAAAATTAGAGAAAGAAGACCCAGCCTAAACGGAGACTCAGGCGAGGATTTGCCTAGCATACAACAAATAGTGTGCTAAACCAGCTGTGAGCACAACTCAAGACACTGCACTGAAACTGAGGTCACCATGAGAGCAGGGCATGCAAGGCCTCAGAATTTGATACATTTTTTTGTTGTTGACAGATGCAGGCAGATGACAAAAAAAAAATAAGGATATGATGCTATAGAGTTCCGTATCGGTCTGAGACTACATGACAGGGCTGTACTCTTTCTTTTCATAATAATATCCCGGCATTAACCAGGCCCAAGAAATACAGACACCTACAGTGTTGGTCATAAAATTACAGCAACACTCTCAGAATCGCAACGGTTAAGCGGATGAAGCTCGACTGTGATTTCAGTCTTTGTACTGAGCACACAGCCACTCAATATGAAAAGGAGTCGACCAAGGACAGAAAAAAACACCCTCGTCTCTGATGAGATTCGAACCTGAGACCCCCCCAGCCACTAGTCCCCGACGTTACCACTGTACCAGAGGGAACAGTTTCTTAAACAAACATGACAAACAAACAAGAAAGGACGAATGCTTACTCTCATCCGAGGCAGAACCGAGGAATTTGTCAGCGACTATCCACTGCTTGCCAGGCTCCAGGATCAGACTCCAGAATGGACCCAGCTTGGCCTCTGGAACCATCACAGCAACAAAATAATGTCTGAATCACAATGGCTGCTGCCTTCTGAACTGCACACAACAAACTGATAACTCTCTCTCTCCCTCCTTTCTTTCAGCCTCCAGAAGGGACCCAGCTTGGCCTCTGGAACCATCACAGCAACAAAATAATGTCTGAATCACAACGGCTGCTGCCTTCTGAACTGCACACAACAAACTGATAACTCTCTCTCTCCCTCCTTTCTTTCAGACTCCAGAATGGACCCAGCTTGGCCTCTGGAACCATCACAGCAACAAAATAATGTCTGAATCACAACAGCTGCTGCCTTCTGAACTGCACACAACAAACTGATAACTCTCTCTCTCCCTCCTTTCTTTCAGACTCCAGAATGGACCCAGCTTGGCCTCTGGAACCATCACAGCAACAAAATAATGTCTGAATCACAACGGCTGCTGCCTTCTGAACTGCACACAACAAACTGATAACTCTCTCTCTCTCTCTCTCTCTCCTCTTTCTTTCATTCTCACTCTCTTCTCTCTCTCTCTCTCCCCCTCTCTTTCTTCTTTCAGCCTCCAGAAGGGACCCAGCTTGGCTTCTGGAACCATCACAGCAACAAAATCATCTCTGAATCACAACGGCTGCTGTCTTCTGGGCTGCAACAATGACAAACTGATCTTCAATTTCATCAGCCACTGGCCAACTGAAACATACCATATTTTTCGGATCAAAAAAGCACACCTTGTTATAATCAATCAATCAATCAATCAATATAAGGCGCACCGCACAAATTTTACACAAAATTCAGATCTGGATATTATGGTTTCTTGCTATTTTATTACAGTGGAATCCGTTTAATTGGCCAAAGCCGGATAATCGGCCAAAGCCACTTAATCGGCCAATTTTCCTCTGGAACGGAATCTTTTCTTCTTAAGCATGTGTTATTTTATTCGTTTTTACGGCCAAATCTGAAATATTCAGTTTCGCTTTATTGGCCACTTTTTCTCTCTAATTTTTCCTCTTTACCCCTTTTTTGAGAGAGAGAACAACAGAGGCAGACAAACTGACAAAACGCTTTTGACGTTTACATGGTTGAGTGTGAAGTTGGAAGGGGAGCTGTTGTCAATTGAAAGACCCTGCAATGGCGTTAAAATCACTCCAGAAAACAAAATCATTGTCTTTTACTCGTGCTTCTGTCAAGTTTGTAGGATTACATAAGCACACCCACACACACACACACACACACAACACATCACAAAAAGGGAAAAGAATTTTTGAACTGCAACATTTAATTTTGACGTCATTGCTTTTGACTTGCATAATTGCGTCATACAATACACTGTATCTCGATGTTCGTTTTATCGGCCGATTCGCTTTATCGGCCATATTTTGCCTGGTCCCAAAAGAGGCCGATTAAGCGGATTCCACTGTAGTCATATATATATGGTGCAGGGGTCTGAATCTGGGGAAACAGTACCGCTTATAGTCTGAACAATACGGTAAGTTGTTCTAGTCCAGTTCATTCTAACATTCTGATGTTGGTACTCTCTTTCTCTCTCTGTCTCTATCTATCTCTCTCTCTCTCTCTGTGTCTGTCTCTCACTATCTCTATCTCTCTTTCTGTCTCTCTCTCTCTCTCTCTTCTGTGTCTCTATCTCTATCTCTCACTCTCTCTTCTGTCTCTCTCTCTCGCTCTCTCTTTCTCTCTCTCTCTGTGTGTCTCTCTTCTCTCTCTCCTCTCTCTCTCTCTCTCTCTCTCTCTTCTCTGTCTCTATCTCTCTCTCTCTTTCACATCTCTCTCTCTTTCCCATATTCTCCTAATTGGGGTTGGATACTACTGCTACTCAATTGTGTCCAAAAATGACCTCCACTTTGAAGAAGAGGCTACAACTATTCTGGACAACCGGACCAGAAAATGTTTAAAGCAGAAATGCAAGAAACACGTCGAGATCACAAGAAAGACAGCTTTTCAAGGATCTGAGCACTCAACTTTGCTCTGGTTTCCTAGAATTAAGCCGTCAAAACGGCGATTCTTCCTTGGCTGTGTTGCCGGAGAGAGTAGCCATTTTGTATAGGGTGGGTGGAGGTCACTCATTGTGGTTTAACAGTTTTCTACTTTGCAGTGCAGTAAAAACCCCAAAATTGAGTTATTGTTCCTTTGTTGTGAGCGAATCTCCTTTAGATAATCTGTATAAAATTTTAAAAATAAATAAATAAAAAGTTTTGTATTGTGGAAATTTCTGTGCAAACGAGTTGGTCGAAACTCAGGCCGCCATTAGAAAAGAGACGGCTCACGCCTTCTCTTTGGGTGAAAGTATTGTGACTTCCAGCACCTCCACCAAGAAAAAATCGCCGATTTGACTGTTTGATTTGTCGGAAACCAGAGCTGTAGTGTTCATCTCTGTAAAGGGTGCTTTTTTTTTTTTTTTTTTTTTTTTTTTTTTTCATGGTGATTTTGACGTGTTTCTTGCAAAAATGTATCTGTCAGGGTGCCCCTTTAACCCTTTCATTCCCACTGTCACCACAATGCATTCTAAACACCCATGTCACTAAACAGGCATCATAATGAAGGGTCTGGTATCCAGTGACCTATGTCTTCATCTTGGGAGGCAAGGCCCAGGCCCTGTGTTAATGCCCGGTCACAGAGGAATCCCCAAAAAAAAAAAATACTTGCAGACAAATCTTTTCTCTACCCGGGTAAGCTTAATGGTAAAACTTTGGCTGAGGACTGGCTAGCGTTGAAAAGGACTGGAAAAAAAAGAAAAAAAGGTGTACCTCACCAACCAACTTCAATATCGAGCAGAAGGTCCAGACGACCAGAGTGCGCGATGCCGGACACGACCTTCCGTCACCAGCTGTCGGCTGAGCCCGCTGCTTTTCTGCTTCCCTGCCCCCCGCTTTCTCTATTCGTCTGCAGCAAAACGGCAACCACTTCTGCTCGCCTGCTGCATCCTGTCCCCCTGAAAAACAAACCATCAAAGACGTTCTCCATAAAATAATTTATATGATGTAATTTTACTTGGATTTACAAAAAAGCTTTGAGCCTGTACAAACCGCATAAAGATTAATCATTAATTACACAATATTATGGGAATAAACAGAGTAACGTTTTTAAGCTGGAATTGGAATATTTTTTTAAAAAAGAAAGACAACTAAACTGTACGGGTGGAAATGCATACTCTCAACAAACAAATGTGTTAAGTGGAACTCCTCAAGGGACATTCGTGGCCCAATTCCCCCTCTTTACACTTTTTTAATAAATGACTTCCCTTAAGAAATTAAAAAGCTATGTAAAATCTTTGCAGATGATACGAAAATGTATAATACCAAAAATCACTATGTATTAACAAAAGAACTTAGATTCATTGGTTAGGGTGGTCAGAAACATGGAGTCCTGGTCTTTTAATGCTACAAAATGTAAAAGCATGGACATTTGGGAAAAAGTCATCCACGCACAAGACTACAAAATGCTACCAATGGTGTAGAAAAAAAAACAGTTATTATGGAAAATGCTCTGAGGAAAAAGGACTTGGGAGTAATATTTATATAAAACTGAAATTTGATGAACACATCACAGTGCTGTAAGTAAAGCAATCAGAAATTGGTATAATTAAACGAACATTTTTTTCTTTCTTGGACAAGGACGACTTTTTATGCTTGTACAAAGGTTTAGTAAGACCTCATTTAGAATAATGGAAATTGGTATTTGGTATCCAGGTTTAAAAGAGACAGTCAGCTTGATAAAAAAAAAAGTACACATAGAACGAGCAACTAGTAGTAACAGAAAGTTCTTCATAATGTATCTTATTCAGGACAGGTGAAAGAACTAATTTACATTAAAGGCAAGGAGAATTAGGGCGACCTAATTCAAACTTATAAAATATATTAAGTAATGTAGATGACTCTAAATGACATGAATTTTCCACAATATCCGATTATGACAAACAAGGAACAGTACCACAAGGTTTTTATTCAATATGTGGGACTAACAATAGAAAATTTTATTTTACTAACAGAGTTGTTACCTGTGTGGAATAATTTACCACCTAACCACATAAAGAGAACAGAAACTAACACCTTTAAAACCTTCTCAGACGAATGGAATAAGGCGTTATGTATGATTACGATGAAAAATATTTAACAAAAACTGGTGTGCGACAGACAACCGAGGACAAATAATTAAACAAATGAAACGGATGGGACAGGAATGCCTTACGGCTAGTTTGTGAGTCCAAATCCTAATCCATATCCATACTGCTGCTCGGCAACAGACCCTAGCTGTGAACCAACGGTTGACACGTCAAACACGTGCTACAACGGGACAACGATGGCCCACCATCCACCAAGTAGAGTAAAACAAGTTAACCAACACAAGTCTCTCCGTGTTGGGAAGCTTTGGGTTTTGAACTCAAAACTTTCCGCAAGCTCAAGTGAAATAGTATGGCAAGGTGGTAGACTCAGAGAAAAAGACAGGCACATAAACAACTCACCATGGAAACAGGCGTTCATTGCAGAGGAGTAGGAGGCGTTGCGCCCGGCCGGATGTTTGCCCGTTTGCCGCTTCCGACTTCAGAGGCATCCTTTCTTGAACACGTCACATCGTGGAGAGTCAGGCTTTGGTGTGTCTGTGAAAGCAACTTATTCCAATTCTTTCCTGTTTTCTCGTGCTTTTTTACTAATGTGGTCTATGTGGTTGCGTTGAATGTGTATGTAAGTGTCCGCTGTATGGAAAGCATGAGAGCATCTGTGAGTGTGCGGCTAAAAAAAAAAATGCATGAGTTGTGTGTGTGTGGAGAGAATGAACGAACGAACACAGGCATAAATGTTTAATTTAACATTGGTCACAGACCACAATTCAAATCAGGGAATGGGGAAATTAATAAATAGAATATTACCTGGGGTTACTCCATACACAAACATCATGATATCATTGTATATGCCACATGTTATAAACACTTACACTTCTTTGTGTGAGAGAGATAGAGGAGAGAGAGAGAGAGAGAGAGAGAGAGGAGAGAGAAGAGAGATAGAGAGAGGAGGGAGG
>CM065702.1:11479448-11486536 GCA_017654935.2 Phymorhynchus buccinoides | reverse complement strand
AGTTTAGTTTAGTTTTGTTTATTGTGAAGATAATGATAATGTTCACTGAGAATTTCCAGCTTAGCATTTTTTTTAAGATAATGATAATGTTCACTGAGAATTTCCAGTTTAGCATTTTGTTGTTGAAGATAATGATAATGTTCACTAACAATTTCCAGCTTAGTGGTGTTTTTTTAAGATAATGATAATGTTCACTGAGAATTTCCAGTTTAGCATTTTGTTACTGTTGAAGATAATGATAATGTTCACTTTTATCTACAGAGCCTATTCTCCCAGTTGGGGCTCTAAGCGCTTCACAGAAACGCATATCTCACATGAACACGACATTGTGACCATCACACACACACACACACTCTGCAAAAAGTATACTGTAAAGTTTATTCAATGTCCATCTCAAAATAAAATGTTGACTTGACTTTGACACTTTCTCTCCTCTCTCTCCCTCCCCTCTCTCTCTCTCTCCTACAGACAGAGACACACGCACACACACGCACACACACACGCACACGTGTTTTTGCTTATACAATGTTCCCATCTGGAAATAAAATTTTGACTTGACTTGACACGCACACACACACGCACACATCAATTAGATAATAAAAATTCTACACACACACACACACACACACACAAGTACGGAAGAGCACACAAGCGGTTCACTCACACACACACACACTTAGCATTTCATGTAACAGAGAGACAGAGACAGACAGACAGACAGACAAACAGAGACAGAGAGAGATATCACAATACGCAAAGCTTCATCCCAGTAAATTTCAAAGCATTCTTATACAGTGGAACCTCCCTTATAAGACCTCCCATTATAAGACTCCCTCCCACATAAGACCTACTTCTCTAAGACATTGCCCTTCTTTGTAAGTAATAATAATAATGATTTTTTTATATAGCGCAACACCTTTCAGTAAAACTGGAGCTCTTTGTGCTTTACAAATGATTAAAATAAGATACATAAATAAGCACCACTAAAGTAATACACGAAATCTTCAATAAATACTAGCATTCTTCTTCTTCTTCTTTTCCCTATAGCAACCGCAGTCACTGCTGACTATTATGTCGCTGTATTTGGGAGGATCTACGGGAATGCGCAAGACAACTATCAAGAAGAAGGAAGTGGACAGGAGAAAAAGAAGAAATATAGAAAGCTTGGCCCAGCCAGCCAGGTCCCGCTAATCGGTCCCTAACATGATGCCGCGCCAAGCGAGAGAATGACCCAGCCAGCCAGGTCCCGCTAATCGGGCCCCAACGTGATGCCGCATCATTGGGAAGAATAAAATAAAGGAAAATGAACAAAAAATAAAGGAAAATGAACTAAAGAAAATAAAGAAAAAGAGAGAAGGGAGTGTAGTTACTGTGATTTGGAGACCCAGGACACAAAAGTGCCCAAGGTCCTCGCCTCAACAGCCTGTTCTGGGAGGTTGTTCCATGCCTTGATGGTACGTGGTAGGAAACTTGCTTGCCTGTATCGGGTGCGGCAGTAGGTCTGGGCCAGCTGCTTGGGGTGTGCTCGACGTTGGCGCTGTGGTGCTGGGACCAGTTTCTCTCTTACAGTTTTCATAGTGACCAGATTGTTTTGGATCTTGTAGAGCATGGCTAGTCTCGCTGTTTCCCTTCGTTCTTGCAGGGTGGGCCACTTTAGCTGCTCTATCATGGAGGTCACACTTGACGTATTCCTGAAGCGGCGCAGGGCAAATCTTGCAGCTCTCCTCTGGACCGCTTAGATTTTGTCGTTGTCTTGCTGTTGGTGAGGGTCCCACACTGTGGAGGCGTATTCCAGTATGGGACAGACAAATGCCCTGTAGGCTCTTTCCCTGATGGTCTGGGAACTGATCTTGAGGCTTCTTCTCAACAACCCGAGTCTTGTTGGCCTTTGAGCAGACGTGCTGGATATGTTTTTTCCAGCTCAGATCTTTACAGATGGCAACTCCCAGGTATTTTGCGGAGTCCACCGTTTCGAGCAAGTGGCCATGGAGCATGTACCTGCTTTCCTGTGTCTGTCTTCTTCTGGCAACAGGTAAGGTGGTGCATTTGTCAGGATGAAATGCCATGTCCCAGCTCTTCTCCCACTCAGCAAGCTGATGGAGGTCATCCTGTAGCTGGTCATGGTCCTGAGGCGCCGCTACCACTCTATACACTGCAGTGTCGTCAGCAAAGAGACGGGTTGGTGATGTCACCTTGAGACGGGTTGGTGATGTCACAGTACATCCGTAGGCATAAACACATATTATATAAACATCAAATATAGCAATATATATATTCACACGCAGACAAACAAGGATCAACACATGAGTATTTAAATTACCTCCCTTATAATACCCTCCCTTATAAGACCTCATTTTCGATGATTTTTGAAGGTCTTATAAGGGAGGTACCACTGTGCTGGACACCTAGAATCTGCTTTTTAGATTTACGACAGGCGTTTAAAACAATATCTTTTTCGTTTTGTTCTACCTTCTTGGGAATGCTGAAGCCCGGCAGCTGCTTCCCCTTGAAGTCGGAGGCAGCGAACCTGACGGCCTGCCGGACACTGGCGATGTGAGGCAGCATTTCACTGGCGTCCAGTTTCTGCATGGATTGAAAAATAACAATAATAACAATAATAAATGGATATCTACATAGCGTTTTTTATCAAGTGCAAAGCTCTTTACAATAAGTATTTCAGGGACCGTGTTAACGCACGTCTTCTGCGTATTTGACGCATTTTGAAAGTAGCTGATGCGTTTTCAGAGCGTTCATGCGTAATACGCAAGCAAAAAAACCTTCGGGCTGAAATGTAGGCCCGCATAAAAGCAGTAACAGCATACCATATCCTATTGCCCAGTTGGTCTCCATTTCTCTCTGAGTCTCTCTCTCTCTCTCTCTCTCTCTCCCCCATCCCTCCCTCTCTCTGCTCTCTCTCTCTCACTCTCTCTCACTCCTCTCTCTCTCTCTCCCTCCGTCTCTCCCTCTCACTGTCTCTCCCTCCCCCTCCCTCCCTCTCACCTTAGTAATGGAATCAAAACAGGTCCCTCCCTCCTTTTCTTCACCCCCCCCTCTCCCTCTCTCTCTTTTTGTTTCTTTCTCTCCCTCCCTTCCTCCCTCTCTCTCCCTCCCTGCCCCTCTCTTCTCCCTCCCTGCCCCTCTCTCTCCCCTCCCTCCCTCCCTCTCTCTCTGTCTCTCCCTCTCTCTGCTTATTCTATTACCCTCTATAAATAAATAATAAAATTCATTCAAAATTCATTCATTCATTCATTCATTCATTTCTCTCTCTCTCTCTCTCTCTCTCTCTCTCTCTCTCTCTCTCTCTCTCTCACACACACACACCTTAGTAATGGAATCCAAATATAGGTCCAGGTCTCTCTCTCTCTTCCTCCCTCCCTCTCTGTGGTTCTCTCCCTCCCTCTCTCTCTCTTTCTTTCTCTCACCTTAGTAATGGAATCCAAACAGGTCCAGGCGTCTCTCTCTCTCTCTCCCTCCCTCTCTTTTTTTTTCCACGTAGAAATTACCCTAGGTTCGGCACAAAACTCACACTATCTCTCTCTCTCCCTTCCCCCTCCCTCCCTCCATCTCTCACACACCTTCGTGATGGAATCCAGACAGGTGCAGGCGGGTCTCGCTCTCTCTCTCTCTCTCTCTCTCTCTCCCCCTCCCCTGGAAGAATAGGCGTTGCCTAAAATCTATATTCTTGGAAAATAAAGTTTAAGTTTTCAAGTTTTCAAGTTTCCCTCTTTTTTTCACGTAGAAATTACCCTAGGTTCTGCAACAAAACTCACACCATCTCTCTCTCCCTTCCCCCTCCCCTCCCTCTATCTCTCACACCTTCGTGATGGAATCCAGACAGGTCCAGGCTGCTCTCTCTCTCTCTCTCCTCTTTTTTTTTTTTTCACGTAAAAATTACCCTAGGTTCTGCAACTAAACTCCCCCCCCTCTCTCTCTCCCCCCCTATCTCTCACACCTTAGTGATGGAATCCAGACAGGTACAGGCTGCTCTCTCTCTCTTTTTTTTCTTTCTCCCTTCCCCCTCCCCCCCCCCCCTCCCTCTCTCACACACCTTAGTGATGGAATCCAGACAGGTCCAGGCTGCCAGCAGCAGGGGTGGGTCCGTCTGCACAAACAGCTGGATGAGGCCCCGGAACAGCTGGGGCAGGTACTCCCCGATGTCGCATCATCTCTCTCTCCCTCCCTATCTCTCTCTCACACACCTTAGTGATGGAATCCAGGCAGGTCCAGGCTGCCAGCAGCAAGGGTGGGTCTGTCTGCACAAACAGCTGGATGAGGCCCCGGAACAGCTGGGGCAGGTACTCCCCGATGTCGCATCATCTCTCTCTCCCTCCCTCCCTCCCTCTATGATCTATCTCTCTCTCTCTCACACACCTTAGTGATGGAATCCAGGCAGGTCCAGGCTGCCAGCAGCAGGGGTGGGTCCGTCTGCACAAACAGCTGGATGAGGCCGCGGAACAGCTGGGGCAGGTACTCCCCGATGTCGCATGAGGTGCTGCCGCAGAATGCCTGCAGCAGGGTCACCACCGCCCAGCTCCGCATCACACCCTTCTCACTCCCCCCCGCTGCTCCACCTCCTGCTCCTCCTGTGGAGCTGATGGTGCTGAGGAGTTCCTCCATGATGGTTCGAATGCCGACTTCATCCGTGACGGACAGCACCACTTTTTTGCAGTACTCCAGCTCCTGAGGGAGGGCGGGAGAAAAAGAAAGAAATTTGTTTGTGTTAACCCTTTCGCCGCCAGCCATTTTTTATCCAAAATGTTCTCTCAAACTTACCCAGGTAAAGAAAAGTTGGCATCTGCAGTAATCAGGCATCAGAATACTCCAGAGTCCAATCCGCGGATGAACAACACTCGCCATGACTCGGAGTCGACATCGAGTCGCACCCCACAAAACTCGGCATCATTGCGATCATTCGCTACCCGATTTCTCGCGGAAAAGTTCAAAGTTCTCACATCATCGTAGTCTCCCACGATCATATCCTCTAAATTGACTCATTTAAAACCCAAATCACAATCACTGTCATCAAAACAAACTCTGAAACAGTGAAAGTAAGAGTCTAGAGAGCTCTAAACTCGGAAGAAAAAACAAACATGGCCGCGATTTTTCGTTTCCGAAGGCGCAGTAAGAAAACAAACCGTCTAAGAATACCATTTGAGAATAAGATCGCGCTGCCTCATGAAGTACAAACCGCGGCCGGCAGTGCCAAAACCGCGGCCATTGGCTACCAAAACCGCGGAAATCCGCAGATCCGCGGACCGTTCTGATGCCTGAGTAATGTGAATCCCCCAATGACATGCGTCAAATAAACGCTTTCCTTATCTCCTAAAATGAACAACATAAGGATATTGATAACCGATCCAACTTTCATGCCTTTTAGTAGCATGGGTGTTAAATCAGTGTGGTGCTGAAATGCGACATCGGCGGTGAAAGGGTTAAAAGGTTGACCCTTCCGGCACCAAAGTCGCCATTAAAGGCCAGCCACACGTCAGCTAAAATCGCACGACTGTACAATACGATTCGATCGCGTTATCTCCAAGCGCGAATCACATTTGTTCTTGGAGACCACGTGATCGAATCGTATCATACAGTCGTGCGATTTCAGTGGACATGTGGCTGGCCCTTAATTAAGGGACAAAGATAGGGTTTCAGATTAGGCTTAGGGTTAAGCCAATAAGGTTAGGTTTTTGAGTCACATACAGACGGATAGATACAGGCCCTATGACGGGGACACATTGCCATTGGACGTGAACTGGCCAACCACAGAGAAGCTTACAAAATTCAGTCAAGGGAATGTACTCAAGCTTCAAACTGCTTTCGTTTTCACTGTGTGTGCACGCAAAGAAAGGCTACCTAACTCGACAATCTCTCTCTGTATGTGTTTTGTTATGTAGTAGAGGTCCAAAATGAGTAGAATACTACTCAAAAAGAGTAGAGTAAACAGGTCTGTAAAATGTAAAAAAAACAAAAACTGAAATTGTTGCGGAAAGGAAAACCTTGCACCCATGCAGCGCTGGCATACCTGTTCTTCCTCGGGCGTGCCGCGCTTGGCGCTGAGGGAGGAGAGGAGGGCGGGCAGAATCTTGCTCAGGTGTCTGGTCAAGGCATCGCCCGCCACCGAGGTCAGCAGAGACAAGGCCTTGGTGTTGACCGGGGGAGAAGTCAGCTGGAATGACACAACAAATATATGAGCGAGTGAGCAAGTGATTGAGTAAGGAAGGAAGGAATAAGAAAAAAGTAACAGAATATGAATACAGTGGAGCCTCCCTTATAAGACCTCCCATTATAAGACTCCCTCCCACATAAGACCTACTTTTTTTCTGAGACATTGCCCTTCTTTGTAAGTATTAATATTACCTCCCATATAAGACCCCTCCCTTATAAGACTTCATTTTGGAGGATTTTTAAAGATCGTATGAGGTTCCACTGTACCGCATTCTACAGCCTATAGGGTGCACCCACCTGATTATAAGGCGCATATATTTATATATCTCTCTCTCCCTCTCCCCCACTCTCTCTCTTCTTCCCCTCTCTCTCTCTCTCTCCCCCACTCTCTCTCCCTCTCCCCCACTCTCTCTTCCTCCCCACTCTCTCTCTCTCTCTCCCTCCCCCCCCACTCTCTCTTCCCCCCCCCACTCTCTCTCTCTCTCTCCTTCCCCCCCTCTCTCTCTCTCTCTCTCCCTCTCCCCCACTCTCTCTCCCCCCCACTCTCTCTCTCTCTCTCTTCCTCCCCACTCTCTCTCTCCCTCTCCCCCACACTCTCTCTGCCACCCTCTCTCTCTCCCTCTCCCCCACTCTCTCTCTTCATCTCCCACTCTCTCTCTCTCTCTCTCTCTCTCTCTCCCTCTCCCCCCTCTCTCTTCCCCCCACTCTCTCTCTCTCTCCCTCACTCTCTCTCTTCCTCCCCACTCTCTCTCTCTCTCTCACTCTCTCTCTCTCCCCACTCTCTCTTCCTCCCCACTCTCTCTCCCTCTCCCCCACTCTCTCTTTACCTGGGGTATGAGGTAAGGGAGGACCACCCGACTCTTGACCGTCATCACCTGCTTCAGCCCGTCCAACACCTGCTCCGACATGCTGGGCTCCACCTGACA
>CM065702.1:11386948-11474448 GCA_017654935.2 Phymorhynchus buccinoides | reverse complement strand
GAAAAATTCTTTTTAGCATTCGCTATGCCACTGGGACCCTCTATCCCGCCTCTAG
Organism: Phymorhynchus buccinoides; assembly: GCA_017654935.2. Classification (NCBI taxonomy): domain Eukaryota; kingdom Metazoa; phylum Mollusca; class Gastropoda; order Neogastropoda; family Raphitomidae; genus Phymorhynchus; species Phymorhynchus buccinoides. Next base: position 11,474,393 of record CM065702.1, on the reverse strand, counting down.
GACCCTCTATACTGTAAGTGAAGGAGTCCCTGGGACCCCTTGTTTTGCGAGACGGTTTCGAGCCCTGACTCACGGTGCGTTTATCGTGGCTGGTGCTGGCCAGACAGCCCAGGAGCAGGGAGAACAGGGTGGGCAGGATCTCGCGCAGGGTGCGCGGTGTGTTGTGCACGATGATCTTCCACACGTGCAGCGCCGACTGCCGCACCATCAGCGCCGTGTCCGAGCGACCCATGTACAGCCCTGACAGCACGCGGTTCCTCCGCTGGCCCCCCAGCGCCGACATGATCGCCTGCCGGACGGGAAGAGAAAACATGGTGAAAAACATACAAAAAGCGTCCCTTTAGTTCAAGGCAAAGAACAAAACAAAGAGCGACCCATGTTCAGCCCCGACAGCACGCGGTTCCTCCACTGGCCCCCCAGCGCCGACATGATCGCCTGCATGACAACGGAAATGTGCAAAACAACAAGCGTCCCTATAGTTCAAGGCAAAGAACAATACAAAGAGCGACCCATGACAGCACGCGGTTCCTCCGCTGGCCCCCCAGCGCCGACATGATCGCCTGCATGATCACAGGAAGAGAAAACATGGTGAAAAAGATACTACACAAACGTGCTCTCAGTTCCAGAGGAGAGAGTGGAGAAACTAGAATTTCTGAAAAATGCAACCCAACTCAACTCCCCTCCCCCTCCTCCCCCCAATATATTCCCCAAACCAGAAGCCACATTTTGGGCCACTCTAAAAAACAGAAGCCACATTACTCTAAAAACCACAAGCCACATTTTGGGCCACTCTAAAAACCAGAAGCCACATTACTCTAAAAAACACAAGCCACATTTGGGGCCACTCTAAAAACCAGAAGCCACATTACTCTAAAAACCACAAGCCACATTACTCTAAAATCCACAAGCCACATTTTGGGCCACTCTAAAAACCAGAAGCCACATTACTCTAAAAACCAGATGCCACATTTTGGGCCACTCTAAAAACCAGAAGCCACATTACTCTAAAACACAAGCCACATTTTGGGCCACTCTAAAAAAAAAACCACATTTTGGGCCACTCTAAAAACCACAAGCCACATTTTGGGCCACTCTAAAAACCAGAAGTCACATTTTGGGCCACTCTAAAAACCACAAGCCACATTTTGGGCCACTATAAAAACCACAAGCCACACTTTGGGCCACTCTAAAAACCAGAAGCCACACTTTGGGCCTCTAAAAACCAGAAGTCACATTTTGGGCCACTCTAAAAACCAGAAGCCACACTTTGGGCCACTCTAAAAACCAGAAGTCACATTTTGGGCCACTCTAAAAACCAGAAGCCACACTTTGGGCCACTCTAAAAACCAGAAGTCACATTTTGGGCCACTCTAAAAACCAGAAGCCACACTTTGGGCCACTCTAAAAACCAGAAGTCACATTTTGGGCCACTCTAAAAACCAGAAGCCACACTTTGGGCCACTCTAAAAACCAGAAGTCACATTTTGGGCCACTCTAAAAACCAGAAGCCACACTTTGGGCCACTCTAGTGCCGACATGATCGCCTGCCGGAAGGGAAGATATAACAAGATATGAATTGGCGCCGGTACACCATAACCCAGACATTTGTGTATATAAAGCAACACTAAACGTTCACCACAAATGTTCATCTTCGTAGTTCACACAAACCAAAATATGAGAGAAATAGAGATAATGGGGAGGGTGGGTGGGGGTGGGGGGGGGGAAGGACCGCCTTTACAATAAATAAAAAAGAAAAAAAAAGAAAAAAGCGGGGGGGGGAAGGAAATTAAAAGAAAAAAAAAGAAGAAAAAAGACGAAAAAGAAAAGAAAAAACGAAAAAAAGATTAAAAAATAGTAAAGGTCAAAAAGACCAAAAAAAGAAGTGAAAGCAAGATGGAAAAGCCATATAAACCGTACTCCCAGTTCTTCTTCTGGGTCCTTCTTCCCGGGCCATATGACCATAAGAATGGGTCAAATGAATATGTGTCTGTTTTTCAGTTTTCCATGGTCTCCTCACTGCATTCAGCCGACACATTCCCATTCAGTTCACCCATTCACTATCACCTACACATGAATAAGCGAAAATAAGTGAGGCTTTCATCAACATGGAGACAAGCAGAGATGCCGCATTCTGTGAGCTTCTTTCTCTTCAACATTCCCAGGCAATATGGCCATAACTGGTGGGGTACGTATGTGTCTGGTTTCCAGTGTTCACTGGTCTCCCTGCTGCATTCAGCCAACACATTCCGATTTCTGAGGAGCTAAATAGAGAAAAATTATTCGCAATTTTTTTTTTTAAAGGCAGGAGAATGGACCAATAAGTCAGAAAGATAGATGATAAAAAGCAAAAGGAAAAGGCAGAATCAAAGAGAGTGAATGAAAGTGTACAAACTGGCATTGCCAGTCTTACCTTCTGTGAATTCTCAGTGCCAAAGTTGTCATCTTCGTCCGCCGTTTCCGTCGTCATTTTGCCAGACACGCCTGCACGCAGAACAAACACATGGCTCATCACAAAATGAAGACACCCTAATAACAGTACCAGAAACAAAACAGTACGAAAAACTCAAAAGGTTTTTGGATTAGGGCACAACACACGCATTAGATCCGCAATCCATAGTTCGTTGCGGAAACCCCATACACTCATATAAGAACATGGGTGCAACTCCCCCAAATGAAAAAAACTGAAAGGCAGGGGTCCAGGGACCCATGGCCCCGGCAGGGTACAGGGGCAGAGCCCCAATCGGAACAGGGGGGGGGGGGGGGGGGGGGGGGGGGGGGGGGGGGGGGGGGGGGGGGGGTGGGGGGGGGGGGGGGGGGGGGGGGGGGGGGGGGGGGGGGGGGGGGGGGAGTTAAGAGAGAGATAACGAGATAGACAGAAAATGATAGACAGAGACAATTTCAGTTTGATAAGCCTTGTAACATTATAATCTTCAAAGATAAAAACAACTAAGTTCAAAACGCCCCAAATCACTTGTGGTCACTTTTTTTATTTTTTTTTTGATGAATTAAAAAAACACCTGAAGTTCGGTTTCTAGTAAAAAATACTAAAATCAGTGTAAAAATGAAAGAGTAGCAACCGTGTAAGAAATAAGAGGATAGGATTGCGAATGAGTTTCTGCGTGTAATGTGCACACTCTTTCATATTCCTTACTTCCAGATTCTTTATTTTACAGATTGCGAATGAGGTTCTGCGTGTAATGTGCACATTCTTTCATATTCCTTACTTCCAGATTCTTTATTTTACAGACTGCGCATGGGTTTCCGTGTTGAAATTCTGCATATATCTGCAACGTTTTGGTGTTGCCTTTATCGGTGTTAAGCTTCTATTCTTGCCAAGTATTGTAAGAAAAGGTCATCATGTTGATGATGAATCCATACAATCGCGTCAAGCTGTCAATTACTAGATTTCACTTTCTTTAAAATACCTCTACACACACACACACTCACCAGACACTTTGTACAGCAAATCTCCCAGCAGCTGTACAGGAGTAGCGAATCCTCCAGTTGTTGTCAAACAGACCCCTCTCCCTCCAGTCACACACACACACACTCACCAGACACTTTGTACAGCAGGTCTCCCAACAGTTGTACGGAGGAGTAGCGAATCCTCCAGTTGTCGTCAAACAGACCCCTCTCCCTCCAGTCACACACACACACACACACACACGCTCACTCACCAGACACTTTGTACAGCAGGTCTCCCAACAGTTGTACAGAGGAGTAGTGAATCCTCCAGTTGTCGTCAAACAGACCCCTCTCCATCCAGTCACACACACACACACACACACACACACACACACACACACACACACACACACACACACACACACACACACTCACTCACCAGACACTTTGTACAGCAGGTCTCCCAACAGTTGTACGGAGGAGTAGCGAATCCTCCAGTTGTCGTCAAACAGACCCCTCTCCATCCAGTCACACACACACACACACACACTCACTCACCAGACACTTTGTACAGCAGGTCTCCCAACAGTTGTACGGAGGAGTAGCGAATCCTCCAGTTGTCGTCAAACAGACCCCTCTCCAGTTCAGGAAGCAGAAGCTCGATGGCTGTGTCCGCGTACTGCGAGATAATTCGCTGCCCCGCCCGCAGGGCCGTATCACGCACAAACTCGCTCTCGTCCGCCAACGCCTAAAAACATAGCACAACAACAGGATGTGACGTTATTAAAGTAGTGCAGTGTAGTACTGCACAATGATACGCTGTCCTGCCTGAAAGGACGTGTCACGCACAAACTCGTTCTCGTCCGCCAACGCCTAAAAACAAAGCACAACAGGATGTGACGTTATTAAAGTAGTGCAGTGTAGTACTGCGCAATGATATGCTGTCCCGCCTGAAAGGACGTGTCGCGCACAAACTCGCTCTCGTTGATTCGTAATGTGAACTTTGAACTCCATAGTATTGGTGCCATTCGTCACTATCTCACAGTTGAAGCCACCAAGACTCTAGTATCAGCTTTTGTAGTGCGTGCGTGTGGTGTCTGTGTGCATGTTTGTGATAGTTAATATTGTAGTAGCTTATTTATAATCTATGTATTTATTTAAATAATTGTGAAGTGCCGTGAGCTCAAGAGAGAAAGGGCGCTCTATAAATGTTAGTTATTATTATTATTATTATTATTAAAAATATAGCACAACAGGATGTGACGTTATTAAAGTAGTGCGGTGTAGTACTGCGCAATGATACGCTGTCCCGCCTGAAAGGACGTGTCGCGTGTCAAATGACGTGTCAAATGACGTGTCAAATGATTTCCACAAAACCGTACCTGCAAGATGGAGGGCAGAATGGGCCCCACGTACTGGGCGAATTCGGTGGCGAACACGGCGGGCAGGTAGATGTAGGTCATGATGTAGCCGTCCCTCACGCAGGGCATGATGTCGGTTCGCTCCGCCGTGGAGATGATGTCCCTCATCAGCTTGTCCAGCTTCTCCTGCCCCATGCCCCCGATCACCTCACTCAGACCTGGAGAACACAAGAACTCAGGCATCAGAAGAATCGCTTCAAGTCCAATGCTCTCAAATTCAAAACTGTGGTGGAAGGGTCTTCTGCCCCATGCCCCCGATCACCTCACTCAGACCTGGAGAACACAAGAACTCAGGCATCAGAAGAATCGCTTCAAGTCCAATGCTCTCAAATTCAAAACTGTGGTGGAAGGGTCTTCTGCCCCATGCCCCCGATCACCTCACTCAGACCTGGAGAACACAAGAACTCAGGCATCAGAAGAATCGCTTCAAGTCCAAGGCTCTCAAATTCAAAACTGTGGTGGAAGGGTCTTCTGCCCCATGCCCCCGATCACCTCACTCAGACCTGGAGAACACAAGAACTCAGGCATCAGAAGAATCGCTTCAAGTCCAAGGCTCTCAAATTCAAAACTGTGGTGGAAGGGTTTTCTGCCCCATGCCCCACATCACCTCACTCAGACCTGGAGAACACAACTCAGGCATCAGAAGAATCGCTTCAAGTCCAATGCTCTGAAATGTGTTGTGTGTGTGTGTGTGTGTGTGTGGGTGCGTGCGTGTGTGTTCGCAACGAGAGTATTAATTTTGGTTTATTTATTGCTTACTCAGGTTGGCTCTGTGATTGAGACATCAAAGTCCTCAGCGGGTTGTGTCCCGCGTACGTTAGCTCAGAACAGGCTCCACTGAACTCCACCAAAGTGACTCAGCAGCAGCGCAGTGTCTCCTCTGGTGGTTGCATCTTGAAGGAAATCTTACATAGATTCGTTCCCCTTGGACTGCAGTTTTTGGATTCTGCAAACCTGAACGAACCGGGCTATGGCTGCGACTTGGGACTCGGAATACACGCCGTGGGAGCAATGCAACTGTTGTTGTCGTACTCTGGCTAAAAGACGCCAGGGATCATCCCAACAGCTGAAGCACTTAAACACTTGGCACACGTTAAACCCAGTAGCAGCTAAAAAGTTGTTATTTGGTCAAAATTTACACACACACACACCCCTTCCTTCCTCATCACTAGTCACACAAAAGATCGCATGCAAACATTTTTCTTTTAAATGGGTGGCGCACCTCTGGCTGCGACGTTCTCTCCAGGTGGGAGCAACCCGAATTTCACAGAGATGCCTCTGTGACTATACAGTACCTAATACCTATGATACAAATGCACCAGCTCGGGATGAGAACATTACGCGTGCGTGACCATTTTTGATTACCCCTCCATGTGGGCAGCCACACACCACTCGACTTCGGAGGATAGCAATGCAACTGTACGTCCAAGAAAATAAAACAACAAACAAAAACAAAAACTGTTCTCCTCACCCTGAGCAGCCCCAGAGCGGTCAACGGAGCTGACCTCGGAGACCAGCTTGTCCATGAGCCAGGGCAGGAGGTCGTCGAAGGTGCCCTCCCCCATGCCCTTCACCATGGCACCCAGGGCGCGCGCCGACACGCTGCGCACCTCGGGCACCGGGTCGAGGAGACACTGCTTCAGCCCGGGGATCACTGACGGCAGGTAAGGCGACAGATCCTGGGACATGGGGAATATGAACGTGTGTTAATTTGACTCCAGGGGCGCGCGCCAACACGCTGCGTACTTCCAGCACCGGGTCCAGGAGACACTGCTTCAGACCTGGAATGACTGACTGACAAACACAGACAGACAGATACACACACACAGACAGACACACACAGAGATAGACACACACACACAGACAGACAGACACACATACACAGACACACACTTGCATATGCATGCATGTACACACACACATACACAGGGTTCATTCTTGGCGTCGGTCATCGGTCATTGACGCATAAACCTTCGATTTTGACCGATAGTTTTAGCAGGCAGGCGGTCATCTGACCGATTGATTTTTCGTCAAATCAGTCAACAACTTCAAGGATTCTGTCGTCTGCTGAGTTATTCCGACCATAATCAGAACTAAAAAGTTGTATCTGGCGAAACGAACGCCGAAACGAAGAAATGGCGACATTGCACATTCGGTAAAGCTTTTCCGATCCAACTTTTTGAAGACCAAATAAAGTTCCAGCGTGACCTAGTCTTCTAGTGCTATCGTTTCTCGGCCTTTTGACAACAATTCGTGTTTAAAACCAGCCATGCCTCCCAAAAAGAAGCCACGAGTAGGAAAGGGGCAGAAGAATATGTTTGCTAGTCCTAGTTTCGGACTCGCTCAGACATCGTCTGCAACTTGTAGGATCGTTGGAACTAGGTCAAGCCACCCCAACTTTTCCACATCAAAACTCCGAACCCGATTTTCGCTTCGTGCCACAGCGGTCAGTCTGTTTGCTTTGGTTTTCCTGGTTGTCAGTCTTGTTTCTGACCATTCAGGCTTTTCCTTTCTAAAGCAGACACATGTCCGGTCATACCAAAACGATCTTTGTTTACATCTGAATGCTTGTTCGCGAGAGCAAAGCGCTTCAAGTTTTAGGTCTGATTTCTTCGTTGACCAAATCTGAACGGTAGGCCGAAATAGAATGTTAATTTTTTGCAAGTTCGACAGGGGAAAAAAGCAGCAGCATCAAGCCGTTCTTTTAGAGATGTGAATGGCATCATCTCAAAAACATAAGCTACTGCATTAATATGCAAGTGTGTGTGTACGCTGCCTTGTGTGTCTGTCTGCCTGTCTCTCTGTCCATATCTCAATCTGTTTGTCTCCCCCCCCCCCCCCTCTCTCTCTCTCTGTATAGTCAGCCAGGGGTTATGCACATGTGTTTGCCTGTGTGTTCACTGTGCATAAACACTATGAATGAGAATGACATTACATTAAAAAAGCAGGAATTGTGAGCAGGAATATTAGTTTCCTTTGACTTTATTTTTATGGCAAGGTACATTTTACACTCTGTGTGTGCGTGTGTGTGTGTGTGTGTGTGTGTGTGCGTGCGTGTGTGTGTCTGTGTGTCTGTCTCTGTGTGTGTGAGTGTGTGTGAGAGAGAGAGAGAGAGAGAGAGAGAGAGAGAGAGAGAGAGAGAGAGAGAGAGAGAGAGGTGGGGGGGCGAGGAAGAGAAATAAAAAAAGTGGGGGGGCGAGGAAGAGAAATTTAAAAAAATCTGATGAAAACCTTCAACCACACATCTGTTTGCTAACCTTCATGAACATGGTATGTACCGCAGTAAATCTGTGACCTATTGTTTTGGGAAAATGACCTATTGATTTTTCTGCCAACCGGTCAAATGACCTATGATGTCCTGTGGCAAGAATGAACCAGGCATACACTTGGGTACAGGAGATTTTTCCTCTCACTTTGCACTAGACCTTACGATCTGAAGGTGAAGTCTTTCGGATGAGACGATAAACTGAGGTCCTGTGTGCCCATGCACTTAGCACACGTTAATCCCAGTGGCAACGAAAAAGTAGACATTTGGTCAAAATTTACCCCACCCTTTTCCTTCCTCATCAGTCACACGAAAATCGCATGCAGAGAGCAACCCAAATTTCACAGAGATGCCTAATTAGTAATACCTAATAATAATACACACACATGTGCACACACACACATTCTTAACTATAAACCCCCCACCCCCACCCCATTCTCACCCACCTTCTGGTCAGTGAGGGAGTACATGTTGCCCATGATCTGGGCGGCCATCTTGCGCGTCTCCGTCACGCGGTCCTGGAACGCGCGCTGGATCACCGGCATGATGAGGGCCAGGGACGGAGCGTCCACGAAATGCACAAACTTGGTGGCCAGCAGGTGTTGGAGGCACACCGTGGTTCGCTTCGTGGGCTCCTGAAGGGCCTCCAGGAGATTGGGTACGATAGCTGTAGACGTATAACAAAGGTAATTAACCTAGTAGGGATTCCACAGTACAAAACCTATAGATTCCAGAGTATAAAACCTATAGATTCCACAGTACACAACCTATAGATTCCACAGTACAAAACCTATAGATTCCACAGTAAAAAACCTAAAGATTCCACAGTACAAAACCTATAGATTCCACAGTACAAAACCTATAGATTCCACAGTACAAAACCTATAGATTCCACAGTACAAAACCTATAGATTCCACAGTACAAAACCTATAGATTCCACAGTACAAAACCTATAGATTCCAGAGTATAAAACCTATAGATTCCACAGTATAAAACCTATAGATTCCACAGTACAAAACCTATAGATTCCACAGTACAAAACCTATAGATTCCACAGTACAAAACCTATAGATTCCAGAGTATAAAACCTATAGATTCCACAGTACAAAACCTATAGATTCCACAGTACAAAACCTATAGATTCCACAGTACAAAACCTATAGATTCCAGAGTATAAAACCTATAGATTCCACAGTACAAAACCTATAGATTCCAGAGTACAAAATTTATATATTCCAGAGTACAAAACCTATGGATTCCACAGAAACCTTTGGATTCCAGAGTACAAAACCTATGGATTTCACCGCACAAAACCTATGGATCTCTCACCCTGGATCTCAGGGTTTCTAAAAACAGCACAAAACCTATGGATCTCTCACCCTGGATCTCAGGGTTTCTAAAAACAGCACAAAACCTATGGATCTCTCACCCTGGATCTCAGGGTTTCTTAGGACAGCACAAAACATGGATCTCTCACCCTGGATTTCTTAGGACAGCACAAAGCCTATGGATCTCTCACCCTGGATCTCTGGGTTTCTTAGGACAGCACAAAGCCTATGGATCTCTCACCCTGGATCCCTGGGTTTCTTAGGACAGCACATAACCTATGGATCTCTCACCCTGGATCTCAGGGTTTCTTAGGACAGCACAAAACCTATGGATCTCTCACCCTGGATCTCTTAGGACAGCACAAAACCTATGGATCTCTCACCCTGGATCTCTGGGTTTCTTAGGACAGCACAAAACCTATGGATCTCTCACCCTGGATCTCTGGGTTTCTTAGGACAGCACAAAGCCTATGGATCTCTCACCCTGGATCTCAGGGTTTCTAAAAACAGCACAAAACCTATGGATCTCTCACCCTGGATCTCTTAGGACAGCACAAAGCCTATGGATCTCTCACCCTGGATCTCTGGGTTTCTTAGGACAGCACAAAGCCTATGGATCTCTCACCCTGGATATCTTAGGACAGCACAAAACCTATGGATCTCTCACCCTGGATCTCTTAGGACAGCACAAAACCTATGGATCTCTCACCCTGGATCTCTTAGGACAGCACAAAACCTATGGATCTCTCACCCTGGATCTCTGGGTTTCTTAGGACAGCACAAAGCCTATGGATCTCTCACCCTGGATCTCTGGGTTTCTTAGGACAGCACAAAACCTATGGATCTCTCACCCTGGATCTCTTAGGACAGCACAAAGCCTATGGATCTCTCACCCTGGATATCTTAGGACAGCACAAAACCTATGGATCTCTCACCCTGGATCTCTTAGGACAGCACAAAGCCTATGGATCTCTCACCCTGGATTTCTTAGGACAGCACAAAGCCTATGGATCTCTCACCCTGGATCTCTTAGGACAGCACAAAGCCTATGGATCTCTTACCCTGGATCTCTTAGGACAGCACAAAGCCTATGGATCTCTCACCCTGGATCTCTGGGTTCCGGATGACGGATCCGATCTGCTGCAGGGCCTGGGACCCGGCGTTCTGCACCTTGGCGTGGGAGTCGGTGAGCACCTCGGTCAGCTTGGGCACGATGCTGGGCAGGCAGGCCGACAGCTGCTTGGGCGCGCAGAAGGCCATAGCCCCCAGCAGTTCCACCGACCCTGAAATGTAGATTAAAATAGTGAGGCTAAGGGAGGAGAATGTAGTGAAACGAATAAGGGGGAGGAATTCTCTATTGCAGACCTCTCTCTCCCTGAAACGTAGATTAAAATAGTGAGGCTAAGGGAGGAGAATGTAGTGAAACGAATAAGGGGGAGGAATTCTCTATTGCAGACCTCTCTCTCTCTATTAACCCCTTGACTGCCGCATAACGCATCAAGTACAGGCTTGATGACATCACTGATGATGTCATCAGGTGAAAAGAAATAACTCTGGGAGATAGCTTTTTGCAAGTGATTAAAAACCTTTTACAGTGATCAGAAGGCAATTTCTATTGAAGTGGAATATGTAAAACTGTTCAAACTTGTGGAAAGGGCATCCCCTCAGGCTTAAACATATGACATTTAATTTTCTGCAGTCAGTTTTCTCTGAATTCAGAGAATTCTCTGAATATTACCATGCCTGAAGCTTCAAAATGGTTGCAGTCCACAAGTTCAGACCTGCCAACCCCCTAACAGACCAAAGAGGAATATTTGTAGCAGGAAAGAGGAATTTTCGGGAGCTGAGAGGAATTTTGACGCGGCATCCCACCTTTCACGCGTAAACATAATCTGAAGCAAGCAATTTTCATCCTTTTGAACATGTCTTGTTTAAAACTAGTCTTGTCTGGAAGTGTCACAACTATTCTGAATAATTCATAACACAATAGAAGCTTTTGGTTTGTTCCTGTCCTTTTTATTTGGGCAGACCAAGACGGTTGGTGCCATAGACGACTGAAATAATAAGACATGGAAGGAAGATAATGCATCAATTTCAGTTCATCTTTGTTCTCCTTTCCTTCCGTTGGCTTGAAAAAGTCAGTAACGGTAGAAGACGAAGTCTGGGAGTTTGCAGTTTCGATAAGACGATGAGAAGTAATGTGGCATTTGATGTCTTGACACCCTCCATAGGAGACTTTTAAGTGAAGTGAGCACATCATACATCAAACATGATGCACACTGTATAGAAGATGATAAATTTGTGTTTAAAAAAACACTTTTTTTAAGTTTTGAAAGCGGCATTTTAAGGACTTGAGCGGAAGGGCGGAATAAATGTAGTCGGAGCGGAAAGGTTGGCAGGTCGGTAAGTTTACTGATGACTAAGAAAGAGTCTGATCTTGTAGCTCGTGGACAATAATAAAAAATATACATCCCAGGAAGGCAGAAAAATAGTAGATGACAGAAGGAAAAGGCAGAGTGAAAGAGGGTGAAGGAGTACAGGAAGTTACAAGCACAGAACTTTCAGAAGATGGGGTAACTATTTGTACGAAAGACCACCCCGGTATCCTCATGGGGAGGGTGGGGAAGGGGGGGGGGGGGAGTGTGATGTATCACAGGAAGTTGCAAGCACAAAATGTCCAGAAGGTTGGGGGACTATTTGTACCGAAAGAGGGGGGGGGGGGGGTGGAACAAATGACAACCTACCAGCCTTGGTTCTCCAGGAGTCTTCCTCCAGCCCTCGCAGCAAAGAAGGCAGCACCAGCTTCACTCCGTGGGCGCTCAGATTGCGCATCACCGCGCGGGCACACTCGTCGGCAGCCTGCAACGCAAGGAGAGTTAACCCTTTCGCCGCATTTTTGCACCACAACAATTGAACACCCATGTCAGTAAAAACCTTCAATGGCTTGGAGTCAAAATGGACTATCTTTAGATAGTCCATTGACGTATTATTGGATTTATTACAAAAACTAATAACTTGTATCAAACAATGACTGCAGGCATATAAAAAGGGGTGTTTGCTTCATATATTTCAGGTCTTTTTTTTAATACAAGTTATTAGTTTTCATATTAAGTTCAATAATATGTCAATGGACTATCTAAAGATAGTCCATTTTGACTCCAAGCCATCGAATTCATGGTCTGTTATCCAATAATATTTGTGTTCTTGATTTGGGGAGTCGAGGATAGTCCCTTTTTTTTAAGCATGTAGTAAAGGAATCCCCAATATTTCAGACAAAATATTTTCTTTACCCAACGTAAGTTTATTGGATAATTTTAGCCAAAAAAATGGCTGGCGGCGAAAGGGTGTTTTGTTTGTGACACACCTGTCAGTCACTAAAGACTAGAGTGCGGTGAGTGGGTGAGAGATACAGAGAGGCAGACAGACAGACAGACAGACACAAAGAGAAACAAAGAAGAAGAGAGTGAGTGAGAGAGAGAGAGAGAGAGAGAGAGAGAGAGAGAGAGAGAGAGAGAGAGAGAGAGAGAGAGAGAGAGAGAGAGAGAGAGAGAGAACGAACGAACGAATCTTTTTTTCTTGTTGGAAAAGAATAAGCATATCAAACACGCTTGGTTCTCTCCCTACAGGGTTCGTACAGGGTCCTTGAAACCTTGAAAAGTACTGGAACATTGACATGGCCTTTTCCAGGGCAAAGGAACCATGTGACCGGAAGTAAAGGGAGATCACTGGTTACTTCCGGTAAGGAGAGTTATCATCCTTTGCTTTTTTGTTTGTTTGTTGCTAGGGTAAGGTTTCCAACTTGGGAAAGTCTCATGCTATTGTTTGAGTGTTGGTCAGTATGGTTAGAATAGATTAAATATTTTTAAAAAGACATTTTCAACTGAATGATAGAGAGAAACCGGGAGAGAGTGAACACAATTTTCACCAGCAGAGAGAAAGCATACCTTTTTTTCTCTACCCAATGAACATATACCCAAGCGGCATGCTAAGCTAACCCACCTTTCTGACATACTGGTTCCCATCACCGAAGCACAGCAGAAGATTTATTTTATTTAGAAGATTTCTATAGCACATACCTTTAACTCTTCTGCTGCCGTCGGCGGGTTGAACCGCCCGGTTTACTGTATACCGTTGCTAGCCATGGGCGGGTTGAACCGCCCGGTTTACTGTATACCGTTGCTAGCCATGGGCGGGTTGAACCGCCCGGTTTACTGTATACCGTTGCTAGCCATGGGCGGGTTGAACCGCCCGGTTTACTGTATACCGTTGCTAGCCATGGGCGGGTTGAACCGCCCGGTTTACTGTATACCGTTGCTAGCCATGGGCGGGTTGAACCGCCCGGTTTACTGTATACCGTTGCTAGCCATGGGCGGGTTTGACCGCCAGATACTAGGGAAATCCCGGTGTCCCCCTTTGCGCTATTTATATGAAGTGACATCACATCCTTTACTTACGTGACATGCGCAGTTCGCTCAGGGAAAGCACAATCTTCTGCCATCTTCATTTGTAGGCTACATTTTGTCATTTTCAATCGATTTTTGTCGCATTTTCGACTATGGAAACTGACGACTTTTGGTGTGAACCTCTACAAGATGGCGACAGTGACGACGAAGCATTTACTGTGGAAGAAGTGGCAGAATCTGAACTTAGGCGAATCAAAAAGAGCATCGAAAGTGATGAAACAATCTTGGGTTTGCAGCAGCAGATCGACACAGGTAATTTTAATGATGATTTGAGCACCCATTTTTTTATGAATTTTTAAAGTGAGTGTGTGCGAAAATCAGTGCAGCGGCAAAAATTACTTGGTGCGCAACAGTAAATAGTCTAAGTAATACTTGGTAGTAGAAGAGTTAAGCTCTATGCGCTTAAGATGCTGTGCACGATGTACGGCTCAAACAGTTGACACAATGTACCGAAGCAGCAAGCTAAGCTAACAAACCCACCTCTCTGACATACTGGTTCCCGTCACCGAAGCACAGCAGAAGATGCTGGATGATGTGCACGATGTACGGCTCAAACAGTTGACACAATGTACCCAAGCTAAGCTAACCCACCTCTCTGACATACTGGTTCCCGTCACCGAAGCACAGCAGAAGATGCTGGATGATGTGCACGATGTACGGCTCAAACAGTCGACACAATGTACCCAAGCTAAGCTAACCCACCTCTCTGACATACTGGTTCCCGTCACCGAAGCACAGCAGAAGATGCTGGATGCTGTGCACGATGTACGGCTCAAACAGTCAACACAATGTACCCAAGCAGCAAGCTAAGCTAACCCACCTCTCTGACATACTGGTTCCCGTCACCGAAGCACAGCAGAAGATGCTGGATGATGTGCACGATGTACGGCTCAAACAGTCGACCCAGCATGTTGCACAGCATCTCAAATGCCAGCAGCGCCCCTGGAGACACACATTGAGGGAGTCAGGTACAGTTCTTCGGGGGAATCCTGGGCGTGTAATCACGAGTGCGTCTTAAGCAGTCAACACGGGTAGTAGTATGTAAATTAGGCTAAACAGCCAATCGTTTTGGGAGTTTAGTCTAATTTACATACTACTACCCGTGTTGACTGTCTAAGGCGCACTCATGATTACACACGCCCTGTAGATTAACAACTCCCCCCCCCCCCTTCTTTCATTTCTCCGTTCTTTCCTCTTTTTTTTTAGTCTTGCCATTCTTAGCATTTTTAGACAAAAATTATCTCCCAACAACTAACCAACCTTCTCTTTTGCGCGGGTTCTTCTTGTCCTGAATGGCGGCGGTCAGATTGTCCATGACGTGCTGTTGTTTGAGGGCCAGGATCCCCATGCCCTTGATGAGCCCCGCCAGGCCGTAGGCCGCTCCACGACGCTCTCCGTAGTTCTCCGACTCCAGGAGCAAGTTCTGGAGGCGACCCACCAGCTCCGGCGCCCCTTGTTTGATCGAGGGCACCAGGGGAGGCAAGCAGTTGGCGACGGCTTCTTGCACCTGGGTGAAAAGAAGGACAGTGGCAGAGTGGTTAAGACCTTCTCCTGCAAATTTCAATGCGGCGTGAGTGACCCGGGTTCGAATCCCAGCCTCACTCTTTCTTTCTAGTTTGATGGAGGGAAATCGAACTGAACGTCGAGTCCTTCGGATAGGGACTTAAAGCTAGTCTGACCCGTGCGCTTTATGCACGTAAAAATCCCACGGCAGTCAAAAAGTCGGTAAGAGCAGGGAGAAACCCCGCTGCCTGGCCATGGTATGACCAAATTGATAGCCAGTTTTCCCAAGTCTGCCCCCCCCCCCCTCCCCTCTTCACCCCGTCCCTTCCCCCAGCCCCCCCCCCCCCAAAAGGGTGGTGCAGCGCTTGTGGCAACACTCTCTCCAGGTGGGAGCAACCTGAATTTCACAGAGATACATCTCTGTGACTAGAATGTACCAAATACCAAGAGAGGAGAGTTGAGAGAATGTGCTGGTGACGCGGAAAACGGTTTGTTCTGGGGTTTTTTTCCCATCTGTTGTATGTTTTTGTTTTTCAATAACAGCTAAATGGATGAACATTAAGTGTGTTGAGAGGATGGTAGGGGATGTTGGGAGGGAGGGGGTGTCAGGGGTCTCTGGGTGGTAACAGTCATGCATGCAAGTATGTGTGCGTGTGCGTGCATGTGTGTGCAATCGTGTGAAAGAGTTAATTAAAAAAAATTTTTATTAACCCTCTTGTGCCTGACACTCTGTGCTCTCAGTCACTTCTGAAATCCTAGCCCAAGGGACGTCACTCCATACAAAAGGTGGGGTAGCATCAGAAAAATAATAAAATAAAATATACCCTAGCAGATTTTGTGTTTTTTTGTTTTGAATATGTTGCCGAGATGTCTGTCTGATTTGCAAAATGAATTTCATGATGTTATGGGGATGCATGGCTCCACACAAAAAATCAAGATGCCAAAGTGTAGTCGCAAACTGCATTCACTAGTCATTCACTGCCTACTGAAATGGAAATGTAGATCAAAATCATTCACTTACCCTTTCACTTCACGATCTTATAATTCCTATCTTTCACAAAAAAAGGAATTTTCATCGCTGTCATCACTCAGTTGAGTCAGTAGATGCAATAATTCATCATCCATGATGTAAAAGTCGGGAAAATGCTGATGTCAGTAACATGACTTCAAAAATTCGCATCGATCGAACAAAAACAAGCTCGTTGCCAAAACAGGTCAGAGTACACTCCTTACTCATCACTTCGCGATCTCAAAAGTCCCATCTTTCACAAAAATACGACTATTCATCGCTTTCCTCATCCATATTATAAAAATCGCGAAAATGCCGAAGTCGGTCACTAATTTTCAAAAATTCATATCTTCCAAACCAATCGGCCTAGAAGCCATTGCAAGCAACAGGGCGGAAGTGTAATCTATTGCGAAAGCGAGGCTGAAGCGCCCACGTGACTGCCATGCGATAGAAACAAAATGGAAGCGCCCAAACTGGCCACGTGGAATCCGTACGTTCCCAAACGTTCTCGGCATTTACGATCCGATTTTTTTCTGAACGTTCCCGAAAGTTCACCGCATAAGAGAGTTAATAGACGCTGTTTTCATGCCTGGCGCATTTACGCGGCGTTAACTCTCACACCATTTTCCAGTGGCCTACCTCCTGCGACGGTGTGGACAGCGCGGAGATCAGCTGGGCCACGATGGGCTTGACCTTGGGGTTGTCTGTGTCCAGGTGGTGCGCCAGGTTCCCCATCAGGATGACGATGCTCTGCCGCACCGTGTCGTTGCTGGCCGTGTCTGGCGCCGTGGCCAGGAAGTTCTCAAACACCGGCAGCAGCTGGTTCACGTTTTCCTGAAGGGAGGAGGGGGGAGGAGAAAAAAGAATCAAAGAGAGTGGCAGATGAGAGGAAGTTACAAACACAGAACTTCCAGACTGTGGGGGAACTATTGATACAAAAGGCCCCCCGGTATCCCCACAGAGGGGGGGAAAGAAACGTATGACTTATGACTTATGAAATGACAAGGTCAATGCCCAGAAAATCATAAAAGTGTACAACACTCACCTTGCCGTGGGCGTTGATGGCAGCCAGGGCGGCGTCCCTCATGTGCGAGCGGACCTCCTGGGAGCGGTCCCCCAGCGCCTCAGGCACGTAGAAGTCGAACAGCTTGCCCACCTCCCCCTGGGGCAGCAGGGGGGCTAACTGCGCCAGGGCCAGGGCCACGCCCGACCGCGCCGGCCACTGGTCGGGGGCCTGCTCCTCCATCTTGCGGCCCAGCGGGTCCACTTTCGGGGGCGGCAGCTGTGAGAATGGGAGATGCAGAAAAACGTTTCACTGGATGATAGAAAATGTAGGAAAGGTAGAGAGACTGTGAAGAAGACAGACAGTTTGAGGACAACTTTAACATCGGCATGGATGCTTCTTTGGCATAGTCACAGAGACAGACTTATATCTGTGAAATTTGGGCTGCTCTCCCCCGGAGAACCCACGGGGAACCTTCCTTCCCTACAAAAATCCTTCTACGCCCGACCGCGCCGGCCACTGGTCTGGGGCCTGCTCCTCCACCTTGTGTCCCAGAGGGTCCACTTTCGGGGGTGGCAGCTGAGAAATGGGCGATGCAGAAAAAGATTCAGTGAATGATAGAAAATGTAGGAAATACTGTGAAGAAGATAGTTTGAGGACAACTTTAACATCGGCACGGATGCTTCAACTGTGAATGCGTCGTTTTAACGGACGAAACGGTGACAAAAGCTCTGAAAACAGACAAACACATGGCAGGATGTTCGGCAGTGAATATTTTCGCGCTTGGTGGGAGTGTAGAGGGATGTCATGGGTGAAAGTATTCTAATAAATCCAATAATAAATAGAATAAAATGAACTAACATAGAGGCGTTGCTGGTAGAGCTTCAGCAGCTGGTCCAGGACCCCCGGCACGGAGTGGGGATGCTTCCCGAGCACCTGTGCCAGGGTGAGGGCGGCGGCCTTGCGCACCAGCTCCACACTGTGGTCCACGTCCTCCAGCACGGCCTGGTCCAGCTTCTCCATGGGATCCTCCAGGTCCAGCTCTGTGCGCAGCCTGCAACCAACAACCTTCTTCTTCTTCTGCTGCGTTCCCAGGCCATAGGGCCATAATCAGGCATCAGAATAGTCTTCTTCTTCTGCGTTCCCAGGCCATAGGGCCATAATCAGGCATCAGAATAGTCTTCTTCTTCTGCGTTCCCAGGCCATAGGGCCATAATCAGGCATCAGAATAGCCTTCTTCTTCTGCGTTCCCAGGCCATAGGGCCATAATGGCAGCCCTGAAAGTGGCGAGCATTTAAGTCGCCATGGCGAGTGGAAAAAAAATTGGCGAGTTTATAATTCACTTCACCCGCCAAATGCAAGTGGGCAAAAACCGATGTTCTTTCTCGCGCGAGATTCCTTTCCCAATCCATGTTTTCCCACGCACCGGAAATACGCAATTTGCGTGCTCGCCAGCCAGTGCATGTTCGAAAAAGGTCTGAAAAAGGAGAGTGAACAAGCCTGGTTCAAGTATAGACCTGTGGTAAGTTATCTGCCTTATTTTCCATACTGTGGTTTCTTTACAAAAAATGTGCACAGTTAGTTTGGCTGGTAAAACTTTTGGTTTGGCTGGTAAAAATAATAAGTTACCCAACATTTTCCACTTTCAGGGCTGAATGGGTAAGGTACTTATGTGTCCGGTTTTCAGTTTTCACTGGCCTCCCCGCTGCGCACAGCCGACACATTCCGATTTCAGAGGAGCTCAAAGGAGAAAAAATATTTGGAAGACTTTTTTTCCAAAAAAAGGCAGGAGAATGGGCCAATAATAAGTCAGAAAGATAGTAGACGATAGAAAGCAAAGGGAAAAGGCAGAGTCCGAGAGAGTGGCGCAGATTAGAGGAAGTTACAAACACAGAACTTCCAGAAGGTGGGGGAACTATTTGTACGAAAGAGAGCCAACAGTCAATCAGCACGGGCTCAAACTTCAAATCTCAAAAAAGAAAATTGATCAGACCGCTTTGCCTGTACAAAAGGAGACATGAGGGGGGGAGTTTCACAAGAGCAGGCGCTGGGAACAGTTAGCGCAATTCAGAGGAACCTTACGCCACATAAGTCCTCGGGACAGTGCAAAGAACTCTAGCTTAACCCCCGGACACTTGATAATATTAGTGACCCTTCCGGCTTGGGGCTTAACCTTTTCAGACAGATAAAAGTCTTGTATAATCCTTTCGGATTTCATTGTTTTCATACATATTTTGTTTTGGCGCCATTGAGCTGCTTTTCGTATTGTTGCATAATCTGTTATGCAGATTTGTGAGTAAATAAAATACAAGTGTACAAATAATTCTGAACCCTTTGGTCAGACGGATGAGAGTGGAAGTTTTGTAATTTTCATGTGAAAACCTACTTCTCTCTGTCTGCCATTTAGAGCAAATCTACCACTTGTATTTCATTCAATCATACGAACCAGAACCCGGGCAAAAATATAAATCTATTACTGTAGATGAAAAGGAGCCGGGAAGTCGCTCATCTCCCACACCCTAGAGAAGTGGGCTCAAAGGAAAATTTTCTCATTGAAAATTGAACTCTTTAAAAGTCTTCCCCTAGAGACCACCTTTAGCCCATTCCCTGTCACAGTCCTGTAGAATTGTAGAGCTTCATAGACTTAGTGACTCACACTTGCGCGATCTGCTGAATGGACTCGTCTTGGTCGTTGCAGGCGATCCAGACTCGCTTGGCGATGTGCATGGCAACTTCGTAGTCGTCATCTTCCTCTGGCAGCACTTCGTACAGTTGACGGAGAGACTGTGACGTAAATATGCAAAGACAATGATCATATAGTTTGTGCATGCACGCAAGTGCGCACGCGCGCACAAACACACGGCTATGCACACAAATCTGCACACACAGAAACAAACATTGTGAACAAACTACGTTGAAAATGAATTAAAACAAACAAAAGCAATGCAACTCGAAGCCAACAACCTGTAGCGAGGCCTACCTCACAGCAGAGCAGGGCAATTCATGAACTTTCAACAGTTCCAATACGCACACACGCACACCTACCTGTAGCGAGGCCTCCCTGACAGCAGCGCAGGGCGACTCCAAAGCCTTCAGCAGTTCCAACACACACACACACACACGCACACACACGCACACGCACACACACACACACACACCTGTAGTGAGGCCTCCCTCACGGCAGCACAGGGCGACTCCAAAGCCTTCAGCAGTTCCAGCACACACACACACACACACACCTTTAGCGAGGCCTCCCTCACGGCAGCACAGGGCGACTCCAAAGCCTTCAGCAGTTCCAGCACACACACACACTTACACACACACACACACACTACACACACACACCTGTAGCGAGGCCTCCCTCACGGCAGCACAGGGCGACTCCAAAGCCTTCAGCAGTTCCAGCACACACACACACACACACACACACTTACACACACTTACACACACACATGCACCACAACATAAGTACATCCTCACTTTGCTTACTCGTGAGTCAAAAAGCACTACACAATCAAAGTCAGAAAGCACTACACAATCAAAGTCACCCACCTGTAGCGAGGCCTCCCTGACAGCAGTGCAGGGCGACTCCAAAGCCTTCAGCAGTTCCAGCACCTCGGGCTGGGTCGCCGTGGCAGCACCCTCGTCGCCATTGGCGCAGGCGGCTAATTTTAGCAGCGCCGCCGACGCCCTCTGCTGGAGGTTCATCTCCATGGTGCCCACCACCGACAGACACAGCGCCACCAGCTTGTGGCGGGGAAGGAACTCCGGGTCCATCTGGGAGGAAAAAGGAAGCGTTTTCAAACATTATTACACAGTGGAAAACGTCGCGGTGAAAAAAAAAGAGGTAGATTTTAATTAATCTTACTATCTATTTTAACTAATGGATCTAGTCTTATCTTCCATTCACTTAATCGCTTTCTATAAAAGTGACCACATGTGTCTAACTGGAAGTTAAGTGGATTGGGGGTTGGGGTGATAAGACAATCACAAGAATTTTTCTGTCTTCCAAGCTAATCTTGAACAAACATGCACTAGTAGTGGAATGGTAAGGATGATAGAATAGATGGTGAGGTTTTGCGTACACGCGTGCATGCGTCCTTTACCGTGGCTGCAATCCGCAATTGAAGATGCAGCATCTCAAATGTCCACCCTTCCTCCTTGAAAACAATAGCTTCCTTTCTCATCGAGTTTTGTTTGCAAGGGAGACCAGTGAAAACTGAAAACCGGACATATACATACCTTACCCATTATGGCCATGTGGCCTGGGAACGCAGAAGAAGTATGTACCTTACCCATTATGGCCATGTGGCCTGGGAACGCAGAAGAAGTATGTACCTTACCCATTATGGCCATGTGGCCTGGGAACGCAGAAGAAGTATGTACCTTACCCATTATGGCCATGTGGCCTGGGAACGCAGAAGTATGTACCTTACCCATTATGGCCATGTGGCCTGGGAACGCAGAAGAAGTATGTACCTTACCCATTATGGCCATGTGGCCTGGGAACGCAGAAGAAGAAGAAAAAAGATAGGAAAACAACAACATATGGCGTAAGTATGAGATATTTAAGTAAACAGTGTGGCAAGATTTATGATTCATTTATAATACATGTTCAGTGGAACCTCCCTTATAAGACCCCCGTTACAAGACTCCCTCCCATTAAAGACCTACCTCTCCGAGACATTGCCCTTCTTTGAAAGTATTAAAATTACCTCCCTTATATTTATACAACTCCCTCCCATTTAAGACCTCATTTTGGATGATTTTTGAAGGTCTTATAAATAAAGGAGGTTACACAGTATTATTAAATATTTCCCATCTGTTTCATCACAAAGCTCCAAAGAAATTCTCGCCATCTAACATATACAGAGGAAGCTCCCTTATAAGACCTCCCATTATAAGACTCCCTCCCATACAAGACCTACTTCTCTGAGACATTGCCCTTCTTTGTAAGTATTAAAACTACCTCCCTTATAAGACCTTAAAAAAATCATCCAAAACAAGGTCTTATAAGGGAGGTTCTACTGTAATAATAATGACGGTGAAGATTATGATCAGGATAATGGTGTTGATGCTTTTACTACACAAGACATTGCCCTTCTTTGTAAGCATTAATATTACCTCCCATATAAGACCCCTCCCTTATAAGACCTCATTTGGGATGATTTTTGAAGGTCTTATAAGGGAGGTTCCACTGTATTATTAAATATTTCCCTTCTCTGTTTCATCACAAAGCTCCAAAGAAATGCTCGCCATCTTATGATCTAACGACGATATAATTTCCCCAGTTTAGCCCCTTTGAGATCGGCGCTACGTGACGTACCAGGGTGCGCGAGTCATCGGGGAAGTCGGGGGAGCGCCTCATGTCTGCGTGCAGCGCCACCAACTGGAGAGCCTTGGCGCACACGTCTGGGTCGGCGTTCACCACCTGCCCATGGGACTTCAGTAAACATCTGGTGTATCACCTTCACCAAGAAACATTGTTGTCAACTTGGAATCGGTTGCCTCACTCTCTCAGATACTCACCCTCTCTGCCCACATTCAAACGCCACCCCAAAACGTATCTGTTTGCTAAGCAACTACTACTAATCCCTCCCTTCACGAAGTTTCTGTCTTTGACACGTTTATGTGCTCTTTAGCTAAATCTTTCCAATCCTGAAGTGGTGACCACATTAACCCCTTCACTGCCGAGCCCGTTTCCGGTTCCGGGGCAACTATTTGCCAAGCTGTTTTAGGTCGGGGAAGGTCGCGGAGTCTATCGCAAAACATTATCAATAACAGTGCATATAACCTATGCTTTTCTGAAAGGGAATTGAATATACCATCCTTTGAGAACACTCTCACATGCATTCAAACATACTGTGAAAAGCGTATGGATAGAAAAAGGAAAACTCTTAGAATAACCCTATGACGGATATTTCCTTGACAGGGCAGTTTATAGGTTACCGGAAGTTGACGGAAATATCCGTGACGGGGCAGTGAAGAGGTTAAACTTAATTTACAGGATGGGTGGGGATAGTGTTGGAACTGCATATCTATCATCTTGTTTTAATCTGCCATCAGTTTGGGCAGAAAATGTGTGATTTTTTATGACTATTGTTCCAGATGACAAGATGGCCAATCCTGAAGACTCTTTCTAACTGGTAGCAGAATTTCTTATCCCAGGCATGGTAGTGGGGGGGCAAAGTGAGTTTCGCAGAAGAATATCCAACCGATTCTGCATTTCATTTGAAAAATGTCGACTCAAACTAAAATGATGAAGTTGGGCGTCAAAATGAAGAAGAAGAAGAAAAAGAAGCACTAGGATCACAAATCTGGAAACTTGTGGCGTGAGCTAGGCCGCGCACGACTGCTAACTTCGGCGGGAAGTTGCTTGTTCAGTCATTCATATCCGGTACAGCGAAGCGATTGCATAGGTTTTAACGCACATAATTTTTAGGCACCCGAGCGAATTTTTACCCCAACTTTTTTTTTTTTTTTGGGTGGGTGGGTGGGTCAAATTTTCACTTTCGCAGGTTTTCCGCGTTTCGCGGAGGTCTACCATGCCAGTTATCCTCATTTCAGGAGCATGCCTGAACTACTTTCACACACATGCTCTGGACATTATTACCTTGGCCCCGTTCTTCAGGACGGAGGCCAGGAGGTAGTAGAAAAGGCCGACGGCGGACGCCGGGAAGAGGCGGGGGCGCTGGCGACCGGGATCCACGTAGTCCAGGAGCAGGTTGATGGTTCGGGTGGACTGGGCGGAGAGCTTCTCCTCCTCCCACTCCGTTGGGGTGCTGCAGGCTGGCTCCAGGAGACGAAGCGCCACGTTGCTCACCAGAACCGCTGAAACGCAAATAATTACAATATTAATGATACAGTGGAACCTCCCTTATAAGACCTCCCATTATAAGACTCACTCCCATATAAGACCTACTTCTCTGAGACATTGACCTTCTTTGCAAGTATTAAAATTACCTCCCTTATAAAAACCCTCCCTTATAAGACCTTAAAAAATCATCCAAAGCAAGGTCTTATAAGGGAGGTTCTACTGTAATAATAATGACGGTGAAGATTATGATAAGGATAATGGTGTTGATGCTTTTACTACACAAAAGCATGCACATACAGTGGAACCTCCCTTATAAGACTCCCTCCCATATAAGACCTACTTCTCAGAAACATTGCCCTTCTTTGTAAGTATTAAAATTACCTCCCTTATAAGACCTCCCATTATAAGACTCCCTCCCATATAAGACCTGCTTCTCTGAGACATTGCCCTTCTTTGTAAGTATTAAAACTACGACCCTTATAAAAACCCTCCCTTATAAGACCTCATTTTGGATGATTTTTGAAGGTCTTATAAGGGAGGTTCCACTGTATAAGACTCCCTCCCATATAAGACCTACTTCTCTGAGTCATTGCCCTTCTTTGTAAGTATTAAAACTACCACCCTTATAAAACCCTCCCTTATAAGACCTCATTTTGGATGATTTTTGAAGGTCTTGTAAGGGAGGTTCCACTGTATAAGACTCCCTCCCATATAAGACATTGCCCTTCTTTGCAAGTATTAAAATTACCTCCCCCATAAGACCTCATTTGGGATGATCTTTGAAGGTCTTATAAGGGAGGGTCCACTGTACAAGCTCACACACATGCATGCCAAAGACTGTACAGGGGAAGATAAACATCCGGTCTCTTTTCCCTATATGAGTAGTGAGGACAGAAACACTGGTTATGTCCCTTTGAAACGTGACACATTTTACACATCGATAGGCCAGTTGAATTCTCCGTTCAAGTTCCAGTCCGAGTTTTTGGATAGGCTCCACTGTGAATAGTGTACACGTCCGCACTAACGATAACTCTATCAGCCCGGTTCGCCGAGCTCTTAAGTAATCCATCTTATTTTTCTTACCCTTTTAGAATACCTTTGTGCATGCTCACACACAGAGAATGCTATGGGTAGTGACAAATGGTGGTGGGGACAAAATGTGGGAGGCGAGAAAGGGACGTTTCTGCAATTTCCAGCACCATGGGGGCGAATACATTCGCCCAAGACATCACTCTACATACACTCCCACCAATTGCAAAGACATTCACTGCCAAGCACCCTGCCATGTGTTTTGTCTGTAGTTTAGAGCTTTTGTGACTGGTTCTGCCATTACAGCAATGCATCCGCACACACAAAAATAGTTACTGCCCTCTTTTCGTTTGAGATGCAACGGACAACCAAGAATGTCAAAAAATACATCAGGCATCAGAACTGTCAGAGGATCAGCTAATTTCAGAGGATTGAGAATTTCTGACAGAGGCTTGACTTTTTTATTTATTGAGTGTGATCTTTTCTGTTAACCCTTACGCCGCCAGACATTTGTCAGCCAAAAAATACCATTAAACTTAACCTGGGTAGAGAGAAAAAATATCCGCAATATCACGAATTCCTCTGTGACATGCATAACATTGGGCCTATGCTTACCTCCCCAAATTACGAAACTAGGGTCTTCAGATAACAGGCCCTGATTTGATGCTTTTTTTAGTGACATAGATGTTAAACCATTGTGGTGCTAAAATGCGACTTTGGCGATGAAAGTGTTAAATAGCATTTTAAAGCGATTCCTCACTGCATCAAGCCTTTTTGGTGGTGTTGGGAATTGATTTCAGTGTTGTCCCTCTACAGTCTGGGGCCTTGATGGCCCTTTTACCGCGGTTTTCAGAGGATTGGACTTCAGACTGTTCTGATGCCTGATACATGGCGATAGAAGAGTGTTAACCCTGATCGGCAGATTATTATTATTATTATTATGTACTTTATAGTCACAGAGGCATCTCTGTGAAAATCGGTTGCTCCCTCCCACCTGGAGAGTGTGTCGCACACACTTTTTGGGGGTTTTTTGCATGCGATTTTTTTGTGTGTGATTGATGAGGAAGGAAAGAGGGGGGGGGGGGTAAATTTTGACCACATGACAACTTTTTCATTGCCACTGGGTTTAATGTGTGCTAAGTGCATGGGCACACGGGACCTCGGTTTATCGTCTCATCCAAAAGACTCCACGTTCAGACCATATGGCCTAGTGCAAAGTGAGAGGAAAAATCCCCTGTACCCAGGTTCGAACTCGGGTTTACTTGACACGAAGCGAACGCGTTACCACTGTGCCACTGTACACATAGAGGCCACTGTAAAAAAAACACCCACAAAAAACTGAATTCAGGCACAAACCATACACACACAAACAAAAGTATTTTTCCTAACCCAGGTACTTACCCAGGCCTGGATCATCAAAGGCCACCTGCCCCAGACCAAAAAGACCTAGCTCTCTCTCTCTGTCTTTCCGTCTCTCTCTCACACTCTCTCACTCTCCCTCTCTAACTCTGTCACATGCACAAGCACTCTCTGTCTCTCACCCAGGCACTCACCCAGGCTTGGATCATCAAAGGCCACCTGCCCCAGACCAAAAAGACCTAGCTCTCTCTCTCTCTCTTTCCGTCTCTCTCTCACACTCTCTCTCTCTCCCTCTCTAACTCTGTCACATGCACAAGCACTCTCTGTCTCTCACCCAGGCACTCACCCAGGCTTGGATCATCAAAGGCCACCTGCCCCAGACCAAGAAGACCTATCTCTCTCTCTCTCTTTCCGTCTCTCTCTCACACTCTCTCTCTCTCCCTCTCTAACTCTGTCACATGCACAAGCACTCTCTGTCTCTCATCCAGACACTCTCCCTGGCTTGGACAGCCAAAGGTGTCCTGCCCCAAACCAAAAAGACCTCTCTCTCTGTCTATCTGTCTATCTCCCCTCTCCTCTCTCTCATCCAGGCTCACTCATGTTATGATCATCAAAGGCTACCTGACCCAGACCAAGAAGACCTGGTTCTCTCTCTCTCTCTCTCTCTCTCTCTCTCTCTCTCTCTCTCTCTCTCTCTCTCTCTCTCTCTCTCTCTCTCTCTTCCCCTCTCTCTCTCCCCTCCCCCTCTCTCTCCCCTCCCCTCTCTCTCTCCCCACATCCCCTCTCTCTCTCTCTCACCCAGGCACTCACCCATGCTAGGATCATCAAAGGCCACATGCCCTAGACCAAGAAGACCTGATTCTCTCTCTCTCTCTCTCTCTCTCTCTCTCTCTCTCACACACACACACACACAAGCATTCTCTCTGTCTCTCCCTCTCTCTCACACACACACACAACAGTCTCTGTCTCTCTCTCTCTCTCACTCGCATTATTTGTGCCATTGTCAATAAAACAATGTCTGAAGCGTCAGAAGCGTCTCTCACTCACACAAGCACTCTCTCTCTCACTCTCTCTCCCCCCCCCCCCTCTCTCACCCATGCTGGGATCATCAAAGGCCACCCGGCCCAGGCCCAGGAACACCTGGCTGACGCGGGGGGCAGCCAGCGGTGACTGCAGGAGGGGCACCAGGAGGTCAGTCAGCCCGTTCATGTAGTAGCAGCACTCCTCGGGGGACCCCCGCAGGGCTGACTCCAGCAGCCCACAGCCGCAGCACAGCTGCTGGTACAACTGCACGACGAATCAGGGAGAGAAAGACAAATGCGGTAAAAAAAATTCAACCCCAAAACTATTTTTAAAATATATAAAAAAGTTCTACCCAAAAGTGCAAAAATTTGCCCCATAAATTATAGTAAAGCATTCATCCCAAAACTGTTAAAATTTTAACCCCGAAAACTGGTTAAAAAAATTCACCCCCCAAAACTGGTAAAAAAAAATTCACCCCCCAAAACTGGTAAAAAAAAATTCAACCCCCAAAATTGGTAACAAATTTTAACCCCCAAAACAGTTAAAATTTCAACCCCCAAAACTGGTAAAAAAAAAATCACCCCCCAAAATTGGTAACAAATTTTAACCCCCAAAACTGGTAAAATTTCAACCCCAAAACTAGTTAAAAAAGAAAGTCAAAAGTCATCCCCAAACGGTAGAAATTCAACGATACACACTTTCCACCCAAAACAGTAAAACAATTTTGAAAAGGTCAAAATTCAAGTCAAACTAGTAAAAATTCAACCCCAAAGCAGTAAAAGCGCAACCCAAAATAGTAAGAATTGTAACCCAAAATGGTAAACATTCAACACACAATGATATAATTCAACCCCAAACTATAAAAAAAATATATATATATAATTCAACCCCAAACAAAAACAAAAAAAAGTCTGAGACTGTCGCTGGGCCGACAACAGTTCCTCCTGCTTCCTGGTTAGCTTATGTACATGTTCGACAACAGGCTGACGCACACTCACACACATACCCCAGTCAGTCGCTGCCTGGTCTCAGACTCTGTCGCTGGGCCGCCAACAGTTCCTCCTGCTTCTTGGTCAGCTTATGTACTGGTTAGACAACAGGCTGGCACACACACACACACACACACACACACACACACACACACACACACACATACCCCAGTCAGTCGCTGCCTGGTCTCAGACTCTCTCTGTCGCTGGGCCGCCAACAGTTCCTCCTGTTTCTTGGACAGCTTCGGCATCGCCTCCGTCTTCTTTCCCTGCTTCTTCTCCATCTCCTGGGAAATATAAGAGGAACATGTCAGTGAGAAGTGTGTGTGTATGTGAGTGATAAAGAGAGAGAGAGAGAATGTGTGAGAGAGAAACGAAAAACGAAAACGAAATTTTAATTAACCAGAGAACATGAGATAAGCAAGTTACATGCTTTTTTCCACCCAGCCCTGGGGAAAAATAAAAGTAAATGCAGAAATGAGAAGAAACGGGAGGGAGGAGGGGGGAAGTGGCATAGAGGGGGATAAGGATAGGGAAATTTGGGAACTTAAAGTACAGGCAAAAAAAACACCACAAAAAATGTCACATCATGCAAACATAAATTCAGCAAAGGATAACTCTCCTCATCATTATCGTTATCAGTAATAAAAATGATGATGAGAGTTATCCTTTGCTGATGTGGGAGAGAGAGAGAGAGAGAGAGAGAGAGAGAGAGAGAGAGAGAGAGAGAGAGAGAGAGAGAGAGAGAGAGAGAGAGAGAGAGAGAGAGAGAGAAGAGAGAGAGAGAGAGAGAGAGAGAGAGAGAGAGAGAGAGAGAGAGAGAGAGAGAGAGAGAGAGAGAGAGAGAGTGCGCATTAGATCCGCAATCCACAAGTTCCATATGTGTTCCAGCACCACGAAAGGGACATTAAGTTGCTGGGCTAGTTTCTCACAACAGGCTTGCAAAGTCAAAAATCTCTCAGGGGTATTTTCGTGTTCTCTAACTCCTTATTTTTCATATTTTCATAGGACACGCTTTAATATTATGGTCTCTAAATGGTCTTATAAGTGCTTTCAAACAAGTAGGTCAATGTATTTTCTTCAGCCAGGCTAGACTTTAGACTGTGTTTTCTCAAAATGGCCGACGCTCACCCTACTAACTTTAAATGCTCATAACTCTGGAACGGAAAAAGATATGAGAATGGTTCTTGTATCATTAAAAAGAGAACCGTTTGAAGTTTTCAGATGTACAATTTTCTCGTTTCAGTCCCCATAAGTCGGAGTGTGGCTGCCATGAGGCGGGGTAATAAAAAACGGTCACACACGTAATGTTCTCATCCGTAGCTGATGCACTTGTACCATAGTATGTAAGTGCTTCCGCTGTTGGGATGATCCCTGGAGTCTTTTAGCCAGGGTAGGCCAACAAACAACAAACAGAGAGAGGGAGAGTTTGTTAATGTGAGACAGTGAGGCATGGATTATAGAGACAGAGTTCGTGCATGGAAGAGAATTCCATAAAGATTGTGTCCAAAGTTGAGATGCTCTGTGCATGGGTTTATTGGATTGTTTCGATTTGTTTTGTGAGTTATACATACAACTTACAAAGACTGTGAAATATTCCCTAGTCTCGTTTTCGCATGCAATAAATGTTACTACAAAAAAAAAAGTTAAATAAACTTGTAACTTTTTTCCACTTCAATATCTTCAACAAAAGAAAAGAACAGAAAAGGGTGATGGTTTTAACCCTTTCACCGCCAATGTCGCAGTTTGGCACCACAGTGATTGAACA
Organism: Phymorhynchus buccinoides; assembly: GCA_017654935.2. Lineage (NCBI taxonomy): Eukaryota > Metazoa > Mollusca > Gastropoda > Neogastropoda > Raphitomidae > Phymorhynchus > Phymorhynchus buccinoides. The sequence goes on along the minus strand of CM065702.1, from coordinate 11,444,010 downwards.
CCCATGTCATGAAACAAAATCTTGAAATGAGGGTCTGTTACCCAATGATCTTGGGTTCTTAATTTTGAGAGGTAAGGATAGGCCTTATTTCAAATATATCACAAAAGAATCCCCAGTATTTCAGACAGAAATCTTATCTCTAACCATGTAAGTTTAATGGAAAATTTTGGCTAAAAAATGGCTGGCGGCGAAAGGGTTTTAAATGGAAAAAGCAACAACAACAAAACGTAAAACAAAATGAAGGCTTACTTTTCTCAGTTCCAGTTCCGCCATCTGTTCGGCGTAGGAATACAGCTTGTTCTCTCGCCTAACATTCTGCTCCGCTCCGCTGGACTTCATGGCGCTGAAATCAACAAGTTTAACAAAAAAAAATTTAAACAAACAATAAAACGTTGTTTTACACTTTAACACAAAACTTTTTTTGGTAAAGGTCAAGATGTGCCCCCCCCCCCCATTTCTCGGTTAATTGTATTTTTCCGTTTTTGCCTTTCTTACCATACATAAAGCTGTATTTTACTATTTTTAGGAACCTTTTTAGCTAATAACCTTTTTGGAATACTAACCCTATCCCTAACCCTAACCCTACCCCCCACCCCATAAGACGAAAAAACGTAACGAACCACAACTGTGACAAATCGCTGTGTACTGCAGTACATAGTGGGGGGGTAGGGTTAGGTTTAGGGCTAGGGTTAGGGTTAGTATTCCAAAAAGAGAATTAGCTGAAAATGTTCCTAAAATACAGCTTTATGTATGGTAAGAAAGGCAAAAACGGAAAAATACAATTAACCGAGAAATGCAGGGGGGGGGGGGCACATCTTTACCTTTACCCTTTTCTTTTATTATTATAAAGAAAGTAAACACAAAATTCTGTAGAATAAAGAGGTTGAGGAATTTTTATTAATTCTACTATCTATTTTATCTATATACTTACCATTCCACTACAAAGTGCATATTTGTACAAGATTAGCTTGGAAGACAGAAATAAAACCAAGAGTGTCTTACTACCACAACTCCCAATCCAGGTAACTTCCGGTTAAGCAGACTACTCACTTTCTTGAAAGCAAGCATCTAATAAAAAGGGAAGGTACACGTTCAAAAACCATTAGGAGGGAGGTGGGTGGGTCAATTAAATGTAGTGGAATGGTAAGTATATAGATAAAATAGATAGTAGAATTAATAAAAATTCCTCAATCTATTCTATCATCCTTACCATTCCACTACAAAGTGCATGATTACCAACAAGGAGGTGGGTAATGGTTTAGCACTACTCTGAGAACCATGGAACAAACCATGACAGAGATACCACATAAACACACACATACCATCTAAAATAAGAAGGTAAAACAGCAAATCATGTTTACATATCCCCCAAAAGACATAAGTCTATAAAAACAAACAGACAATAAGTCAAAACCTCAAAAGGACACCGTCTTGGAGGACAACACAGCACGTCGAATGCCAAACTTGTTGTCCTGCCGGAGAGTAGAAAACTCGCGCAGGCAGAAAGAGGTAAATGTAGTCTCCGACTTCCAGAAGGCGGAGGACATAAGGAAGGGACTGGAACACCCCTGACCAAGACTAGTGAGGTGCTAATAGCCCTAACTTCGTGAGCCCGTATACCTGGGGGCGCAGAACGATCGGCGTGGGAGTAGGCTAGTCGAATCAACTCGACTAACCAGCGAGCCAAAGTGGCCTTACGGATATCATTTGAATAGTTGGAATTCAAAGAAATGAAAAGGCGGCGTTTCTGGCTACGGAACGAGAGTGAACGAAGGAGATATGCCCGCAAACAGCGAACCGGACACAGACATTTTCCTCATCGTCCGGAGCGAGGATGTTAGAGAGACTTTCGATAACAACCAACGGAGAAGCTTGCTGAGCCGATTGATTTTTCGCACGGAATTCCGGTAGAAAAGCCAGGGAGATCGAGGAACCATCCTCCGCGAATTCATAATCATTAACTAAACCGCTAAGAGCGTGGATACCACTCACACGTCTCGCTAAGGCAAGACTAACGAGGAAAAGCGTTATAACAGAAAGAAGCTTAAAAGATAACGAAGAAAGCGGTTCACATTCTGACCTGAGAAAGTGAAGCACAAGAAAAAACGTCCCATAGCGGAAGTCTGATGGTTGGGCGAATCGACTTATTACGCAAACCATCCAAAAAAATGGGAAACCAAGACAGAAGAAGCAAAGGAAGGTTGACGACCAGTAGCAATCGAAATAGTGCTAACTGCCGACTTATAACCTGACAAGTTTGGTCCAAGAGGCCCTTCTCATTATGCAAATGAGACGAAAAGAAAACAAACTGAGCACCAGTCGGGTGCAAAGGAGAAAAAGACTCATTGAACAGAAATTGAACCAAGAGGTCCAACGCAAGGAATACAAGGTATTCATGCTTTGACGACGGGATTGAAGAATCACTTCAATGGTTTCACCTTTCAGACCCTGTGACCGCAATCCTGACCGCAAAGTAGCCAAGCGGTCAGGTGAGGGACGGCAGGATTTCGATGTGGAACGCCTGTCCGCGGTTGAACAAGTGACTTGGTGACAACTGGAGGGGAACACCCGGAACGTGGGTGAGAGCTAACAGCTCGGGGAACAACGGACAGTTTCCCATCCTGACGCTATGAGGATCAGAGCAGGACGCTCCCGAGCACACCTTTCCAACACCTTTGGAAGAAGAGCTGTGGATGGGTAGGCGTAGGCCCACAGACCCGTCCACTGGAGACTGAAGGCATTTCTTGCCCATGCCAAGGGATCTGCCAACGGGGAGACGAAAAGCGGAAGACGCCGGCTGAAGCGAGTTGCAAACAAGTCGATGTGTGGGTTTCCCCACATTGACCAAATGGGTTGAAGGACCTGATGGACGAGAGTCCACTCCGTTGCATCCGTGAAAAGGAATTCTTGATGGTGGAGAGGCCGACTGGGAACAGAGGACCCCAGCCAAACCAGATCCAACCACTGGAGAACTGAGCCACGAAACCACGAGCCCAAAACAATCTGAGATTCCAGAGGAAGATGAGAAACCCTGAGTTCCGCACACTTTCGTTGTAACGGACGCCTGTGCAGACGTCCCAGAGGCAAGAGGTCTGCCAAAGACTCCATGATGCCCAGCAACTTGAGAAGTTGACGAACCGTTGCTGAACCTGCCAACAGAACACTTTCCCGAAAGGACTGAATGGACTGGATCTGATCCGGAGACGGACAGACCGTGAACGTCTGGGTATTGAAGACCATCCCCAGAAATTTGAATTCCTGGGCCGGAGTCTAATCCGACTTTTTGACGTTCATGTTGAAAACCAACCTGGACGGACAGGTCCTGGAGCTCCGAAGTGTGTTCCTGGCACCGGTCCCTGGACTGAGCCGAGGTGAGCCAGCCGTCCAGGTACACCTTGAGCCGGATCCCTCTGGACCCGGCCACGCCGACGAACTCCCTGACCACCATGGTGAAAATCCAAGGGGCCAGAGAGAGCCCGGAGGGAAGGGCTACGAACTGATAAGTCGTGTTCCCCCATACGAACCTCAAGAGATGCCTTCGATCTGGGTGGATCGAAATATGGAAAAAGGCATCCTTGAGGTCTATGGAAGTCGCCCAATCCCCCGGCTGGATGAAGTTGTGAACCGAAGCAGCCATCTCCATTCTGAACGCCATGGGGCGCAGAAAAGCATTGAGAGGAGACAAGTCCAGCACTGGACGGAACTCACAGTTCTTCTTTGGTACAGTGAACATGCGCGAGTAGAAACCCGGGCCTGGGTTGGGTACTGGAATCACAGCACCCTTGTCCAGAAGGGACTTGACCTCTGCGTCCAAGATCTGAAAGCGAAGAGGATCTGCAGGCGGAGAAAAGACAATCGGCACCCACGAGACAGAAGGGTACCGAAAGCATCATCCTGGGGCAGAACCTGAGTGGACTCCACCGAGACAACATCCTGGAAAAGCAGCCAGGAGATGACAAACTCCGCATGGAGTCACCTAGAGCAGCCAAGGCCGATACAAAAACGGACTATGAGTGGCCGGACCGGGCCACCACACGCTGCTACGCCCTTTCGAACCAGAAAAAATCGAAGTGGCGAGTCTGAGTCAAAAACAAAATGGCCCACATTTGGACAAGACTTGTTCAGAATGGGCAAGCAAAGGATCGATGACGGGAAGAGACAGCTAGTACTAAATGATTAAGATGAGAATCCGCAAAACAGCAGATTCAACCTCTGAACTAGCAAACTGAGAAGCCACGGTACGAATGTGCGACTGCACTTCGTAACCAACTCTACATGCTAAGACCGTTGGAAGGTAAAAATAAAAACTACCTCTGACGTAGGGACAGACCGAAACAGCAACATAGTTGCTATCGCATGACGTCAAATCTAACCAGATGACGCGGAAATGTCCCCACCGAAAAGGAAAACATGTAGACAAAAAGCGAAACAGTGTGCAAACGTGACGTAGACTTAACCCATATCAACGCCACCCAGTCAAACAACTGAGCTGACGGCTGGGCATGGAAGATCATGTTAGCCGGACAGTATAGTTCGATCGGGACGGAACCAGACCAAAAAGGATTACTGGAACGGGTGAACGAGACAACTGGTTGAACAACTCATGGTTGTAATCAGAAGAAACCATGCCTGCCAGAACAGACATCATTCGAAAGAACGGCGAAGCCGGGGCCGTTGCCCCCGCAAAAATTCGTTCAGAAGGAAGACAACAAGGGTACGGTTGAACAACTCTCGGTTGCAACCGTGAAAGAAGGAGCGCAGTAAGGCTGCAAGGCCGCCAGATACCCTTGAATGACAGAAACAGAAGGATCTGAAAAAACCTCTTCCATAGAATCCACCGTGTGACCCGAAGTCGTAACTGACGCCGCTGGTTGAGCTGACTGACCGAAGGAAGAACAACCCGACAAAAGGTCCATAACCTCCTGGTGAGAGTAGGTCCGCTGAAGAACCATACCAGCGGTAACGGGCGTGACCGGTACGGGCTGAGGCAAACGTCCCATGGACTGACTGCCCGCCGTCGTACGGCCCTGGGCCTGGGGACTACCCACGGGAGAGGCCGTAGCCGCCGTGACCGTGGTGGACCCGCGAGACCATGTCGCCGTGGCCGGTCCGCTCCGGAGAACCCCGGGTGCGGATGCCGGCCCGGTGCCTAAGGCACCGAGGCTGCCGTCGCCAGGGACCACCCACGGGAGAGGCCGTAGCCGCCGTGCCCGTGGTGGACCCGCGAGACCATGTCGCTGTGGCCGGTCCGCTCCGGAGAACCCCGGGTGCGGATGCCGGCCCGGTGCCTAAGGCACCGAGGCTGCCGTCGCCAGGGACCACCAACGGGAGAGGCCGTAGCCGACGTGCCCGTGGTGGACCCGCGAGACCATGTTGCCGTGGCCGGTCCGCTCCGGAGAACCCCGGGTGCGGATGCCGACCCGGTGCCCAAGGCACCGAGGCTGCCGTCGCCAGGGACCACCCACGGGAGAGGCCGTAGCCGCCGTGCCCGTGGTGGACCCGCGAGACCATGTCGCCGTGGCCGGTCCGCTCCGGAGAACCCCGGGTGCGGATGCCGGCCCGGTGCCTAAGGCACCGAGGCTGCCGTCGCCAGGGAAGCTACCCCCATTAGCGGCATCGTCCGTTTTTCGGCCGGCATCACCAGGCGTAATGGTGGCATCGGTGGGTACCGCCCGGTTGTCTATAGCTCTGTAAGACAAGTCGGACAGCACCACCGGTTTCTTCGCAGCTTCTTCTTCCAGAACCGGAAGTGCCCGTGCGGTATCATGAACGCCAGGAACCAATGGGGTACGGGAGCTAGCTTGGCTAGAAGAGCCGTACTGACCTTGTTCGGGAAAAACCCGGATGCCGGTTTGCAGCTCCATCCGTGAGAGATCTTCAACGGACAACGAATCCTGGAGTGGAAGACCAACCGTCGAAAAGGCCGGGTCAACGTCCAAAACACCCAACAACATGAGAATCATCCACCGAAATGTGCTGGACCAAACCAGCCGAATCCACTTGGGAGAAGGAGAACGGCATGGCCGAAGACTATTCGCCCGTAGAACGCAAATGAGCCAGCAATTCCGACACCACTTGCTTAGTATCTTGAACCGAACGCGAAGAATGAGACTTACTCGAACTTCTTGACCGAGATTTGACTTGGACAAAGACTTTTCTGAAGGACTAGATTTTAGAAAACGGTCTTTGTCATCCCTGGGAGGAGAAGGCTGAGGTTCCTTAGTTGAACTACTTGAAGGTTTGCTAACTAACGCCGAAGAATCTACAACCTTCTTTAGAAGGAGTAGATTCCATAACGCGAAACCCGAAGCCAGAAGCCACGCCCACCTTTTGACCAACAGGCCCGAAATCTTCACAAAGATTACAACCAAAAAGGGGGGAGGGCCGAACGAACTTACCCAAGTAGCAAAGCAACACAAAGAAAACCAAAGGAAAAACAAAAGACACTCATTAAGCTGAAAGCAGGAGACAAAATTCCTGGAGAAACAGAAAAACAAACCTGCCTTCCATGCTAGCTTGAAAGAAAGTGAGTAGTCTGCTTAACCGGAAGTTACCTGGATTGGGAGTTGTGGTAGTAAGACACTCTTGGTTTTATTTCTGTCTTCCAAGCTAATCTTGTACAAATATGCACTTTGTAGTGGAATGGTAAGGATGATAGAATAGATAGTCACATTATGAAAGTTCAGAATGTTTTGTTCCCATCTGTTCTGTTTTATTCTGCTCTGCTATTTCTTGTCTATTCTGCGTTCTGTTTTTTTATGTTCTGTATTCAGTTCTGCGTTGTTCTTTTCTGAGTTCTGTTCTGTGTTCTGTTCTGTATTCAGTTCTGTAAGTTCTATGTTCAGTTCTGTGTTCATTCAGTTCTGTGTTCTGTTCTATGTTTGGTTATGTGTTCTGTTAGTTCTGTTCTGTATTCAGTTCTGTGTTTTGTTCTGCAAGTTCTATTCTGTTCTATGCTCAGCTCTGTGTTCATTCAGTTCTGTGTTCTGTTCTGTGCTTAGTTCTGCTGTACCATTTTGTCTTCTGTTCTGTTCTGTTCTAACTCATGTTCTGTTCCATGTTCTGTACCATTCTGTCTTCTGTTCTGTTCTTTTCTAACTCATGTTCTGTTCCGTGTTCTGTACCATTCTGTCTTCTGTTCTGTTCTGTTCTTTTCTAACTCATGTTCTGTTTCGTGTTCTGTACCATTCTGTCTTCTGTTCTCTCCTTTTCTGCCCTGTTCTGCTCTTTCACGCTCTGCTCTGATCTACTCATGACGGCTGCCCACATGACGGGGTAATAAAAAAACAGGCACACACATCACACAGTGGTCAAGTGCTCGGCTGTTCGAATGATCCCTGAAGACTTTTAGCCAGGGTACACGGTCACAGTCCAAAATGGTCACAGCAATTTTTGCTCAGGGAATTTCTGGCTAAACGTTTTGATTTTGCTAAGCAGCTTCCGTAAACAGAAATAGGAAAATGTAACCATATAAACCTTGACCTAGAAGAGAAGAAAATGTCTGATATTATTAAAACCAGCGCGGTACTATATAAACAAGCAGTAGGCTAAAAATGTCAGTTTCTGCTTGGCGCTCGCAGCGAAAGCATCCCTTTTCAAACGCAAAAACTAAACTGGCGCAGGCGAAAGCCCGCAGCTAGGAATGTCGCTGGCTTGTTTCTCTCTCTCTCTCTCCCACTCACAACTGACTACCCGATTCCTGGGATCGGCTCTTTTATACCCCAGTTGTGCCTTTAACGATGGGACTGCATGAAAAGCTTCACAGCTTGTTTTGACCCTACTCTACTACTACTACTACTACTACAGCATCTACCGTATTTTACGGACTACAAGGCGCACCTGATTATAAGGCACACCCCCAAAAGTTTACACAAAATTAAGATTTTTTATTATATTTTCTTACTATATTACCAGTCACATTACAGACCTGTTTCCTCTACTCTTTTTCGAGTAGTATTCTACTCAATTTGAACATCTACTACTCTTCAAAACTGAAAATAATGCTCTTTAATTCTTGATTACTACTCATTTTCAGTGAACATTATTTGATGGTTTAATGAACAAAACTACACATGTTGCACCACAACTACTCATTTCAGCTACCCAGATTACTCAAGACTTGTGTAGGGGGCAAACAGGTCTGACATTATAAAGCGAAGGGGTCTCAGTCTAGGAAAAAAAGTATCGCCTTATAGAATGAAATAATGAGGCCAAGAGAGGAGATAACAAAAATTGAACAAAGGGTGAATACTCTCTTTCTAATTAACTCCCCTCCACCAAAGTTGATTACGATACCAATCACCTAGCAGTGCGTGGGTCAAAACCAAAGTGAGACAAACAAAGCATCATGGATGGAAGTTCAGTTTAACGTCGCGTATCGGCTTTCGCCATGTACGACGGGCTGAACAAACCGACCAGAGTATAAACAAAAATTTAGGTTCCTGAATCACTGTCTTAGCCAAAAGGCCGAGAAGCGATCAGTATTTCAGTCCTTAAATAATGACCTTTATGACCATCCACCCACACAGTGCACATCAACAATGGTGGAGAGGACAACATACAAACAAATCAACATCTATCCAAGAGTGGCGTAGCCTTCTAGCCTTGAATATGTTACACATAATCAACACACAACACAGAACAAACTGGTAAGCCTCAAAAGGAAGTTTGGTCAATCAAAGAATGAAACAGTGAGGGCAAGAGAGGAGATAACGAAACTGAACAAAGGGTGAGTAGTCTCTTTCTTCATGATGGATGTTGAGTTTAATTTTACTTATTGCAGCTGTTTTCTGTCTGTTTATTCACAATGCGCATTGGAAAAAAAAATCTCTAAAAAATATTAATTTTTAAAAAAAAGTATCTAATTAACTCCCCTCCATCAACTTTGGTAGAGGGGAGTTAATTAGAAAGAGAGTATTCACCCTTTGTTCAATATCGCCTTATAGTCGGTGAACTACGGCACTCCTCACCTCTCGATGATGGATCGATCGTAGACTTTGACAGGTCAAATGACGGCGCCTCCGGATGTAAGGGGATAACTCCTACTTCCGGATGGTGAGAGTAGCGGCCCTTTGCTATTTTCGTTTTTCTATATGTTATGGTATGGGTTCCAGATTGATAAAAGAATATGCTATTGTTTTGAGTGTTGGTCAGTATGGCTGGAATAGATAGTATCGCCTTGTCGTCGGCAAACTGCGGTGCTCCTCACCTCTCGATGATGGATCGATCGTAGAGCTCCCCCTCGGGCGTGAGGAAGATGCCGTACTCCTCCTTGGTGATCCCCGCCAGGGCGGCGTTTCCCATCAGGCTCGACACGTACACGATCAGGGGGGGCACCACCACTTGAGGGCACACCCGGCACAGCGTTTCCATGGCCCCCGTCACATTCTGTGAAAAAAATAAAATAATGAATAATATTAATCATAATAATAATAATAATAATAATAATAATAATAATGAAGAAGAAGAAGAAGAAATAATAATTATTACCCTTCCTTTCATTATTGCAGGGCTGCCTACTGTCTGCTTGTCCCAGAAAACTGCAACAGGAGCTTGTTAGCCCACTTACAGGGAAACCCATTTAGTACGAGTACGGTTTAAACGAGAGCCCGTGTGTAACGAGTGGTTTCAAAATTCCCGACCACAAGCCTTCTTTTTCCTTGTTAAATAATTCTGCATACAACGAGCTCGCTACAACGAGCAACTTGCATATAACGTACAATTTATTGACTCCCAAAGTCAAGCTTTTATGCAAAAACTACGCGGTTAGAACGAGAACGCACTTACAACCACACCGCCATCCCAAAGTCAAGCTTTCTTGCACAACTACCTGGCTAGAACGAGAACACACTGACAACAACATCGCCATCTTGACTGACCCCTCGATATGTAAGCGGCATTCTGATTGGCCGATATATTCTGTTTGCGCACTGATCTTGTGACTTCCGGGAAATTTTAACTTTCTCTTAAAGCGCGTGTGTGGATTTTATGTTTTTGATGTTATCGTGTGTTAATAAACTGTTTTAAAGTGTTTGTAATCGGCATTAAAAACCCTATGGATACAGGATACTGGGCTTACAACCATGCTTTGTTGGGTAAGTGTGTTGTTTCCGTTTTTCTGTCTTTTTCACACTTTACCAGCACGCACATCACAGTAGATGTGAGGAGCGATTGATAGGTTCGTCAGGGTTGCCAAAATCGATAAAATGGTTTGAACGAGCAATGCTTACAACGAGTAAATTGGCCCTCTCCCCTGGAATTCGCACTAAACGGGTTTCACTGTATTATTATTACTATTCATTATTATTATTCATTATTACTAATATTATTTATTCATTATTATTATTATTACTTATTATTATTATTCATTATTATTATTATTAATATTCATTATTATTATTATTGATTATTATTATTACAGTAGGCAGCCCTGCAATAATGAAAGGAAGGGTGGCATTCCCCATGGGGATGGACATCCTTTACTCAAACAGCTTTTATCATTGGTTGGCATTAGGCTGAAGTTGGCAAAAAGGTTCTACCTGGGGCAGGGCGTTGCCGGTCTGAGCCATGGCCAAACACTGCGCGGCCTGCTTCTCCACAAAGTGTCCGGGGTAAAGGTTATGTTAATGCTAAAATACCCCCCTTCCTGTCCAATGAACAAGGTCATACCTGGGGCAGGGTGTTGCCGGTCTGAGCCATGGCCAAACACTGCGCAGCCTGCTTCTCCACAAAGTGTCCAGGGTGAAGGTTATGTTAATGCTAAAATACCCCCCTTCCTGTCCAATGAAAAAGGTTCTACCTGGGGCAGGGCGTTGCCAGTCTGAGCCATGGTCAAACACTGCGCAGCCTGCTTCTCCACAAAGTGTCCGGGGTAAAGGTTATGTTAACCCCTTCCCTGCCTGGCTACGAGATAGTCTTGTACTGAATGATGTCATTGATGATGTCATAACTTTTGATGTCATAGTCCTGGGATGATGGTTTTGGGTTTAGATAAGCCAGGAAAGACATATCTCTAGACCATTTTCTCAGATTGAGTCTGTCACGAAATCCCCCGCTCGATCCTGATCAGAGATCGGGAGAGGGAAATCGCGAACCCCGAGGAGAGTCTCGCACGCCCAGACAGACAAACTCACAGGAGAAGGCACACGCGCACACCAGAAGTACAAAACAAAACAAGACTATTTATTATAAGCAAGCACACACACACACTTACACAATTCAATACACTCAATGTTCAACAAATTATCTACACAATTTACATGGCATTCAAAAGTTTGTCCAAAGAATAAACTAAAGCCGGCAACTTAACTGAATAACTAAAAGAGAGTTTGTAAGCAGAAACACAAAATTGAAGGGAAAAACGACGAAAGGGCAGACGAAGAAAAGAAGTCCAACAAAAACAGCAGAGCGTCCGAAGAAGAAGACAAAAGGGGAAAACAAAAGTCAGAAAAACTGCTCCCCCTCCTGGGGCAGGCTACAGCAGCAGAAACAAAAGAAGAGAGACGGCAGAGGTCGCCCCCAGACTCCTCAACAGGAACGTCGAAGCCTGGCCCGAACGCACAGACAGGCCCACAGATCGGGCCTAACACGGGGCCAGACGGAAAGGCGGGCGGCCTCCCACAGCCGGAAACGGAGAAAAGAGCGGTTGACCGGGCGGTCAACCAGGCAGCAACAGGTCAGGTCAGGTTCAGGCTCAGGATCAGGACTGTAGGAAAAACCAAAACAAAAACCTGGTTTTGAACACCCAGAGTAACAACAGTTTTGTGTTTACCCAAAAACAAATTCCCCAACAGTCCTCTTCAGGGATGTAAAAACCCACCCTCTTTAAACTTGGTTCTCTCCAAGAACCCCAAAACGCTGAACAACACTTTCTTTACAATCCTTTTCACACGACTCAGTCTAGGGGTAATATTTCATCAAAAAGGATTAACTAAAAGGTTTCACTTTTTCTGGAACAACAAGGCTTTCATACATTTAGAAAATTCTAGCCTTTCAAATACAAAAAATTAACAATTACATTCTTCTGAAAATTTCACAGCTTTTCAGGTACAAGAATGGACACTTAAATTCTTCTGAAAATATCACATAAAATTTCACCACCAAAAATATGTCCTTTCCATTCTCATTTCTTCCAGAAGGCGGATGAACTACAGGCAAAGAATGTATTTCCCCAAAATAACAATCCACAATGTACTTCAAAAAGTCAAAAAGCCTTGAAAACATTAATGACACTTCCTCTCAAAAATAAAAACAGAAACGGGTATGAACGCTTTACAAAGCCCCTATCAGCATAGCTAGAAGCGCAACTGGAATAACCCTCTGTTATCCAGCTCTCCGCAGAGTCTCTTAATACCTAATTAAGCTAGGACGATGACCGCGAGGCGAGGCTAAACATAGGCCGCAAGGCTAAACATAGGCCGCAAGGCTAAACATAGGCCGCAAGGCTAAACATATACCGCAAGGCTAAACATAGGCCGCGAGGCTAAACATAGGCCGCGAGGCTAAACATATACCGCAACAAGGAATAATGCGCGCGCGTGCACGCATTTAGGATTCTGAATCTCTGTGAACTCAAATACGCTTTGAACCAAAAACGATTTGTACGGCCTAAACACACAATGGCGAGCAAAAACATTGATTCAAAAACATGTGCCGAGTTCAAGTACCAAATTCTACGACCGGCAAAAACCTATCCAACTGACAAGTCATGACCCAGCCAGTCAGTTCCTTAGCCCCTTATGCAAAAATCAAGAAAATAATAAGAAGATGAACCAAAGAAAACGCACACAAATACACATGTTAGCAAACCTATAACTAGCTACTTTACATTGTTACGCGCGCGTTGTTGTACGAGTTTTAACGGGATTAATACCAATTTTATGCAGCTACTGACCAAACTTCCAAGTGGCGGAATGAAGAAGAAGAATCCTCCCCACAAGACAGTCGCAGCTCTGGTCTCGCCAAGGGCTCGGGGTAAGCGCGAGCAGGTGGAAGGGGTTCCGTAGACCTACACACATACTAGGGCATCCACACACTCATAGAGCAACGCACATATACGTAGACATCTAAGGGAAAACGATGAGAAACCAAATAAAAAGGGGGTGAACACACATACGTAGATGCAAACGATGTCAGCCGAAGCTCATACAGCTTCGCTATCTACGTCTAGGACTCGTGCAGGATAAACAATTGATAACAGGATCCTTCACATACGTAGGCATCTACACCACACCTCAGGGCATCTACGGCCGTAGGTGTACAGCATCTACACAAAGGAGTAGGATGAAGCGATGACACGATGTTGCGTACTGCATCTACAAAAATATGTAGTGCATCTACACCGGTATAAAGGGCATCTACGCATATACGTAGTGGAGTCTCGCGAGAGGTCAGAGCATCTACACGGGTTGCACGGATTTCACAAGTAGGTTGTCTCCTTTAGGTGATACGTAGAGAATCTACACGGGGTCCTTTGGGATAGAGTGGTAGACTGTGCCTTTCTCTGTCTGTTCAGAAGAGCAATGTCACAAACTCGTGACATCTACCCCTTCCGGAAAAGCACGTACTGGGTAAAACATCTATCGTGTCGCAGCCTGGGACGTCGCCAAGTTGCATCTACACATTTACGTAGTGCAACCTTCTACACTCTCTACCTCTGGCAAAACATGTCCCCATTTGAGCAAGTGACCATACGTAGACACTTCGCTCTTGCTGGCATCTACACCTACTGGATCGGACCGCCAGACGGATCTACACGTAGCCGTAGGGCAGATACGCACATAGGACCTGCGCTTGTACTGGCATACGTGGGTCCATCTAAAAATACTGCTGTACCCTCTCTTGAGTACGGTAGGTGCTCATGTGTCCAGCCGTGGGTGCATCATGAGCCACTTTCTGCACCGGTGCATGGTACAACAACTTGCTTGGCACTAGTGCGGTCGTTCTGATGGTGGCGGCAGAGTATCCTTTTCTCTTCCCTGGATGAGATAGTGCTGGGCTTGGTAGCCCTAGGTTCAGCGTCCATAACTCCGTCACCCATATACCAGCCGGCTGTCCTGCGACTGACACGGGGCACTTGTAGTGTCATCCTCCACAAACACTTCCAGTCATCTACACACAATGGGTTGGGCATCTTCGTCCACCTTCTTGGCCATGGCGCGATCTGACTGCATATACGTAGGGCTTCTCTACAGAATAGACGCTAGAGTCTGCTCCGTCCCATCCTAGAAGCACACAGTATTCCCCAACAGCAATAACACGCCGGTTACTTAAGGGCCACTGCCCATACCTTGCCTTCGAAGTAAGGGGTGCACATCTACACCACATAGGTAGGGCGACTACACACAAACGTGGGCTTCAACTCCTGATACTTCGCACACCGGTCCTCTGGGCGCCCCAGATGGTACGAGCTCTTCGTCCACGAAAATGGCCGTAGCGCCGGTGTCTCTGACGCTGTCAACATCTTTTCCAGCCACTCTGGAGGGGAAGACAGGACATCCTTCCCTGCATGGTGAAGAAGCAAACTGGCTAAGGGCTTTACACACTTCCGTAGGCCTTCCCATCCACGAACCGCTATTCTGGAAAGATGGTCTACACAACTCGGGACAGAACCTACTAATATGCCCTAGGGTCCGGCAGTGGAAACACACCTTTTGCATCTTACACGGTGATTACGTTGGAGACTACAGTAGTTTACTGTAGAGGAGTGGACACAGGGGTATGACTATCATTGGCAGATCCCCTGGAGGCGACAGTTCTCCTAGCCTCCGAGTAAGTCTCTGCGATCTCGTATGGCAGCATCGAAGGTAGTCGGCTTCTACACTCATACGTATTCGGAGCTCAGGGGACACGGTGTTGAGCATCTGCTCAATGAGGATTAAATCCTTCAGCTCGGCCTCAGAGAGCATCTCCCAGTGCTTCAGTGCCTGACGAAGCCTTGTCCCAAACTGATAGAAGGTTTCGCTGGGCTCCTACTTACTATTGCGGAACTTCCGGCGATACATCAGGCGAAAGGCGAAACTGTTGACGTAGAACCATCTGTAAATATATCATAGGTCTCATCTACACCCATCTTGTACAGGCATCCTACACTTATACGGTGAGGGCAGATGACAGATGGATGAGCATCTACACATATACGTAGAGCATCTTACACATATTCGTAGAGCATCTACAGGAACAAGTAGGGCATCTACACACATACGTTCTGGCATCTACACAGGGGTCGACACCTTAGACCTGCATCCTACTCACGTCCTTGTTAGCTTTTCTCTCCTTACACACATACGTGGCGAATCGCCTCACGTTACTCTTTCTCATCTCTCCACATGCGTTCTTTCTCTTCTCTTTCATCCTTCTTTCGTTACTCCTTCCTTTCCTCATCTCCACTATTCTTAGTTCCCTCTACAGCTTCATTTCCTCTCTCCATCGCTGTTCACATACTTTAGAGCATCTACACACATACGTTCTTTCTTTTCCTCACTCCACACATGTTCGTAGCTCATCTACACACATACGTAGAGCATCTACACACATACTTAGGGCATCTACACATATACTAGGGCATCTACACATATACTTAGAGCATCCTCCACATGTTCAGCTCATCTACACTCATACGTAGAGCATCTACACATATACGTAGAGCTTCTAAGCACATCAATCTCAGCCATCTCTTCCCTTCTTTGCTGCTCCACACTGATACATGGCAGCCATCTACACGGAAACGTCGCTGCATTACCTTTCGAGGAAGGATGGTGCTCTCCAGGCTTCTCCTCTACGTGGCACCTGACTTAATACGTATTCCCCTACCACGACATAGGCTAAGGGGAGTCTAAACTGGTCCATACCTAGAGCGTGCTCCTCCATGGTCAACTGCAGCATACACACCGGAGTGTGCATGGCCGTAGCCACAGAAGTCATGGAAGAAGATGGGGGTGAGGGCACAACGGTAGTAACGTACGGCATCTAGAAACAGCTGTAGGGCGTAGTCGGTACAGAAGGATCCGTCGACAGGTCCCACATAGCCCCACTGCGCGACCAAATCATACTCGTGACTTGCCATCTACACTCAACACTAACGGGCATCTAACGAAGACGATGAATCGCAGTCTACACACTAACGCGCGTAGGAAATCTACACAAACTACGTAGGGCATAAACCACACTAAACCGTACACTAACTACAACCACTACGTAGGGCATTTACCACACTAACCACTATTGCGCTAATTTACACAGCGTAGAACGCTTCTGCGACTAAACGACCCGCGTGGACAACAACCACGTTTGCACAAAAACCCTATTGCGCACATACACGCATCTACACACATAGGCGGTCTACACGAATACCTCAACATCCAAACAGCATACAGTAACTTCCTGCGGTAACTTTCTGTAGTAAAACTAACAACACGATGTAGCTATGAACACACCCCATGTTTGAAAGCATATACACAACTACGGTTTGTGTTACACAAAAACGTTCCGGTTTATCCCAGCAAGTTTACTCTATAGCACAAGCTACACTAAGCATAAACGCGTGCGCGCACAGGTTCACATGCAACTACACAAATAACGTAGCGATGCAATAACAAAAATAAATGGTAACTCAATGCAAGACACAATCCAATGCACGGAACACAGCAATTCAGTGCAAATCAACTACAATGCATCAAAACCAAGAATTGTCTTGCAAAATAGAACCAGTCACAGACACAATAGTTCCAAGTGAATAGTACGGGTTTACGTTGCTAATTAAATACGCGCGTACATAGGGCATCTACACAAAAACAACAACATCTACATGAATTTTTAAATAAGACTAACACACACCAGCACTCAGCAATGCATACAAACTAGTACGTCAAGGGAGGGAATCATTTCTCAGACATGAACACAGCCAAAGCTCAACCAGTCGAGATCTTTTTTGTTGTTGAAGGAACTACACTATTTACGTAGAGCATCTTTACACCCTTTATACCTAGGGCATCCCCTCTTTTAACATACCTATTCATCTAAACAAACTAAGAAAAAGCATCTACACACTTTATCTCAGTTTGTTTCTACACAAATACGTAGTGCGCTCTACACTTTATACACGCAGCAAGAAAACTATACGTAGGTCATAAATAACTATATTTCACACGCTCTCCGACAAACAAGTAAACAAAACTACACAATAAATAGGGCACTCTACCACATACAAAAGAGCATCTAAGCAATACGTAGAAAATCGGACCGCCTTACTCTACACGGTCTCCCAACATATACGTAGAGCATCTACACACATACATTACTGCATTACACAGCATACGTGCCGGCATCTACACAGATACGTAGGGCATCCCTACAGCCCAAGATGTCACGAAATCCCCCGCTCGATCCTGATCAGAGATCGGGAGAGGGAAAACGCGAACCCCGAGGAGAGTCTCGCACGCCCAGACAGACAAACTCACAGGAGAAGGCACACGCGCACACCAGAGCATACAATACAAAACAAGACTATTTATTATAAGCAAGCACACACACACACTTACACAATTCAATACACTCAATGTTCAACAAATTATCTACACAATATACATGGCATTCAAAAGTTTGTCCAAAGAATAAACTAAAGCCGGCAACTTAACTGAATAACTAAAAGAGAGTTTGTAAGCAGAAACACAAAATTGAAGGGAAAAACGACGAAAGGGCAGACGAAGAAAAGAAGTCCAACAAAAACAGCAGAGCGTCCGAAGAAGAAGACAAAAGGGGAAAACAAAAGTCAGTAGAAAAACTGCTGCCCCTCCTGGGGCAGGCTACAGCAGCAGAAACAAAAAATGAGAGACGGCAGAGGACACCCCCAGACTCCTCAACAGGAACGGTCGAAGCCTGGCCCAAACCCACAGACAGGCCCACGGATCGGGCCTAACACGGGGCCAGACGGAAAGGCGAGCGGCCTCTCACAGCCGGAAACGGAGAAAAGAGCGGTTGACCGGGCGGTCAACCAGGCAGCAACAGGTCAGGGTCAGGTTCAGGCTCAGGACTGTAGGAAAAACCAAAACAAAAACCTGGTTTTGAACACCCAGAGTAACAACAGTTTTGTGTTTACCCAAAAACTAATTCCCCAACAGTCCTCTTCAGGGATGTAAAAACCCTCCCTCTTTAAACTTGGTTCTCTCCAAGAACCCCAAAACGCTGAACAACACTTTCTTTACAATCCTTTTCACACGACTCAGTCTAGGGGTAATATTTCATCAAAAGGATTAACTAAAAGGTTTCACTTTTTCTGGAACAACAAGGCTTTCATACACTTAGAAAATTGTAGCCTTTCAAATACAAAACTTAACAATTACATTCTTCTGAAAATGCCACAGCTTTTCAGGTACAAGAATGGACACTTAAATTCTTCTGAAAATATCACATAAAATTTCACCACCAAAAATATGTCCTTTCCATTCTCATTTCTTCCAGAAGGCGGATGAACTACAGGCAAAAGAATGCATTTCCCCAAAATAACAATCCACAATGTACTTCAAAAAGTCAAAAAGCCTTGAAAACATTAATGACACTTCCTCTCAAAAATAAAAACAGAAACGGGGATGAACGCTTTACAAAGCCCCTATCAGCATAGCTAGAAGCGCAACTGGAATAACCCTCTGTTATCCAGCTCTCCGCAGAGTCTCTTAATACCTAATTAAGCTAGGACGATGGCCGCGAGGCTAAACATAGGCCGCAAGGCTAAACATAGGCCGCAAGGCTAAACATAGGCCGCAAGGCTAAACATATACCGCAAGGCTAAACATAGGCCGCGAGGCTAAACATAGGCCGCGAGGCTAAACATATACCGCAACAAGGAATAATGCGCGCGCGTGCACGCATTTAGGATTCTGAATCTCTGTGAACTCAAATACGCTTTGAACCAAAAACGATTTGTACGGCCTAAACACACAATGGCGAGCAAAAACATTGATTCAAAAACATGTGCCGAGTTCAAGTACCAAATTCTACGACCGGCAAAAACCTATCCAACTGACAAGTCATGACCCAGCCAGTCAGTTCCTTAGCCCCTTATGCAAAAATCAAGAAAATAATAAGAAAATGAACCAAAGAAAACGTACACAAATACACATGTTAGCAAACCTATAACTAGCTACTTTACATTGTTACGCGCGCGTTGTTGTACGAGTTTTAACGGGATTAATACTAATTTTATGCAGCTACTGACCAAACTTCCAAGTGGCGGAATGAAGAAGAAGAATCCTCCCCACAAGACAGTCGCAGCTCTGGTCTCGCCAAGGGCTCGGGGTAAGCGCGAGCAGGTGGAAGGGGTTCCGGACCGGCCACAGCTTTCTTCCAGGACTCCAGTGAACGCCAGGGACGATGACGGGGAAGGGAAAACGATGAGAAACCAAGTAAAAAGGGGGTGAAGATGGCGATGAAGATGAAGAGGAGAAACGATGTCAGCCGAAGCTCTACAGCTTCGCTATCCCCACGTCTAGGACTCGTGCAGGATAAACAATTGATAACAGGATCCTTCAGGGACGTGGCCCTCACCACACCTCAGCACTGGGCGGCCGTAGGTGGACAGAACGATGAAAAGGAGAAAGGATGAAGCGATGAAGCGATGTTGCTTAACTGAAGGAAAAAATATGGAGTGACGTTTGACCGGTATAAAACTCATGAAGTCGCCAGTTGAATGTGGAGTCTCGCGAGAGGTCAGAGCTAACACGGGTTGCACGGATTTCACAAGTAGGTTGTCTCGATTAGGTGAAAAGAGGGAGAAAGACCTCGGGGTCCTTTGCGATAGAGTGGTAGACTGTGCCTTTCTCTGTCTGTTCAGAAGAACAATGTCACAAACTCGTGACAGAGTCTAACTGATTTGTTTTAAACTTTTATAAGAAAATTGATAATTTCTCAGTTTTCCTGTGGCAGTGAAGGGATTAATGGTAAAATACCCCCCTTCCTGTCCAATGAACAAGGTCATACCTGGGGCAGGGTGTTGCCGGTCTGAGCCATGGCCAAACACTGCGCGGCCTGCTTCTCCACAAAGTGTCCAGGGTGCAGGTTGTTTTGATCGTAAAATACCTCCCTTCATGTCCAATGAACAAGGTCGTACCTGGGGCAGGGTGTTGCCGGTCTGAGCCATGGCCAAACACTGCGCGGCCTGCTTCTCCACAAAGTGTCCAGGGTGCAGGTTGTATTAATGGTAAAATACCCCCCTTCATGTCCAATGAACAAGGTCATACCTGGGGCAGGGTGTTGCCGGTCTGAGCCATGGCCAAACACTGCGCGGCCTGCTTCTCCACAAAGTGTCCAGGGTGCAGGTTGTATTAATGGTAAAATACCCCCCTTCATGTCCAATGAACAAGGTCATACCTGGGGCAGGGTGTTGCCGGTCTGAGCCATGGCCAAACACTGCGCGGCCTGCTTCTCCACAAAGTGTCCAGGGTGCAGGTTGTATTAATGGTAAAATACCCCCCTTCATGTCCAATGAACAAGGTCATACCTGGGGCAGGGTGTTGCCGGTCTGAGCCATGGCCAAACACTGCGCGGCCTGCTTCTCCACAAAGTGTCCAGGGTGCAGGTTGTTTTAATGGTAAAATACCCCCCTTCATGTCCAATGAACAAGGTCATACCTGGGTCAGGGTGTTGCCGGTCTGAGCCATGGCCAAACACTGCGCGGCCTGCTTCTCCACAAAGTGTCCAGGGTGCAGGTTGTATTAATGGTAAAATACCCCCCTTCATGTCCAATGAACAAGGTCATACCTGGGGCAGGGTGTTGCCGGTCTGAGCAATGGCCAAACACTGCGCGGCCTGCTTCTCCACAAAGTGTCCCGGGTGAAGGTTGAGCCGCTGCAGGATCTCCACCCACATGTCCTGGTTGCCAAACTCTGCACAGTAGAGATCACTACAGTGCTGTAACTGGTTTTTCACTTCATGGGTGGATCTCGTCGTGGAGGGGAAAAAGAAATGTAAAACACACACACAAACACACAACTCACACACACTCTCTCTCTCTCCATCTCTCGCTCCCTCTCCCCCCCTCCCCCCCCCCCCCCCACACACACACACAACATACTAAATATAGGGGTGGTGGGCGGGCAGGAGCGTAGCCATGGCGATGGCCTCGGCGTCGCGGGCGTCGACTTTCTCCACGCTGCAGACGGCCAGCAGGGCGCGGCAAAGGATCATGGGACTGATCACCTTCGACTCTTCGTTCCCCTTGCCGTCCTCCTCTCTCTCCTGTTGCTTCTTCAAGTCCGACAGCTGACAGAAAAAAAATATATATTAAAAAAACGTATGAATGAAAAATCTCAGTGAATAGCTAGCTCCGTTCCCCTAGTCAGGGCTCCCTGGGACCCTCATTTGATGGTCTTCTTCTTCTTCCGATTGGGGATGTTTATCCTGCCCCACGCCCAAAGTCTTCGTTTAGACTGCTATTGGCGCACAGGATGGATGCTTTGTGAGTTCGTGTCATCCATTCCACCGGCACACACGGCCTACTCGTGGAATGGTACAATGTGCGCGCAAGGTTTTGTGTGCGCGTTCTCACACGGGACCTCGGTTTCAGGTCTCATCCTAAGGACCAAGAAATAGAAATGAAGTATCTTTCCCAAGGATCCAACACCGTGACCAGCTGGGTTCGAACCAGCGCACTCGCAAACCCCGGCGTTGGATTACGAGTGACGACTCTAACCAACCAGCCTCCTATGAAGTACTAAAAGCAAAGAGGACCCTCCAAGAGAATGTATAAGGGGACCCAGGGATGCACTATAAAAATTGGCAAAATAAATCATGGTCTTGGCAATCCAAGTTATGACCTCTTATCAAAGACCTTTCACTGTCCATTGTTTTCACTACTTCTGGGCCTAATTCATTGAACTGATTCTCCCACATCATCAATTCTCTCTCCCAGAATGCCATTGACCAATTCTTTGCCTACCCTCTGTGTGCGTGTCTGTGTACATATGTAAACATTCTGAAAACTTCTGCCAAGCAATTCATCACCTGCACCTGTAATGCTATGTATTTCAATGTTTGTAAGGCAATGGGGACCCTCTATCCCTCCTCTAGGACCCTCTATAACGTAAAAGAAAGTGTCCCTGGGACCCCTTGTTTTGCTGGACGATTGGGAGCCCTGCCCTAGTCTGAACGACTAAAAAGTTGATGCATTTGAAATGCATATTATTTTGCTTTGATAAAAACTTTTTGTGTCCAATGTCTGTATTTGTGAACACATCCCCCTTGCTTTCTTCTCTTTCTCCCGTTGCTTTTTCAAATCAGGTGCGCCTTGTAGTCCGAAAAATACAGCAACAAATACAGCCCATATTTTCAGAATAGCACACACACACTCACACAGACACACACTCACAGTCTGGGTGTCCAGGACTGTGCCTAAACTCCCCAACCAGAGCGATGCTGATCTGGGCCCCTCCCAGCATGGACAACAGATGTCAATATATAAAACATTCAGCCCACATTTTCAGAGTAGCACACAGACACACACTCACATTCTAGGTGTCCAGGACGTGCCTAAACTCCCAGACCAGGGCGATGCTGACAATTCAGCCCACATTTTCAGAATAGCACACAGACACAGACACACACACTCACATTCTGGGTGTCCAGGACGTGCCTAAACTCCCCGACCAGGGCGATGCTGATCTGGGCCCCTCCCAGCATGGACAGCAGCTTGCGCACAGCGGCCAGGGTCGGCCCACGCACGGCCCAGGAGCGGCGCGTCAGGCAGAAGATGAGCGCGCGGTAGTAGGGCTGGGCCGCGGCCTCCGTCATCCTGTTGGGGAAGTCGAGGACCAGGCGCTCTGTCAGCGACACCAAGCTGCACAGGGCTGGGGACAGGGACAGACAAATCAAGGGTCATAAGTCCAGTGTAGAGTGGCACAGTGGTAGCGCGTTCGCTTTGTGTCAAGTAAACCTGAGTTCGTACCTGGGTACAGGGGATTTTTGTCTTTCGGATGAGACGATAAACCGAGGTCCCGTGTGCTCATGCACTTAGCACACGTTAAACCCAGTTGCAACGAAAAAGTTGTCATTTGGTCAAAATTTACCCCCCTCCCTTCCTTCCTCATCAGTCACACAAAAATCGCATGCAAATTTTTTTTTTAAATTGGGTGGCGCGCCTCTGGCTGCGACATGCTCTCCATGTGGGAGCAACCAGCATTTCAGAGACGCCTCTGTGACTATAATATACCTAACCTAACCTAACCTGATCGCACTAGGAATTTTGAAAACCTGTCCCGTCAGCGACAATGCCCCCCAACAACCTGTGTCAAAACCAGTCCCAGGGAAACAAAAACCAGTGAAAACCACAATATCAGAGGCCCTGTTCAACAATTTATCAGTCCTAGCAAAAATGTATCAGTCCCTGGGACTGACAGGTCAAATTTGATTCAGTATTTTAGTTTTGCAATCAGTATTTTACTGATATTTACCAGTAAACACGATCACCGAGTCAGAGAAAACACTTTCTGACTGGTATGTTCATGCTTGTTGTGTAGCTCTTGCTCAGAGTCTAAAAATAAAAAATAAAGATAAAACTGAAGAAGAAAAAAAGACAGAAAAAAGAACACACCTTGTGGAATGTTCGGCCAGCTTACTGCTGGCCTTTGTCAACCCATGCTGGGTCAGAAGTCTGGGGACTGTTGGTGTCATCTCTTGAGCTGTGCTCACAGGTGGCCTGGTTTAGCTGTGTTGTAGGTGCTGGGCAAATCATAGCCTGAGTCTCTGTTTAGGCTGGGTCTTCTTAGAGCTGAGGACAGGGCCGGAAAATTAGAGAAAGAAGACCCAGCCTAAACGGAGACTCAGGCGAGGATTTGCCTAGCATACAACAAATAGTGTGCTAAACCAGCTGTGAGCACAACTCAAGACACTGCACTGAAACTGAGGTCACCATGAGAGCAGGGCATGCAAGGCCTCAGAATTTGATACTTTTTTTGTTGTTGACAGATGAGGCAGATGACAATAATGATATTGATGCTATAGAGTTCCGTATCGGTCTGAGACTGCGGGACAGGGCTGTACTCTTTCTTTTCATAATAATATCCCGGCATTAACCAGGCCCGAGAACTACAGACACCTGCAGTGTTGGTCATGAAATTAGAGCAACACTCTCATAATTGCATCCGTTTAAGCGGATGAAGCTCGACTGCATTCAGTCTTTGTACTGAGCACACAGCCACTCAATATGAAAAGGAGTCGACCAAGGACAGAAAAAAACACCCTCGTCTCTGATGAGATTCGAACCTGAGACCCCCCCAGCCACTAGTCCCTGACAGAGGGAACATTTTCTTGAACAAACATGACAAACAAACAAGAAAGGACGAATGCTTACTCTCATCCGAGGCAGAACCGAGGAATTTGTCAGCGACTATCCACTGCTTGCCAGGCTCCAGGATCAGACTCCAGAATGGACCCAGCTTGGCCTCTGGAACCATCACAGCAACAAAATAATGTCTGAATCACAACGGCTGCTGCCTTCTGAACTGCACACAACAAACTGATAACTCTCTCTCTCCCTCCTTTCTTTCAGCCTCCAGAAGGGACCCAGCTTGGCCTCTGGAACCATCACAGCAACAAAATAATGTCTGAATCACAACGGCTGCTGCCTTCTGAACTGCACACAACAAACTGATAACTCTCTCTCTCCCTCCTTTCTTTCAGCCTCCAGAAGGGACCCAGCTTGGCCTCTGGAACCATCACAGCAACAAAATAATGTCTGAATCACAACAGCTGCTGCCTTCTGAACTGCACACAACAAACTGATAACTCTCTCTCTCCCTCCTTTCTTTCAGCCTCCAGAAGGGACCCAGCTTGGCCTCTGGAACCATCACAGCAACAAAATAATGTCTGAATCACAACAGCTGCTGCCTTCTGAACTGCACACAACAAACTGATAACTCTCTCTCTCCCTCCTTTCTTTCAGCCTCCAGAAGGGACCCAGCTTGGCCTCTGGAACCATCACAGCAACAAAATAATGTCTGAATCACAATGGCTGCTGCCTTCTGAACTGCACACAACAAACTGATAACTCTCTCTCTCCCTCCTTTCTTTCAGACTCCAGAATGGACCCAGCTTGGCCTCTGGAACCATCACAGCAACAAAATAATGTCTGAATCACAACGGCTGCTGCCTTCTGAACTGCACACAACAAACTGATAACTCTCTCTCTCCCTCCTTTCTTTCAGACTCCAGAATGGACCCAGCTTGGCCTCTGGAACCATCACAGCAACAAAATAATGTCTGAATCACAACGGCTGCTGCCTTCTGAACTGCACACAACAAACTGATAACTAACTCTCTCTCTCTCTCTCTCTCTCTCTCTCTCTCTCTCTCTCTCTCTCTCTCTCCCCCTCTCTTTCCTTCTTTCAGCCTCCAGAAGGGACCCAGCTTGGCTTCTGGAACCATCACAGCAACAAAATCATCTCTGAATCACAACGGCTGCTGTCTTCTGGGCTGCAACAATGACAAACTGATCTTCAATTTCATCAGCCACTGGCCAACTGAAACATACCATATTTTTCGGACTATAAAGCACACCTTGTTATAATCAATCAATCAATCAATCAATATAAGGCGCACCGCACAAATTTTACACAAAATTCAGATCTGGATATTATGGTTTCTTGCTATTTTATTACAGTGGAATCCGTTTAATTGGCCATCGGATAATCGTCCAAAGCCACTTAATCGGCCAATTTTCTCTGGAACGGAATTTTTTCTTCTTAAGCATGTGTTATTTTGTTTGTTTTTACGGCCAAAGCTGAAATCTTCAATTTCGCTTTATTGGCCACTTTTTCTCTCTAATTTTTCCTCTTTACCCCTTTTTGAGAGCGAGAACAACAGAGGCAGACAAACTGACAACACGCTTTTGACGTTTACATGGTTGAGTGTGAAGTTGGAAGGTGAGCTGTTGTCATTTGAAAGACCCTGCATGGCGTTAAAATCACTCAAGAAAACAAAATCATTGTCTTTTACTCGTGCTTCTGTCAAGTTGTAGGATTAATAAGCACACACACACACACACACACACACACACACATCACAAAAAGGAAAAGAATTTGAATTTGAACTGCAACATTTAATTTTGACGTCATTGCTTTTGACTTGCATAATTGCGTCATACAGTATCTCGATGTTCGTTTTATCGGCCGATTCGCTTTATCGGCCATATTTTTCCTGGTCCCAAAAGTGGCCGATTAAGCGGATTCCACTGTAGTCATATTATATGGTGCAGGGGTCTGAATCTGGGGAAACAGTACCGCTTATAGTCTGAACAATACGGTAAGTTGTTCTAGTCCAGTTCATTCTAACATTCTGATGTTGTACTCTCTCTCTCTGTCTCTATCTATCTCTCACTCTCTTCTGTGTCTCTCTCACTATCTCTATCTCTCTTTCTGTCTCTCTCTCTCTCTCTCTCTGTGTCTCTATCTCTATCTCTCACTCTCTCTTCTGTCTCTCTCTCTCTCTCTCTTTCTCTCTCTCTGTGTGTCTCTCTCTCTCTCTCTCTCTCTCTCTCTCTCTCTCTCTCTCTCTCTCTCTCTCTCTCTCTTCTGTGTCTCTATCTCTCTTTCACTCTCTCTCTCTTTCCCATATTCTCCTAATTGGGGTTGGATACTACTGCTACTCAATTGTGTCCAAAAATGACCTCCACTTTGAAGAAGAGGCTACAACTATTCTGGACAACCGGACCGGAAAATGTTTAAAGCAGAAATGCCTTGCCCAGGATAAATTCCCACTTTTCTGTATCCAGTCCAAAACCAATATGTCTTAAAGGGGCACCCTGACGGATGAGTTTTTGCAAGAAACACGTCGAGATCACAAGAAAGACAGCGTTTTCAAGGATTGGAACACTCACTTTGCTCTGGTTTCCTAGAAATCAAACCGTCAAAAACAGCGATTCCTCCTTGGTGGAGATGCCGGAGAGAGAAGCCATTTTGGATAGGGTGGGTGGAGGTCACTCATTGTGGTTGAAGCTTTCTTTTTTGTAGTGCAGTAAAAAAATAAAAAAATTGGAGCTATTTTCTTTGTTGTGAGCAAAACTCCTTTAGGTAAACTGTATAAAAAAAAATAAAAAAAATAAAGACTTGTATTGTGAAAATTCTGTGCGAACGATTTGGTCTAAACTCAGTCGGCCATTCTTTCAATGAAAGAATTTGACTTTCAGCACCTCCGCCAAGGAGGAATCACCAATTTGACTTATGAAAAACCAGAGCAAAGTGAGTGTTGCGATCTCTGTAAAGGGTGTTTTCCTGGTGATCTCGACGCGTTTCTTGCAAAAACTCATCCGTCAGGGTGCCCCTTTAACCCTTTCATTCCCACTGTCACCACAATGATTTAACACCCATGTCACTAAAAGGCATCATATGAGGGTCTGGTATCCAGTGACCTTATGTTCTTCATCTTGGGAGGCAAGGACAGGCCCTGTGTTATGCACGTCACAGAGGAATCCCCAATATTGCAGACAAAATCTTTTCTCTACCCGGGTTAATGGTAAACTTTGGCTGAGGAATGGCTAGCGTTGAAAGGGCTGAAAAAAAAGAAAAAAAGGTGTACTCACCAACTTCGATATCGACAGAAGCCAGACGGACCAGAGTGCGCGATGCCGACACGACCTCCGTCACCAGCGTCGGCTGCCCGGGCTGCTTCCCCGCTTTCTCTATCGTCTGCAGCAAAACGGGCACCACTCTGCTCGCCTGCTGCATCGTGTCCCCTGAAAATTAGCAAAAACTTTCTCCATGAAATATTGATGTCATTTACGTGGATTTCAAAAAAGCATTTGATACTGTACCGCATAAAAGATTAATCATTAAATTACAATATTACGGAATAACAGGTAAAGTTTTAGCATGGACTGAAGATTTTTTAAAAGAAAGACAACAAACTGTAAGGGTGGGAAATGCATACTCTCAACAAACAAATGTGTTAAGTGGAATACCTCAAGGGAGCATTCTTGGCCCAATTCTCTTTACAATTTTTATAAATGACTTCCCTGAAGAAATAAAAAGCTATTGTAAAATCTTTGCAGATGATACGAAAATTTATAATATAACAAAAAATCACGATGTATTACAAAAAGACTTAGATTCATTGGTTAGGTGGTCAGAAACATGGAGTCTGTCTTTTAATGCTACAAAATGTAAAAGCATGCATTTGGGAAAAAGTCATCCACGCACAGACTACAAAATGCATAACAATGGTGTAGAAAACGTTATTATGAAATGCTCTGAGGAAAAGGACTTGGGAGTAATATTTGATGATAAACTGAAATTTGATGAACACATTCACAGTGCTGTAAGTAAAGCAAATCAGAAAATTGGTATAATTAAACGAACATTTTCTTTCTTGGACAAGGACACTTTTTTATGCTTGTACAAAGGTTTAGTAAGACCTCATTTAGAATATGGAAATTGTATTTGGTATCCAGGTTTAAAGAGACAGTCAGCTTTGATAAAAAAAAAAGTACAGAGACGAGCAACTAAGTTAGTACAAGGTCTTCATAATGTCTCTTATTCAGACAGGTTGAAAGAACTAAATTTACATTAAAGGCAAGGAGAATTAGGGGCGACCTAATTCAAACTTATAAAATATTTAATAATGTAGATGACCTAAATGTACATGACTTATTCACAATATCAGATTATGACAAAACAAGGAACAGTACCAACAAAGTATTTATTCAATATTGTAGGACTAACAATAGAAAATTTTATTTTACTAACAGAGTTGCACCTGTGTGGAATAATTTACCACCTAACATGAAAAGAGCACAAAATACTAACACCTTTAAAAACCTTCTCGACGAATGGAATAAGGCAGTTATGTATGATTACGATGAAAAATATTAACAAAAACTGAGTGTGCGACAGACCGAGACAAATAATTAAACAAAATGAAAGATGGGACAGGAATGCCTTACGGCTATGTTTGAGTCCCAAATCCTAATCCTAATCCATAACTGCTGCGGCAACAGACCCTAGCTGTAACAACGGTGACCGGCAAACGAACGGGCTACAAGCGGCACGATGGCCACCAGCCACCAAGTAGAGTAGAACAAGTTAACCAACACAAGTCTCTCCGTGTGGGACTGGTTTGGAACTCAACTTTCGCAACTCAAGTGAAATAGTATGCAAGGTGGGAGACTCAGAGAAAAAAGACAGGCACATAAACAACTCACCATGGAAACAGGAGTTCATGCAGAGGAAGTAGGCGTTGCGCACGGCGGATGTTGCCGACTTGAGAGTCAGTCCTTTCTGTGAACACGTCACATCGTGGAGAGTCAGCTTTGTGTGTCCGTGAAAGCAGACTTATTCCATTGTTTCTGTTCTCTGCTTTGGTACTAATGTGGTCTATGTGGTTGCGTTGATGTGTATGTAAGTGTCCGCATGTATGGAAGCATGAGTGCATCTGTGAGTGCGGCTAAAATGCATGAGTGCATCTGTGAGTGCGGCTAAAATGCATGAGTGCATCTGTGAGTGCGGCTAAAATGCATGAGTGCATCTGTGAGTGCGGCTAAAATGCATGAGTGTGTGTGTGAGAGAGAATGAACGAACGAACACAAATGTTTTAATTGAACATTGGTCACAGACCACAATTCAAATCAGGGAATGGGGAAATGATAAATAGAATAATTACATGGGGTTACTCCATACACAAATATCATGAATACCATTATATGCACATGTTATAAACACTTAAAATTCCTTTGAGAGAGAGAGAGAGAGAGAGAGAGAGAGAGAGAGAGAGAGAGAGAGAGAGCATACATGCGTGTGCGTGTGTGCATCAATATGATTGAACATAAATAAAATTGATTTGGGCTTCAAGCTTCTAACGTAAAGCACAACAACTTCAATTTCACATCCTAACTACTGCTCAGGGCTCCCAGGGACCCCCATTTGGGGGTCTATGAAGTGCTAGCATTCTAAAGGACCCTTTAAAAGAATGTGCAGGGGGTCCCAGGGATGCACTAGAAAAAATCTTTTTAGCATTTGTGACGCTACTGGGACCCTCTTTCCCGCCTCTAGGACCCTCTATACTGTAAGTGAAGGAGTCCCTGGGACCCCTTGTTTTGCGGGACGATTGGGAGCCCTGACTGCTGGTAAAAAAAGAACGGCTTGAATGACTGACTGACCTCAAACCACAGCAGCAGTTTGTCGGGAACGGAGGTGTAGAACTTGGCGCACCACAAGGACATCATGGCAAGACAGTGCACCAGGGTCCCTTCATGAACTGCACACAGAATTCGTTCACTGTTATTACAGCCAATATACAAGTTAAATGACAACCAGACATGTAGAGCTTGGAGCACCAGCATGGCAAGACAGTGCATCAGGGTCCCTTCATGAACTGAACACAGAATTCATTCATTGTTATTACGACCAATAAACAAGTTAAATGACAATCAGAAATGTAGAGCTTGGAGCACCAGCATGGCAAGACAGTGCATCAGGGTCCCTTCATGAACTGAACACAGAATTCCTTCACTGTTATTACGACCAATATACAAGTTAAATGACAACCAGAACCCCATATTCAGAACTACCACAAGCCAATGCACATACATACCAAGTTTGAAGTCTGTAAGTCCAAAGGTGTAAAGGCCATGGCCAATAACAAAATTTAGGTTTTCAAGATCATGCTTCAAGGTCAAGGTCTGCACAGTCTGAAACTGACCCTTGTTTCCAACTTCTGCCATCTATGATTGCGTACTCACTGTCCCCAACCTCTCTCACCTCAAAACTTTTTCTTTCTTTCTTTCTTTCTTCTCTTCCTTTTTCCCCCGATTTGTGTTCACAAATGCATGCCTTGCTCTTTGGTTTCAACTTGGTTGCATCATTTATGCATTGGACTGTAGAGGGGAAGGATTGTTTTTTATTTTGATCTTGTTGGTTTTTTGCTTCTTTTGTTGCCTGTTTTTTTTCTCCTTTTGCTATATTTGCTGTTTGCTGTTTAATTGTGTGTCTGTGTTGATAAAGGCGCATTTGCCGAAATATCCAGTAGTTTTGTTTTGTCTCTTGTGAATAAAATAACGTCACTTTACACTTGTCGTGTAGTTGTTTGTTTGTTGTATGTTCCAGTGACGTTGCAGCCTGTTTCAGTTTTTTGTACTAACGATATCTACCTTCCTGTGGCAGAGTGGGCAGGAACATCTCTGTCACTTTGGTAGCCAGGTCCTGCAGAGAGGCCGTGCCACTGACCGTGTTGTGAACCAGATGACCGATGATGATGATGATGATGATGACTTTGATTAATAATAATAATAATAATGGGAAGTTATGTAGCGCTCTTTCTCGCATGAGCTCAGAGCACTTTACATTGATAGCGAAAACATTAAAGGCAACTAGAGTACTAGCGTAAACTGACCCAGTCGCGACACACGCTTGCACCCCTAACCCTAACCTTAACCTAAACCCTTAACCGCTAAACCGATTTTGCTCAAATTCGAACTTGTCCAAGCTTTTGACCCCTAGTATCCACCTGTACATTTTCATGTTGATATATCCAAGCGTTCTCGAGTTATCGCTGTCACAGACAAACAAACAAACAGACAAACAAACAGACAGACAGACAAACAAACATTTGTTGTTGTTGAAACACACAGATAACTCTATGTGAGGCCATTTTACACCGAAATATGCATTTTGAGCAAATTTGAACACAGACAGACGGACGGACCAAGTGAAAACAATACCAGCTTCGCTTCGCGACTGGTAAACATATAATGAATCATTAGAAAGTAAAATAAACACGATGCTTGCACACACACACACACTTCAATACTACTAACTGTACTATATATCTACCTTCCTGTTGCAAGGTGGGCAGGAACATCTCGGTCACTTTGGTAGCCAGGTCCTGCAGAGAGGCCGTTCCGCTGACCGTGTTGTGAACCAGATGACCGATGGCCCTCAGCACGCTCATCTTCTGGTCAACCACCGTCAGCTTGCCCTCCGACCCTGAATAATTGACAGAAACAACACTCTTATGGTACATTACCGTAATCTCTGTATTAAATTTGCATGTCATTTTCTTTTTCGAAGATGTGCATGACAAACTAAAGAAGACAGCAATGTTTGAGACATTTATTTACCTACATAATTTATATATTGCTTATTCTTGAATCTCTAAGCGCTTTACAATTTTACTAAAATGGTATTAAAAACAAAGCAAACTCTTACATAATGTGCACAAACAATCCCCTCCCCCCCCCCCCCCCCCCCTCCCCCCCCCCCATTGCATGCATACATACAGAGAGAGAGAGAGTGAGAGGGAGTTCTACACAAGGCTACACGATTGACAGAAAATACATCATATTTTCGGGTTTAACTGCCACATAACGATTTGCATACAGTTTCGATATTGTCATCAACCAAGTCATCAGATGAAGGGTAATTACTCCGGGCTGCTGTTTCTGGCGTAGAACAGTTAGGAGGATTATATCTTCAGATCATTTTGCCAGTTCTCTTTCTCACTTCCTGTTTGGCTCACTCGTGTCAACAAAGTGAGTATGTTCTCATGCTTCTTCGGTTTTCCAGGTGTCTTGTCTGTCCGTGGTAACTTTAACGTTGACTTTTTCTAGGGATCTAAAAGGCGTTCATCGATCAAACTTTGCACATATATAGATGTTTATGCAAGCTTTCAAAAAACATCATTTGCATATTAAAATTAATCAATGTCAATGATCTTGACCTTTAACATGTAATTTCTGTCTTGGTCATATTTTGCACATTTTCGCAGTTATGGTCTCCAAATTTGGCATGATGGTGTATCACCTTAGGGTGATATGGTACACTGGGTGACTTTTACCCTCTTGACCTTATCCTTGACCTTGAACATTGTCAATTATTTGTTTTGGCCATATATTTTACATCCTGGCAAATACAATCCCCAAATTTGGCAAGTAGGTAGACTAGCTTAAGATCATACGGAATGCTAAGTATTGATGACCTTCATAACCATGACAACCTTGACCTTTGACATTTCCTTTTTGTCTATCGCATTTAGGTCTGGCATTTGGATCTATCTCCAAAAACACAAAGCGAGTGAGCCTCGAAAGCTTTGCCACATGTTTTTTGGTTTGTTTTTTAAATTATAGGCCACATTTTCTTTGGCTGTCAAGAGGTTGGTAAACGTCCTGGGAGTAAAGAAAAGAAACCAGTACTCACCATTCAAGACGGCAAAGAAGTGCTTGACTAGTTTTTCCACGGCTCCAGAGTCTGAGCACTGAACGGCCAGGTTCCTCACACCGACCATCGCCTCTCTGCGCGTGTTCTCGTCCTTGGACACGATCTGAGCTGCAACAGGGGAGACAACAGCGACATTGTCACGCAGATGTGTTTGTCATGTCGCTGAGCGCGAAACATAGTGTCATAAGTCATCCGTGTGTGTTGCTTTGTATTGCATTTTTGTTTGAATGTGTTATGAATGCTAACGTGTATGTGCGCTTGGATTTGTGTTATGAATGCTAACGTGTGTGTGCGCTTTGATTTGATTTCTATCAAGATTCAGCGCTGTATAAATACTGTATGTTGTTGCTGTTGTTGTTGTAAGACTTCACTTAACATGAGATCAAAATATATATTGCGGTCATTTCGGGTCAAATTGCGTCACATTTTGTTCATATGGCATCGCCCCCTCGGTGTCTTATCTTCGCAAATTTGTTTTGTTTACAGCTTTGTTAGATGATGCATCTTGCCTTGATGAACTGGCAAGTCCAACACATCGAAGTTGACCAATTTTGACATATGATAGCTTGATTTCCAGACCGGCGATATATTTGCATGAAATTATTTTAACTATGCAGTAATTTTTGGATAAACAAAAAGAAAAAACACTTTTCCTCAGTGGGGTGCGACGATCTATGTGCTATAAAACTTCACCTGGCATACTTTCCAACATATACACATGTTGTTGTTTTTTCACGGCAGCTGCCCCCTCTGCTATCTGGCAGTCATAGTCGGAAACAACACACTGGCATACGTACACATACGTTTTGCAAAACAAACACAAATGTATTAAAAGAAAATTAAGAGATAAAATGCACTGTATGTTAAATGGAATAACCCTCTTGCACTCAAGTCAGCCAAAACCGGCTGGCCAGAAATTGTCTCCAAGCCGGCCAAAACCGGCCGGCCAGAAGTTGTCTCCAAGTCGGCCAAAACCGGCCGGCCAGAAGTTGTCTCCAAGTCGGCCAAAACCGGCCGGCCAGACAGTCTCCAAGTCAGCCAAAACCAGCCGGCCAGACGTTGTCTCCAAGTTGGCCCAAACCGGCCGGCCAGAAGTTGTCTCCTAGTCAGCCAAACCCGGCCGGCCAGAAGTTGTCTCCAAGTTGGCCCAAACAGGCCGGTCAGAAGTTGTCTCCTAGTTCAAAAGTTGGCCAAAACCGGCAGTAGCTTGCCCCCACTCTCAGCCCCCCCCCCCAATACAAGCAAGCATTGTATGAAGTATCTTACCTCCCAACAGCTTGCCCAAGTCTGCGGAGTACTGACTGAGATCCACGCTCAGCTGGCTCAGCATCTGGCCCACCGCTGAAAAAATTCACATTCAACTTACACCGTTAACACTCACAAACAATTTCTTTCATATGGCTTTCATTTAAATTGCTTCCCCTGTGGGGATACCGGGGGGTCATTTGTACAAATAATTCCCCCACCTTCTGGAAGTTCTGTGCTTGTAACTTCCTCTAATTCTGTCATTCTCTTTGACTCTGCCTTTTCCCTTTGCTCAAATGTGGTTGTTACCAATATTTCAAATTAAATCGAACATGTGCTGTAACTTCTTTGTCCATTCCCGATAGCCGCCATGTTGGTTGCTCAAATGAGGTTGTCGCCAATGAAAACGCTCTTTAGAATCAAACATGTGCTGTAACTTTTGTCCATTCCCCATAGCCGCCATGTTGGTTGCTCAAATGTGGTTGCTGCCAATATTTTTAATTAAATCAAACATGTGCTGTAACTTCTGTCCATTCCCCATAGCCGCCATGTTGGTTGCTCAAATGTGGTTGCTGCCAATATTTTTAATTAAATCAAACATGTGCTGTAACTTCTGTGTCCATTCCCCATAGCCGCCATGTTGGTTGCTCAAATGTGGTTGTTGCCAATATTTTAAATTAAATCAAACATGTGCTGTAACTTCTGTGTCCATTCCCCATAGCCGCCATGTTGGTTGCTCAAATGTGGTTGCTGCCAATATTTATAATTAAATCAAACATGTGCTGTAACTTCTGTGTCCATTCCCCATAGCCGCCATGTTGGTTGCTCAAATGTGGTTGCTGCCAATATTTTAAATTAAATCAAACATGTGCTGTAACTTCTGTGTCCATTCCCCATAGCCGCCATGTTGGTTGCTCAAATGTGGTTGCTGCCAATATTTTTAATTAAATCAAACATGTGCTGTAACTTCTTTGTCCATTCCCCATAGCCGCCATGTTGGTTGCTCAAATGTGGTTGCTGCCAATATTTTTAATTAAATCAAACATGTGCTGTAACTTCTTTGTCCATTCCCGATAGCCGCCATGTTGGTTGCTCAAATGTGGTTGTTGCCAATATTTTAAATTAAATCAAACATGTGCTGTAACTTCTGTCCATTCCCCATAGCCGCCATGTTGGTTGCTCAAATGTGGTTGCTGCCAATATTTTTTAATTAAATCAAACATGTGCTGTAACTTCTGTGTCCATTCCCCATAGCTGCCATGTTGGTTGCTCAAATGTGGTTGCTGCCAATATTTTAAATTAAATCAAACATGTGCTGTAACTTCTGTCCATTCCCCATAGCCGCCATGTTGGTTGCTCAAATGTGGTTGCTGCCAATATTTATAATTAAATCAAACATGTGCTGTAACTTCTTTGTCCATTCCCGATAGCCGCCATGTTGGTTGCTCATGCGCTGCTGTTGTCACCAAAGAAACGTTATGTCATCGCTCATTCCCGATTCATGTTTGTTCTTTTTATTATAATGAGAGTACCCATCCATTCCAAAGGTAATCACGGTCAAATTCTCTACAACAGCAGAACATCCACAAACTTGGCAAATTTTGGTGAGACTAAAGAGGGGAAAAAAGAGTAAAACTAAAAGCATCTTTAAAACAAAACAAAAACAAAAAAAGGTAAAGAAGCAGTTGAGATTCTTCTTCTTCTGCTTTTGCGTTCCCAGGCCATGAGGCCACAATGGGTAAGGTATATGTGTTCAGTTTCAGTTTTCACTGGTCTTCCTGCTGCATACAGCCGACACATTCCAATTTCTGAAGAGCTCAAATGAGAAAATTATTTTGAAATTTGGGGGGGAAATCATTGTCATGATTGACGGAAAAGACATGATTACTTTCTGTCCTGGAATGGGCCAATAATCCCGGTACCCCACAGGGAGCAGTTGAGATAAAAGATTAGCGTTACACACACAAAAAAACACAGATACACATGCATCTTCATTGTTGTGTACACACACACACACGCACACGCACACACACACAGAAAGACAAAGAGAGAGCAATACTCACTGCTCAGGATGATTTCTGGATTTCGCACACACACACACAAAACACAGATACACATGCATGTTGTACACACACACACACACACACACACACACACACACACAGACAGAGACAGAGACAAAGAGAGAGCAATACTCACTGCTCAGTATGATTTCTGGATTTCGCACACACACACACAAAACACAGATACACATGCATGTTGTACACACACACACACACACACACACACACACACAGAGAAAAACAAAGAGAGCAATACTCACTGCTAAGGATGGTTTCTGGATTTCGCACACACACAAAACACAGATACACATGCATGCTGCACACACACACACACACACATGCGCGCGCGCACACACACACACACACACACACACACATGCGCGCGCACACACACACACACACAGACAGAGACAAAGAGAGAGCAATACTCACTGCTCAGGATGATTTCTGGATTTCGCAGCATGTTTACACACACACACACACACACACACACACACACACACAGACAAAGAGAGAGCAATACTCACTGCTCAGGATGATTTCTGGATTTCGCAGCATGGCCTTTTGAGCTGCTGGCAAGACTTGACCCTTGAAATCCTCATGTGTGCAGTGGCGAACAATCTCTCGGGAAAATGCCTGTAACCAATAAACAATGGGTCAAGGTCAAGATGTGCCCCCCCCCCCCCCCCCCTCCTCCATTTCTCAGCTCTCCCCGCTTTTTCACACTTGCCTTTCTTACCAAACATTAAGCTGCATTTTATTAACCTTTTCAGCTAATTATCTTTTTTGAATAATTAATCGCAGCGCAGTCATAATAAAGGCCAGTATGTAATAGCCCCCCCCCCCATGTAGTGCAGTACACACAACAGCCGCAGAGCATTTGTCACAGTCAGAACAAAACACAACAGTCCTGGTTCATTGCGTTTTTCCGTCTTGCCTTTATCTTCTACTATTATTGAATGCATCTGTTTAATTATGTAAATGGATGAAAATTAGTGTTAAACATAGCAAACGATAGAGGATGAAGTACTCAATCTGCAGTAAGAAAGGCAAGA
This sequence comes from Phymorhynchus buccinoides, assembly GCA_017654935.2. Classification (NCBI taxonomy): domain Eukaryota; kingdom Metazoa; phylum Mollusca; class Gastropoda; order Neogastropoda; family Raphitomidae; genus Phymorhynchus; species Phymorhynchus buccinoides. Next base: position 11,406,459 of record CM065702.1, on the reverse strand, counting down.
CTGAAAAAATGGAAACAACCGAAAAATGGAGGAGGGGGGGGGGGACGCATCTTTACCTTTACCAACAATGCATGCAATTTCTTCTTCTTCTTCGATTGCTCAGACAGTTGCCTGTCAAACGAACGCAGATGCGTAATTTCTTCTTCTTTTTCTTTGATCGCTCAGACAGTTTCCTTGTCATATGAGCGCAGATGTGTCACGCTGTCGCTATACATCAACTAAGAAATAGTTAGGCCCAGCATGTCGGTCTTCGACTGGAGAAAATCGTTGTAAGAGTTGTTTGAGAGAGAAAAAGCCAGGAGAAACTAATGCCAAATGAATTATCCGAGACAACACAGGAACACTTCCTCTTTACATGAGTCGTTTCTTCTAAACAAGAGAATAAGGCCGGGTTCACATTAGACGCGTAAGTTCCGTATGGAAAACCCTAAATAAGTGGAAGAAAGAAGAATAAAAGTTTACGCATAATGGGGAAATTTGGACACGTGCGCAAATCTTTTCCCTTCTTTGTTTCACTTATTTATGAATTGCGCACGGGTTTCCGCAAGGAATATCCGCTTATGTGTGTACACGGCCTATTGCCCAACAGACATTTTACGCCATAGATCGTGATAATTTATCAGGACTCTTTGACAAAAAAACAACTCACCAACTTACTCAAAAATGCTCAATCGCACAGAATTTTAAATTTAGCGAACATTTAGTGATTTTTGGTTGTGAAAAGAATGTTCGCACAGATGAGATTATAGATTTGATCATCTTGCTCGCAAAATCGTACATTTATAAATGCAAGACAAAAAAAGAATCACCACTGTTCATGCCATTTACACATACTTTAAAATATAGGTTTTCAGTTGAAAAGTTCAATGCCAGAATCCAAATGAAAGTCGATCAGATTGAACAACTCTGGGACCCATACAAACCCTTGTTTTTCTGATATTGAAAGATTATGGTCTTGAGGAAGGGGAGGGGAAAGCGTATCGAACTTTTTCAACAATAATATAATTATGTATTATACGTTTTCTTTTCTTTTTTCTTAGACCAGTGTAATTTAGATGGTTTTTTTTTTTTGTATGGCATTTGTGTCCGTTGTGGTTAACAAACTGTCTTGAGCTAATGCTTTGGTAAATATATGAGTACTCATTATTTTTTATTTTTTATGTATTAAATAAAGTACAAAAATTGTCATTTATATGTGCTCCTCTCGCATATACATAACATATTCACGTCTTTCATAACGCTTATCCAATGCCTCTTCCTTTTTTTTTTTTGTTGTTGTGTGTGTGTTTTTGCTTTGTTTGTTTTTGAGTTGTTGTTGTGTGTTTTTGGGGTGTGTTTTTTGTGCGTGTGTGTTGTTGTTTTTTGGTTGGTTTTTTTTATTATTCTATTTCTGTATCTGTATTGAATGAGTTATTCATTGGATAATCTATTTATTGCTCATCTGTCTGTCTTTATCAAGTTAAAAAAAAAGAATGAATGGATGTATGTTAAAATGTAAACTGGATGTATATGTTTGCTTGTGTTTGATTCACTCGTTCATTAAAAAAAAAGTTTGAAAAAAAAAAAAAAAAAAAAAAACTCACCACAATGGCATGGGGAGGTGTGGCGCGACTAGCCAGAACATGCTTCAGGTACAAATCCAGGTACGCTCCCTGAAAAATCAAAAATCATCTTTTCGCATTATAAATAAATAATAAACACATTATTCTTTTTTTTTTATTCAAGGCACGGTCACTAACAAAGTTAGTGGGAAACGTATCAAGAAGAGGAAGTAGAGCAAACGAAGGAACGGAGGCTGGGAAAGCAAAACTAACATGAAACAGAATGAACGAACAAACGAACGAAATTTTATTTATACAGGGTAATGAGATAAGTATACATACTTTTTTACACCCAGCCCTGTGGTAAACGAAAATATCGAAATAAACAACAATTAAAAACAACATCCAATGAAAGAATATAATAAACGACAACCATGAGAGAGAGAGAGAGAGAGAGAGAGAGAGAGAGGGAGGGAGGAGGGAGGGAGGGAGGGAGGGAGAGAGGGAGAGAGAGAGAGAGAGAGAGAGAGAGAGAGAGAGAGAGAGAGAGAAGAGAGAGAGAGAGAGAGAGAGAGAGAGAGAGAGAGAGAGAGAGAGAGAGACTCAGAGAGAGAGCATATAAAAACTAAAATAAAACCAATAATGTACAAAACCAACTTCACCTTCTGAAAGACAGATAAAAGTGTTAAGAGAGAGATAGACAGAAATAGCTGTGAAACATCTGTATTGTTAAAAATGTGGGACTTTCCTGGTGTTGCACTGCCTCCGGGCATGGCCTCCAGGATTGTTTCCACCATCTTCATATCTACTAATATCCCATATGAATGTGTCTGTTCAAGACCGGAGGACGTTAAGCAGAATTTTATCAAAATCAATTTGTCAAAGCACTTTTGACCAGAAGAATGGAAACACACCTGAACCATATTCTGAATGTCAAAACAAAAAAAAGACGACAAAAATACAGATAATGCAATTAAAGGGACTAAGCTTAAAAGAACAATTGTGCCTTTTATGTTGCAAATCACTGCACAGTACCTTGTGTTTGTCGAGGAGAGTCTTGTTCTTGGTGGCGGACATGGAAAACTGTGCCTTTCATGTTGCAAATCACTGCACAGTACCTTGTGTTTGTCGAGGAGAGTCTTGTTCTTGGTGGCGGACAGGAAAAACTGTGCCTTTTATGTTGCAAATCACTGCACAGTACCTTGTGTTTGTCGAGGAGAGTCTTGTTCTTGGTGGCGGACAGGAAAAACTGTGCCTTTCATGTTGCAAATCACTGCACAGTACCTTGTGTTTGTCGAGGAGAGTCTTGTTCTTGGTGGCGGACAGGAAAAACTGTGCCTTTCATGTTGCAAATCACTGCACAGTACCTTGTGTTTGTCGAGGAGAGTCTTGTTCTTGGTGGCGGACAGGAAAAACTGTGCCTTTTATGTTGCAAATCACTGCACAGTACCTTGTGTTTGTCGAGGAGAGTCTTGTTCTTGGTGGCGGACAGGAAAAACTGTGCCTTTCATGTTGCAAATCACTGCACAGTACCTTGTGTTTGTCGAGGAGAGTCTTGTTCTTGGTGGCGGACATGAAAAACTGTGCCTGTTACGTTGCAAATCACTGCACAGTACCTTGTGTTTGTCGAGGAGAGTCTTGTTCTTGGTGGCGGACAGGAAGCGCAGAACCAAAGCCACACAGCAGGCGTTGAAAGACGAGGGCTCCACTTTGTCCAACAGCGCTAAGTACTTCTCCAAGGACCCTGGCACCTGTAATATTAGCGTTTACACATTGCCGTCACGAAGATAGAAAGACAAAACGTCGTGGGCAAAACAAAGAGACGTAAGTCGAAAGACATCAATTTATATGAGGAATGGCTTCCTGCGGTTTCAAGCTTCGACACCATGCCGCCATGGTTGCCGTGGTTTTGACCGAGTAAGTTGAGGTAATCAACTCTAATTTTCACAAAGTGCTCTCCCCTATTTTTTTCAGAAAATCGTCTATTGTTCCACTTTGTCTCGCAAGGCTAAACACAGGATTTTTCCCCAATGATCCTGGCTCAAAATGACGTAAGCTATCCATTTTTGATATTCATCTTTTTCTGCAGCATTCTTCTTCTTCGTTCGCTCAGTTTCCTGTCATATGAGCGTAGATGCGTCATGCTGCCATTATGCGCCTAAGAAATACTTAGGCCCAGAATGTCCGACCTCGACTGAAGAAATCTTTGTAAGAATTCATAGAAAAAAGGCAGGAGAATGGACCAGTGAGATAGAAAGATAGCAGATGACAGAAAGCAAAGGGAAAAGGCAAGAGTCAAAGAGAATGACAATTAGAGGAAGTTAGAAGCACAGAACTTCCAGAAGGTGGGGGAACCATTTGTACAAAAGATCCCTCAGTATCCCCACGGGGAGGGTTCTGCAGCGTTGTCTCCTTTGAGTGTGAGCGAGCGAGCGTGTGCGTGCATGTGTGTGTGTGTCTTGTTGTTTTCGTCTGCGGCTATAGTAACTGATTTTTTTTAATTCTTTGTTTGTTTTACTCACCGAAATCCAGATCAGACGGAGTTTGCGGTAGGCGGCTTGGTTCAGAATGGTGCGGCCTGCTGCACACGCTCCGTAGACCAACACACACTGCAGTCCAACCTGATGTGCACACACTTTGAGTGATAGGGTATTACGTAGTGATACAGTGGAACCTTCCTTATAAGACCTCCCATTATAAGACTCCCTCCCATATAAGACCTACTTCTCTGAAACATTGCCCTTCTTTGCAAGTATTAAAATTACCTCCCTTATAAGACCTCATCTTTCTGAGACATTGCCCTTCTTTGCAAGTATTAAAATTACCTCCCTTATAAGACCCCTCCCTAATATAAGACCTCATCTTTCTGTGATATTGTATTAGGTATTAGGTATTAGGTACTTTATAGTCACAGAGGCGTCTCTGTGAAATTCGGGTTGCTCCCACCTGGAGAGCGCGTCGCAGCCAGAGGCGCGCCACCCAATTTTTTTTTAAAAAAAAATTTGCATGCGATTTATGTGTGACTGATGAGGGAGGAAAGGGGAGGGGTGGGTGGGTACATTTTGACCAAATGACAACTTTTTCGTTGCCACTGGGTTTAACGTATGCTAAGTGCATGGGCACACGGGACCTCGGTTTATCGTCTCATCCGAAAGACTCCACGTTCAGACCGTAAGGCCTAGTGCAAAGTGAGAGGAAAAAATCCCCTGTACCCAGGTTCGAACTCGGGTTTACTTGACACGAAGCGAACGCGCTACCACTGTGCCACTCTACACCTTGTCCTTCTTTGCAAGTATTAAAATTACCTCCCTTATAAGACCCCTCCCTTATAAGACCTCATTTGGGATGATTGTTGAAGGTCTTATAAGGGAGGTTCCACTGTAGTGATATATAGTGACCCTATAGTGATAGGGTATTACATAGTGATAGTGATATATAGTGACCCTATAGTGATAGGGTATTACATAGTGATAGTGATATATAGTGACCCTATAGTGACAGAGTATTACGTAGAACAAGAATAGCTTGCTTGACGAAAAAGTAAACCGTCTCTACAATTGCCTAAACCAAATCAAAGCAAGCTAAGATTTTTTTTTAACTGGCAAAAACAGTACAACTCATAGATACTCTTCAACAGCAGCCAAATCTTAACCCCTTGACTGCCAGAGAAAATTAAAGAAAGAATAATTGTACAAATCATGCCATGAAAAAGACAACTGATAGAGCCAATGTGGCAAAAAGGTCTGGGGATATAACTCTCTTGACAGTAGACACAGAACACATGCTCGTCACCTAGTGCTAAACGACGTATTCCTGGAATTTTGAGGTAACTTTCCCGGAATTTCTGTGCCCCTTTTGATGTCTTTTTTTTTTTTTTTTTCGACCAGAAGATACAGAAGCTTCCGAATGCACTCGCTTGGACGCCATTTTGAAGCAGAAAAGGAAATGGCGCGAAATGACTTTTCACCGCATCGTTTCAAAAGCTTCGCTTACCGACGCAACTGTCTTCTTTTTTTATAAATTTTTTTCCCGTATTTTTTTCGTAGCCGTAATTTGACTTTTTTCCCGTAGAAAGTACAGCAAAATCGGGATGGTCAACAGGTCTGATCTCAGCGATGTCAAGTCAGTATGTGATACGCTATATGGCAGCCAAGGGGTTAACATGACTTTTACAGCTTGGCCAATGACTGTAGAACAGAACAGATTCACGAAACACTAAAGTTGTGCAAAAGCACAGAATGCCCAAATTTTGTTTGTTTCACAAGAATTATACAAACAAATTTTTTTTAATTTTACACGCTAGCAGTAGCATGCACACACACGCACATGCATACACACATACATGCGTGCATGCACACACATACATATACATGCAAGCACACACACACACTCACACACCAGACACATGCACACACATAAACACACACACAGACACAGACACACACACACACACACACACACACACACACACACACACACACACACACATATCTGACACACACACACACACCAAACACGCACACGCACCTACACAACAACAACAAGAACATACAGTATTTATACGGCGCTGAATCTTGATATAAATCAAATCAAAGCACACACACACGTTAGCATTCATAACGCATTCAAACAAAAACGCAATACAAAGCGAACACACACAGATGACATAAATGGAATACAGCGCACATATGCACACACACAACACACACATACAGAGTCATACGTACACACACGCACACGCACACACATACAGTCACACACACACACACACATACAGAGTCACACACACACACACACACACACACACACACATACATAGTCACACACACACACACACACACGCACACACACACACACATATACAGTCACACACACACACACACACATATACAGTCACACACACACACACACATACAGTCACACACACACACACACACACACACACACACACACACACACACACACACACACACACATATACAGACACACACACACAAACACATACAGTCACACACACACACACACACACACACACACACACACACATATACAGATACACACACACACACACACACACACACACACACACACACACACACACACACACGCACACACACACACACACACACACACACACACACACACACACACACACACACACACACACACACACACACACACAGACACACACGCACACACACATCAAAGGCAAATCGCAAACCCACCAACTGTTTCAAGGCATCCTCGGACACAGAGCTTTGAGTTGACCAGATTTCCCGCAGAGCCACACAGGCCAGGCTAAGGGCATACAGTGCATCCCCTGAAGAGCTTTTGCTGTCAACAAACACATCACCATGCATGCAACTCCCCAACATGAACAAAACTGAAAGGCAGGGCAAGGGTACAGGGGCAGAGCCCCGTCGGACGATTCAGGGGGGCGGGGGGGGAGAACTTAAGAGAGAAATATAACGAAACAGACAGACAGTTAAAATAATAGACACAGACAGTTCGAGTCTGGTAAGCCTTGTAAAATTATTACATTCACTTTGTAAACTTCCAAGATAAAACCACCAAGTTCAAAACGCCCCAAATCGCTTGTGGTCATTGTGTTGGGTTTTTTGATGAATTAAAAAAACCTGAAGTTCAGTTTCTGGTAAAATTAAAAATACTGAAATCAGTGTAAAAATGAAAGAGTAGCACCCACGTATCACAAGGTGTACATTTACGATGATCATCAGCACCTTGACGGAGCTTTGAGTTCACCAGACTTCCCGCAGAGCCCAGGGCTCCCAGGGACCCTCTTTTGGGGGTCTATGAAGCATTAAAATTCTACAGGACCCTCTAAAAGAATGTGCAGGGGGTCCCAGGGATTCACTAGAAAATTTATTTTTAGCATTCGCTATGCCACTGGGACCCTCTATCCTGCCTCTAGGACCCTTTATACTGTAAGTGAAGGAGTCCCTGGGACCCCTTGTTTTGCGGGACGATTGGGAGCCCCGAGAGCCACACAGGTCATGCTAAGGGCATACAGTGAATCCCCTGAAGAGCTGTTGCTGTCAACAAACACATCACAATGTCTACATTTATGATGATCATCAGCACCGTCAGGTGTTTCTTTTTCATTACTTTTGCACTCTTGGGACGACTCTACGGAAAGACCTAGGAAATATATTAACCCTTTCACCGCCAGCCATTTTTCAGCCAAAGATTACCATTAAATTTACCTGGGTAGAGAACAAAATCCATCTGCAGTATTGGCGACTGTTCTGTGACATATATATAAAATAAGGTCTATCCTTACTTCCCAAAACTATGACAATAAGGTCTTTGGACATACATGCACAAACACACACACACATGAACACATACTACTACTACTACTACTACTACTACTACTACTACTACTACTACTACTACTACAAAAGACCAGAACAATGTAAAAAAAAAAAAAAAGTTACCATGGGGAACAGTTTTTCTTGCAGCCCTCGGCGAAGGGGGAAAACGCGGCGACGATGTTGGTCGCACTAAGCTCCGGGAATGCTGGGACGACCGCTACCACCAACCGGTAAGCCGCCCGCCTGGACGCCGCGTCATGGTAACGGCCGACGGTGGCTGACAGGAAGCGGTAGATGCCTCTGACCGCCAGCTCCGGAAGGTCTGTGAAGCAAGGAAAAAGGACAGGAACATTCAATGAGCTGTTCTGGTGGCCCTACGGGAGATAACTCTTGTGGCTTATTTTACCTCCCTTGAAACAGAAGGCCGACAGAGGACAACAGGAAGCGGTAGATGCCTCTGACCGCCAGCTCCGGAAGGTCTGTGAAGCGAGGAAAAAGGACAGGAACATTCAATGAGCTGTTCTGGTGGCCCTACGGGAGATAACTCTTGTGGCTTATTTTACCTCCCTTGAAACAGAAGGCCGACAGAGGACAACAGGAAGCGGTAGATGCCTCTGACCGACAGCTCCGGAAGGTCTGTGAAGCGAGGAAAAAGGACAGGAACATTCAATGAGCCCTTCTGGTGGCCCTTAGGGAGATAAATCTTGTGGCTTATTTTGCCTCCCTTGAAATAGAAGGCTTGCTGCCCGCTAATAGAAAGTGATCCAGAGCATTAAATGGTAAGTCATGTTGCAGTAGCAGACTTTCTGTTTTTGTATTGCTTTCAGCTCATGCATTGTCTGTGGTAGGTTGTGTAGGAGGTTGACCCTCTTGTGAAGAAGGTTGACCCTCCAACTCCAAGATCTTGTGTAGGACTAGGAGGTTGACCCTCTTGTGAAGAAGGTTGACCCTCCAACTCCAAGATCTTGTGTAGGACTAGGAGGTTGACCCTCTTGTGAAGAAGGTTGACCCTCCAACTCCAAGATCTTGTGTAGGACTAGGAGGTTGACCCTCTTGTGAAGAAGGTTGACCCTCCAACTCCAAGATCTTGTGTAGGACTAGGAGGTTGACCCTCTTGTGAAGAAGGTTGACCCTCCAACTCCAAGATCTTGTGTAGGACTAGGAGGTTGACCCTCTTGTGAAGAAGGTTGACCCTCCAACTCCAAGATCTTGTGTAGGACTAGGAGGTTGACCCTCTTGTGAAGAAGGTTGACCCTCCAACTCCAAGATCTTGTGTAGGACTAGGAGGTTGACCCTCTTGTGAAGAAGGTTGACCCTCCAACTCCAAGATCTTGTGTAGGACTAGGAGGTTGACCCTCTTGTGAAGAAGGTTGACCCTCCAACTCCAAGATCTTGTGTAGGACTAGGAGGTTGACCCTCTTGTGAAGAAGGTTGACCCTCCAACTCCAAGATCTTGTGTAGGACTAGGAGGTTGACCCTCTTGTGAAGAAGGTTGACCCTCCAACTCCAAGATCTTGTGTAGGACTAGGAGGTTGACCCTCTTGTGAAGAAGGTTGACCCTCCAACTCCAAGATCTTGTGTAGGACTAGGAGGTTGACCCTCTTGTGAAGAAGGTTGACCCTCCAACTCCAAGATCTTGTGTAGGACTAGGAGGTTGACCCTCTTGTGAAGAAGGTTGACCCTCCAAGATCTTGTGTGTGTGTGTGCTTTCATCAAGTCTTTGTTGATGTTTTTTTCAGTCTACTTCACAGAATAGCAGTGTCAAGTTCAACCAAAAATCTGAATCCTGATCCACACCCACATGTGTTATGAAAATAACTGCTTTACCCTGTTTGGAGTTATGTGGAATGATCTACCAATTAACATAAAGAATGCACCTAGCATTAATGAATTCAAAAATCTTTTGGACGAAAACCCAAATTTGATAACAAAATTTAAATGTTTTGATGAATAAAAAGGTCCAGTGTGTGTCATTCCTGAAGAAGAGAGGACACCCTCTGGAAAGCTTGAATTAAAATTGGAACGACCACGGATTTGTTGTAGTTTTCTTTATTTTTGTGTTATAAATAATATAATATATATAAAAAAAGCCATTCTCTTATAAAGATTTATCTTTTTATTAGTTTTTGATTAAGAGACGCAAACCACTAAATAAATTTTGTCACGTCAAATTCATCGAGAAGGGGCGTAATAAGGGCCGAGAGGCCTATGCATAGCTCTACAGGCTACACCTACCTACCTACCTACCTGAGCTAAGGGCAAGGCTATTAAGCATAATCAATGCACACTTTGAGAAGAAATCGGTGCGTGAAATTTAAGCGCCTAGGTATACTACGATAGATCAGGTATTGTACAAATTACTGATAAAGCAGACTGCTCTAACATTGTAAAACATTCAAAATTGAAAACCAAACCTCCATTCTTGACATGGGAGATGACCGCTTCAATAACTGCAATTCGCTCGTTCGTACTGGAAACGGTAACTTTCGCAGCAAATCGTTTCAAAACGTCAGCACCCTGAAAGAATCCATTGCATGTTGTTATACAACCATACAGAGAAGTATTTCAGCAAAATATGTTTCGAATAGACTCTTACTTCCACGTGGGAAACTTACTTGTGTGCTGCGTTCCGCCATTTTGATGGTGCAATGTGATATGGAGACAGGGCTTACGTCAAATTTTCGTAAATCAGTCTCTTCTGCAATTCTTTCTAATCCTTTGCATTACCAACGTATAAAATAGCGTAAAAATCTTCAAATAAATCTGTTAATTTAATGGGTCCCTTTGATTTTTTCTGGAATCCCTAAAGAAATATTCGTATGCAGGGCCCGAGCTGCCTGCTGTGTCACTAGAATGTCGTCTGCTATATTGTCTATTTACAGAATTTTATCCAAAAGCCACTAGGCCTTACTAGTCGGCTCCCACCCCCATCCTTCCATGGCCGGCCCTGGGATGCATTAAAGGGGTGGGGGGTACAAACAAGGGCGGGGGTCTGGGGGCCGGCGTAGGCCCTCAGTGGGGCACTGACGATATAGTTACACATAATGTGGGCGGAAGACTGTTGGGGTGGATCAGGGATTTTTTGAGCGAGCGCACACAATATGTAACTATAAATGGATTTAGTTCTAAAAGGGTAGATGTCACTAGTGGGGTCCCACAGGGTAGTGTCCTGGGTCCCACTTTATTCCTGTACTTTATAAATGATTTACCAACTTGTGTAGGCTGTAATATGAAGATCTTTGCTGATGACACTAAGGCATACAATAATGTAGAAAACAATGATGAATCAAGAAAAAGAGTTCAAATGTGCATTGATAACTTAGTTACATGGGCTGATACTTGGCTCATGAAATTTAATAGTCAAAAGTGTAAGGTTATGCACCTTGGTAAAAATAATCCCAAGCATACATATTATATGAAAGATAATGAAGATAAACGTGTGCTGGAACCTACAGATGTTGAGAAAGATCTTGGGGTGTTTGTGGACCCGGGCTTGACTTTCGAACCTCACATAAATAATATTGTATTAAAAGCCAACAGGATGTCCGGTCTGCTTGTTAGCATTATTACTAACAAATCAAAAGTTATAATGATTCCTTTATTTAAGGCTTTGGTGAGACCTATGTAAGAGTATGGAAATCCTGTATGGTATCCACATTTGAGAAAACACATTGATATGCTAGAGGGAGTTCAGAGGAGGTTTACAAAAAAGATTGTTGGTACAAATGATATGACCTATGAGGAAAGACTTATTTATCTGCGGATACCTAGCCTAGAGTATAGAAGGCTCAGGGGTGATATGATTGAAGTTTATAAAATATGTCACCATTTATACGATTATTCCACTACTAACAGCCTACTAACTCTTTGTGAGGGTGATAGAACCCGTGGCCATAACTTTAAGCTGTACAAAAAAGATACTAACACCAGACTAGCACAAAACTTTTTTACTAACAGAGTAATAAATGCATGGAATAACCTTCCCAATGAAGCAGTTAATGCAAAGTCATTAAATTCATTCAAAAATATCATAGACACGTTTTTCCAAAACAAAATGTATTCAGTTAATATACAGATTTAAAGGAATAAAACACAGATGCCTTAGTAGTCATCAGTGAATGAAGCCAAACCAAATAAAAATCAAAAAACATATTTAGAGGGCAAAATGCGAAAGAAAAAAAACACCTATAGTGCCATTTATGCTATGCTATGCTATGTTGTCTGTGAGTGGGGTCCAGGGAAGCTTTTTTTTTAAAGAAAATAAAGTGTGAAAAAAACATTTAATTCTTCTTCGCCTCAGGCAGCCAACTTCATCAGGCTGAAGATTCTGCTGCACTTTGGGGGGTAGAAAGAAGACAAATTAGAAAGCTGATGAGATAGAAGTGTCCCTATAATGGAAAAAGAAAGTAAACATAAAATAAAACCTAGTGTGGATCTGTAGGATTTCGTTTTCTTTCTTTTTTTTATCGGCAATTATCTTCAGCCTGATAAAGAAGAAGAGAGGTGCAGTACTGTATTTATAACTCCTAGCCTTTTCGTTCATGTTCAGCTCAACCTCCCACCCCACCCCCACCAAAGATATTCTAAAAGGAATGAATGAGAGAGAGAGAGAGAGAGAGAGAGAGAGAGAGAGAGAGAGAGAGAGAGAGAGAGAGAGAGAGAGAGAGAGAGAGAGAGAGAGAGAGAGAGAGAGAGAGAGAGAGAGAGATTGATTGATTGATTGACTTTTATTTATAGAGGGTAATAGAGTAAGCAATAACATGCTTTTTACATCCAGCCCTCTGGACAAAATACATGTATAAAAGTAGAAAATGAAAAACGAAAATAAACACATACAAAGTAATATAAAGCATGCAAAAAAACATCCGTATATTGTAACACATCAATAACAAAATCAAACCTATTATTATTAACTATACTAATTATTAACATTCAAAATGTGTGAAGTAAGCGCATACGCACGGGAAAATAAAACCCAATCCTACTTTTCACACTCATCTTTAAACATTCAAAATAGGGAAGTGCACAAACATAAAAAATACCTCAATCATACTTCATCATTAAAATGAGAGAGAGAGAGAGAGAGAGAGAGAGAGAGAGAGAGAGAGAGAGAGAGAGAGAGAGAGAGAGAGAGAGAGAGAGAGAGAGAGAGAGAGAAAATGGAGTTTTACGTCCTCTTGGTCTGAATCAGACACATATGGGACATTTGTAAATACAAATATGGTTGGAACAATACTGTAGAATTTTTCAAAGTCTTTTGGCAAAAGCTTAAAAAATTATTAATTTTATCATTCAATTTAGCGTTTGAGAAGGGAGCACTATCAATTACGCAACGAAAGTCCGTTATTTCTTTAATACATAAAGGTAAGGAATTGCCTAGAAACAATTTAAAAAATTGGAGACCAATTTCTTTAACAAATAGTGATTATAAAATTTTGACTAAGGCTATGGCTATCCGCTTGGGAGACGTAATACATGATATTGTGAATGACGAGGTGGGGTTCATTAAAGGTCGTCGTTCAGCTAAGTTATTGAGGCTTATAGATGATGTTATAGAGCAACTTAATATAGAGGATAAACCTGGCTTGCTGGTAAATATTGATTATTCTCAAACATTTGATCGCATATCCAAGGACTATATGATAATTGCCTTTAAAAAGTTTGGTTTCGGTCCAGACTTTATGAACTGGGTGAAGGTGATAATGTCCAATGCAAGCTTTTATCATTCCGGATGATGCATTGATTGAAATCAACCGACTACATTTTAGGTTTCTCTGGGGAAAACAGAACTGTAATAAAAGGGCATTTGAAAAAGTAAAAAGAACGGTTCTATGTAGTGAATTTGAAGTAGGTGGTTTGAATATGATAGACATCAGGCAAATGCAGATAGCATTCATTTTGCAGTGGGTAATGCGACTTTGCACCACAAGAGAACCCGAGAAATGGACGTTAATCCCAACAAATATTATTTTACGTTTTGGGAAAAATTACTTGTGTTTTTATGCAAATGCAAGTAGTGCTTTATTTAAGAATCTTCAACATATTCGTTCAACCTTCTGGAGAACTGTATTAAAAATGTGGTTGGATCATAACAAAATTAATCGTTTTTCATCTCTCTTGTGGAACAACTTTAATATAAAATACAGAGGAAACGTTCTCTTTTTTTATGACTGGATTCAAGCATCAATACTTAATGTTCAAGATATCTATGATCAAAATAGAATATTGTCATTTCAAGAATTATGCACTAAGATAGGATATACTCCATCAAGGATGCTAGAATACAATGTAGTAACGTGTGCAGTCCGCAGTTATGTTTCTACAGTTGATGAGCGAGATAGGCAACAACCTGATTTGTCAGCCCCTCCCTTGTTTCGTGACAAAAAAATATTTACATGCAGAGATTTTCGTAAACAATTATGTTCAATGCAGTGTTCTATTCCTTGCGCCGTAAACAAACTTGGGATAGAGTTAACTAAGAAACACTGGTTGTACCCCCATCAGTGCACAAAAGAAACAAGACTCAGATTGTTACACTGGAAACTTTTACATAACATATATCCCACGAATATAATGTTGTGCAAGATGAAAACAAGAAATGATAACAAATGCTCTTATTGTCCCGACAAAGTAGACTATATTGAACACTTCTTTTATTTATGTCCAACTGTTAATGCTTTCTGGAGATATATCTGCCAGTTTATACTGGTACAGTATAACGTTAAATTGACACTTTCTGTTGCTGATGTTCTGTTTGGAAAATTATCAGATAACAAAGTAAACGATTTCACTTTGAAAAAAATTAATCATGTTATTTTGATTGCAAAAATGTGTGTAAGCATTTTCAAAAAAACAGAATCAGCAGTGCCTTTGTCAGTAATATTTGAAAACCAATTACAATACAGACATGTTTAAGCCGTTTGGGTGAGTGGATACACGTCTTTCCTCCGTTCACTCCTCTTACACGCCCTTGCTCACTTTCGCTTTCTCTAGAGCAAGGGCCGTGTGGTTCTGGGGAGATGAACAATGGAAAGGAACCACTCTCGATTAATCCTCCGGATCCGAAAAATGCAAGTCTGTTTCCCAATTTAAAGCAAAAACAGAATAAGCATTTTGATTGTCAATGAGATTAAAAGGGGGAAAAAAATCAGGTACAACACATAATTGTTTAAGTGTGTGTTGTTGTTAGTGTACAGCCTTTACTCCGTTCACTCCTCTTACACGCTCTTGCTCACTTCTGCAAGGGTCGTGAGGCGCTGGGGATCGAGATGAACAATGGAAAGGTCCCCCCCTCACAATATTTTGTCCAAAAAACAAACAAACAAAAAAGCTGCAACTATTCTTTCCTAGTTGTGAATTTTTTATATTGACATAACTATGTCTAATGTTTGACTTTTTCTGTTAATGTTACAGCTACAGTGGACCCGTCGGTCTAGACGCGCGGATAACTGACAAACGGGCCTCTATCTTTTGTTTTCTTTGTTTGTGCGCATTATACACACATGGGAAAAAAAAGAATGAATGGGTCAGTACACCATACATCAGATCAGTCAGAAACCCAGACATCTATGTATCAAAATGTAACATTAATTGTCACCACAAATGTCCATCTTAGTATTACACACACACATGGAAATGTCACAGAGAGAGGTAGAGAGAGAGAGAGAGAGAGAGAGAGAGAGAGAGAGAGAGAGAGAGAGAGAGAGAGAGAGAGAGAGAGAGAGAGAGAGAGAGAGAGAGAGAGAGAGAGAGAGAGAGAGAGAGAAAAGTGAAGAAAAAACAACGAAGAAAAAAGAAAAGAAAAGGAAAAAAGATGAGCCGCCCAAAAAAGAAAAAAAAAGAAAAAAGGAAAACAAAAGAAGGCGGGGACAGTGGAGGGCTTAAAAAAAACCCAACAACAACCAATACTGGAGGCAATGCCCGGAGGCAGTACGAAACCAGTAAAGTCCCGATATACCAATACTGGAGGCAATGCCCGGAGGCAGTACGAAACCAGTAAAGTCCCGATATTTTTAATTAATACATATAGCTGAAATTGAGTGAATGAATGAATGAAATTTTGGGCTTTACGTCCTCTCGACCTTGGAAGGCACATATGGGACATATATTCTAAAAGGGTAAGATGGATTACTTAAAAGCTCGGCGAACCGGGCTGATAGAGTTATCGTTAGTGCGGACGTGTACACTATTCACAGTGGAGGCTATCCAAAAACTCGGACTGGAACTTGAACGGAGAATTCAACTGCCGGCGTATCGATGTGTAAAATGTGTCACGTTTCAAAGGGACATAACCAGTGTTTCTGTCCTCACTATTATAGGGAAAAGAGACCGGATGTTTATCTTCCCCTGAACAGTCTTTGCCCCCACCCACCCACAGGCTCCAGTTGGCAATTTAACTTCATAACTGTACTAGCCCCAATACAAGGAGCATAATATTGCAATGGCTCTTCGCACTGCGGCCTCCAAGGTTGGGTACCTTTGTGTACCGGCTCCCAGAGAGCAGCAGTGAGAAAACTGTCAAGTCTCTCTCTCTCTCTCTCTCTCTTCTCTCTCTCTCTCTCTCTTAGTCTCAGACTCTATCTCTCTGGTGTAATGATTCAGCACACAGAAAAATAAAAGAGAATGCATATAGCCTACATGTGTGTATGTGCGTGTGTGCCCCCCCCCCCCCCCCCTCCCAAAACCCCAACTCACTCTCGAAAGCAACAGATCTCCAAATTAAAAAAAGTATCATCTCAGGGCCGGATCCAGGGGAGGGGGAGGGGGTACCTGGGTTCTGTACCCCCCTCCCTCCCACCAACAAAAAAAAAAAAAAGAGAAAGAAAAAAAACAAAGAAAGACAGGGAGTCATACTTACTGTTTTGCTGTTCTAATGTACAATTTATAGGGAGAGTTGGCAGTTTATTTTGTAAAAAAAAACCGGCTTCAGCTTCAGGGGCCATTGCCCCTGGACCCCACCGGGGGCCTACGCCCACCTTCAAATAGTTTGTCGCTTGTTAGCTCGATAGCAGTCACAAAACGTTTGCGGCAAACGTCGGCAAAAGATGTGTTTCGTTACTGGCAACGTCTGGGGTTTTTTTGGTTTTTGTTTTTTTAATTTTTTTATCTTTCTGAAGATTCAGTAATTCGGAGTGTTTGTGTGTATGGACGCGTGTACGCGCCTTTGCAGATGGTTATTGCAAGTTTATAAATGTTTGGAATTGTGCACTGGTATGTTGTTTAAAACCAGTGTGTGTGAGGTGTTGTTCAGTTGCCGCAACATAATTGTGATTGTTTTCTTGTGCCCCTAGGGTTTTTTGGAAAATAAACTTACTTGACTTGACTTGTTAGTACCGTTTCTGCCGATTTGCGCTCACGCTAAAACGTTAGCCCTTCAGTGTCGGAAACCATGGACACTACATTTTTATAAATATAGGATCCGTGCGGAAACGGACCCAGGGATTCGAAAGCTTACCGGAAGCACGTGTATTAATCATTTCCGATTAAAAACACGTCTTCACTTTGAACTTTCCACTGGAGCATGTGGCATGTGTTCAAGACAGTTTCTACGAGAGAAAGTTTCTGGGAAATAACTTCAAAGAAACTGATTCACGATTTGCTTGCTAGAACTAGTCTATGCTTTCAGCTTCGACTACGAGAGGTAAGATAATTAATTTTGAATGAAACGTTTAACTTCAAAACTGTGTGTGATTATAACATTATTAGCCTACTACAGTACAAGGCGGCTCCCAGGCCAGAGAGCAGCATTGAGAAAACTGTAAAATCTCTCTCTCTCTCTGTCTCTCTCTCTGTCTCTGTCTCTCTCTCTCTCTCTCTCTCTCTGTGTCAGGTTGGTTTATAGTATTAGTTATATGTTGCATGCTTAGAATCAAGGACAGAATGGAAGACTAGGCCCAGCCTGATTATGTAAATAACGAAGTCTTTGTGAAGTTGTATAAATAAGGCATTAGTTAGACCGCATCTTATAACGTCCATAAGGGTCGACGACCAATTGGACGATAATCTCACTATATCACCGCATCTTGAATATGGTAATGTAGTATGGTTTCCAGCTCTTAAAAGGCAAAGTATTTCCCTGGAAAAAGTCCAAAGAAGGGCCACTAAATTAGTAAAAGCGTGTAGAAATAAGACCTATGAAGAAATACTTAAATTCCTGGAATTGCCTTCACTAAAGGGTAGAAGAGTGAGAGGTGATCTCATTCAAGTATATGATTTTTTAACCATATTGACAACATCGACTTACAAGAAGTAGACAAAACTAGAAATAGTGATGGGGATTTTTTTCCCAAAGCGTTCTAAGACTAACATTCATAAATGTTCTAACATTAAGTTTACACCAAGTACTAATATGTTTAAACATCTTCCGAATAAAGACTCAATTATAACCAAACAAATTATAAGGAATTTGATGAATAAAAATATCGGCCATTCCTATTTTTGAGGATATTTATATGTAGAGTAGGAAAATTATTGCAAACCACCAATAAAATATGAAAACAAAAACAAGATATAAGAAAAATTATAGGGCATACAAGGGCCGCGAGAGAGCCTCACCACTACTACTACTTCTAACAATCATTGAATCGAACTTCCAAAGCCCAGATTGTTTGTTCGTAGAGCTCAGTATTCTTTTTCTTGAAAATAGCGTCCTCCATCGACAATTTGATGATTATGACGCTTACGACGTAATCGATGAAAATCTGTTTAACGTCTTCGGTCTGGAACAGACACATATGGGACATTAGTAGATAGATATAAAGATGGTGGGAACGATTCTGGAGGCAATGCCCGGAGGCAGTGCAACACCAGTAAAGCCCCGATTTTTTAACAATATAGATATGTACCAGTATAAATAATTACTGAAAAAAAGAATTACGACGTAATGGGCAGTAGTTGACGAGGTAATAAGGAAGGCAGTGGCTATTCGACCTCATGTGGCTAAATAGAACCCCGGCTGAGAGAGAGGAGAGAGAGGGTCTTAGTTGGGCGACTTAGTTGAGGGACTGATCTCCCTCTCTTCTCTCTCTCTCTCTCTCTCTCTCAACGTCGACTCTCTTCTCTCTCTCTCCCCGTCGGCTCTCTCTCTCTCTCTCTCTCTCTCTCTCTCTCTCTCTCTCACTACGCCCAACTAAGAATATCACACGCTAAGCCCCTACTGGTTTGAGTGCCCCCTGGCGATCAACTCATCGTCCAAAGTTGTTCATTTCCTTCAAAAGATAAAAAGTGAACCACAGGCCTTTATTTCACAGTACACCCAGGAAATACCAATCTGGCTAGTGTTGCACTCCCTGAGAGAAACCCGAACTGGCACAGCACTGTCCTTCATTTACCACTACTTTGACCTATGGCTCTTATTCCTAATTCCCTAATCCTAAGCTCTCATTCAAACCAGGATGTATTTGCACTGACTCTTTAGTCTTACCCACAGTGTTAATGCTGCAGCCTGTGGGACTAGTTTGTGGGCTTTTCCTTCTGGGGGTTAACCCAGGTTTCCTTTTTGTTTTGGCTGAGAGAGTCAGGATGTTCCCTAGGCTAGGCAATAGAGAGATTATTGCCCAACCTTCCAGAATAGCAGTTACTTTCTTTGCTATCTCTGGAAGCCAGGACTGACTGTGACTGACACATGTGTATAGAT
>CM065702.1:11346117-11386448 GCA_017654935.2 Phymorhynchus buccinoides | reverse complement strand
CTCATCAGCTTTCTAATTTGTCTTCTTACTACCCCCCAAAGTGCAGCAGAATCTTCAGCCTGATGAAGTTGGCTGCCTGAGGCGAAGAAGAATTAAATGTTTTTTTCACACTTTATTTTCTTAAAAAAGCTTCCCTGGACCCCACTCACAAACGATATTATGTGTAACTATATCGTCTGTGTCCTCATTGAGGGCCTACGCCGGCCCCCAGACCCCCGCCCTTGTTTGTAACCCCCCCCCCCCCCCCTTTAATGCATCCCAGGGCCGGCCATGGAAGGATGGGGGTGGGAGCCGACTAGTAAGGCCTAGTGGCTTTTGGATAAAATTCTGTAAATAGACAATATAGCAGACGACATTCTAGTGACACAGCAAGCAGCTCGGGCCCTGCATACGAATATTTCTTTAGGGATTCGAGAAAAAATCAAAGGGACCCATTACATTATTAACAGATTTATTTGAAGATTTTGACGCTATTTTATACGTTGGTAATGCAAAGGATTAGAAAGAATTGCAGAAGAGACTGATTTACGAAAATTTGACGTAAGCCCTGTCTCCATATCACATTGCACCATCAAAATGGCGGAACGCAGCACACAAGTAAGTTTCCCACGTGGAAGTAAGAGTCTATTCGAAACATATTTTGCTGAAATACTTCTCTGTATGGTTGTATAACAACATGCAATGGATTCTTTCAGGGTGCTGACGTTTTGAAACGATTTGCTGCGAAAGTTACCGTTTCCAGTACGAACGAGCGAATTGCAGTTATTGAAGCGGTCATCTCCCATGTCAAGAATGGAGGTTTGGTTTTCAATTTTGAATGTTTTACAATGTTAGAGCAGTCTGCTTTATCAGTAATTTGTACAATACATGATCTATCGTAGTATACCTAGGCGCTTAAATTTCACGCACCGATTTCTTCTCAAAGTGTGCATTGATTATAGCATCAACCAATAATTTGTGGAAAGTGAAAAAAAAATTAAAAAAATTGTGCCAAATGGTTGCTTGTGATGTGTAGTTGTGGATACAAGTTTAATTTTGATTTTAGAGTCATTCTTGCATTTTTTATGACCTTTTGAAAAAAATCAATAAGGACGTTCTTTTACTGTTTTTTCAAAAAAACACGTCAACCCGCGGGCAGAAAACAACAAATACAAAATGATCCATGCAAATTTGGAGCAATGTGTGACTTAACCTATTCTTTGAACTAATTAACTTTTTATTTCAATCAGCTATGTTACTTAAAAAATAAAACAATTTTACTTCAAAATGTTCATTAAAATACTGTCAAGGGAGATAATAAGGGGAAAAAACATTTGTCTTCACCACTTGAAGACTGCCTTTTGAGAGTTGTTAGTTAATAAATAGCCTTTCCAACTGCATAGATCTATTTGTCCTGTACACACATACAGTGATAGTGATACACACACACACAGTGACATACAGTGATACACACACACACAAATAAAAAGCCATTGACATTGCAAGCAAACAAACAAACAAAAAGCCCACTTGAACAACATAATAAGTAGATGTGTGTTTCACGAACATCTCTTAAACTCTTTACTTGTGTATCCCTAAACTCAAAACTGTACAGGGCCTCATAAAATCAAAAACAACACAGAGCAGGACTGTGGGACAGGCCCAGGGCCACTCCCGCCAGTTATGTTAATATTTTGCGCCATGATTCCCTTGATGATTTGACCAGTATATCGCAATAAAAACGTTCAAGAGCCATGAACAATGTTTTGTAAATGGTACAGAGTCAATATAAATCTAAAGAAAACTAATACAAATCGATAAAAACCTGTCTGGCTCATGATTTTGTCAGAAGTTTCAGTAAACACGTTTACCGGAAGTGCGCGAAAGACGTCTTTTAAGCGCAAAAAGATGGGGTCAGATAGGTCAATT
Organism: Phymorhynchus buccinoides; assembly: GCA_017654935.2. NCBI lineage: Eukaryota > Metazoa > Mollusca > Gastropoda > Neogastropoda > Raphitomidae > Phymorhynchus > Phymorhynchus buccinoides. The sequence continues at coordinate 11,384,540 of CM065702.1, read as the reverse complement.
TGTTTTGTCTATTTACCAAAATGAACAATTTTCTACATGACCTGCTCAATTTGTTTGAATGTTTTAAGGTTAAAATCATTAAATTCAACCTAAACTGTACTAAAAACAGTATCTTGACTGGGAGACTTATTCATAAATTAGAAAAAAACAAAACTGACGAACTAAACATTCAAGACAAAATGGCACCTGCATCAGGCCTCACTAATTTTAGGAATCTCCGACAATTTGATGTGTCCTCGATCTTCATTGGTCACTTTTTTACCACCCGGGTCGTCAGTAAGCTCTCAATGTTAGCAGGAAAATGATAGGTAGAGCGCCCAATTTCTCTGACGAAACTAAGGATAACTCTTCTATTCCAAGGGACATAACTCTTGTGGTTGGTCCTCGCTATTGATTATGCTTAATAGCCTTGCCCTTAGCTCAGGTAGGTAGGTAGGTAGGTGTAGCCTGTAGGGCTATGCATAGGCCTCTCGGCCCTTATTACGCCCCTTCTCGATGAATTTGACTTGACAACATTTATTTAGTGGTTTGCGTCTCTTAATCAAAAACTAATAAAAAGATAAATCTTTATAAGAGAATGGCTTTTTTATATATATTATATTATTTATAACACAAAAATAAAGAAAACTACAACAAATCCGTGGTCGTTCCAATTTTAATTCAAGCTTTCCAGAGGGTGTCCTCTCTTCTTCAGGAATGACACACACTGGACCTTTTTATTCATCAAAACATTTAAATTTTGTTATCAAATTTGGGTTTTCGTCCAAAAGATTTTTGAATTCATTAATGCTAGGTGCATTCTTTATGTTAATTGGTAGATCATTCCACATAACTCCAAACAGGGTAAAGCAGTTATTTTCATAACACATGTGGGTGTGGATCAGGATTCAGATTTTTGGTTGAACTTGACACTGCTATTCTGTGAAGTAGACTGAAAAAAACATCAACAAAGACTTGATGAAAGCACACACACACACAAGATCTTGGAGGGTCAACCTTCTTCACAAGAGGGTCAACCTCCTACACAAGATCTCGGAGGGTCAGATCCCAGCCCTACCATCTGAGGCATTTCTAACCCCAGTTGATGCAAATTGTCGAAGGATCTGGCCCACAAAGTATGCTGGCTGCAAAACTGAGAATATAGTTAAGAGACAAGCAGTGCTAAATTCCAAAGGCTTAATAATAGTCCCACCAAGCCACACTGCTCAATTAGTCAATACAGCAACTCCTTCTTTGTAATAGTAATACTAAGAACGATGATGGAGTGGAATCAACTGACCGATGACGCCATCGCAGCAGGCCCCGCTAGCGCAGCACCATCAGCACCAGGCGGCTCACCACCAGGGCCTGCACCAATCAAATATTATATGTAGGGGTTAGGGGCCATAGGCCGAAGTAGTGGTAAATGAAGGGCAGGAGCTGTGCCAGTCGGGGTTCGTCCCCAGTGAGCGCTTCGTTAGCCGGAGTGGTCCAGCCCGGATACTGCAAAAATGTCTATGGTCAAACTTTTAAAAGACTATCAACAACACCAGATAGTAAAGATCTTTTTTGTTTGTTTTTTCCAACTCTCTAAGCGCTCTCCCATTTCCATCATGTACATATAGCCTTCATTGAGTCATAGACTCCTGTGACGTAACAGAACCAGAACACACACACACACACATGCACGCGCGCACGCACACACGAACACACGCACACGCACGCACACACACACACACACACACACACACACACACACACACACACACACACATGAACATGCACACACACATGGTACACACTCATTCAAGATTTGGATTATAAAAATGTTTTTCATTAATAAGTCCTAAGTTAGATGTATAAACACTGCCCAGATTCTACTCTTACTACTCTTAGGTTACCGTTAGGTTTTAAAACTAATTTAAATCAATCCCTCACTAAGCTGTATGGGGATCTGTGGAATCTGTGTATTTGATTTATGTTTATACCTGCTGTGTGAATCACTTTACAATGAGCCTTTCCTGGATTTTTGTTTCATGTTTTTATTCCATTTCAATTCTGTATAAAGCGCCCTGTAGCCTACATAGTAGGATGGGCGCTATATATACATTTTCCTCATTATTATTATTATTATTATGAATTGTCTACCCATGGGCCTACATTATTCCTTCCTAAATAGACTTGTGCAGGTAACCTTTGAATGGGCTGTTTAGGTGGAGTTGTTGCTCTTGGCCCTTGACACCAGGTGATGACCCATTTCAAGGCATTTTGTTAACGATGGTGAACTCAATCAAATCAAATCAAATCAAATTCACTTTATTATGTCCCAAGGAGAAATTTTGTTCAGGTGCCAGAATAACAAAGACATCGACATTCAGCATGCATGAATAGGAGCAAAAGTTATACATAATACATACTTAAAGATACACATTATATGTGGATACATACACATCTAAGGATAAGCATGCATAGTTTCTTTTAACATGATGAACACACATTTAAACCTAAAAGGATCATGAATTTAGGAGGTGGATGGATCTGGGGATGAAGGATTTCTGTGCCCTGGAGTTGACTTTAAAAGTTTTGTAGCGACGTCCAGAAGGTAATAGTTCGTAATGTTTGTTCAAAACATGGGAGGTGTCATTTACAATCTTCCTGGCTTTATGCTTGGTTCGTCTTTCGTACATCTCATTCAAACCCATCTCTCTCTTTCCAACAACTTTACTACACACATTCACCACATCATCCAACACACGCTTGTTCTTCAAACACAGACTTCCAAACAACACATAAAGGAAACAGTAAGCACAGACTCAATGCAGCTACTGTAGTACGTATGCAAAGTGTTTGAGTTAACACCAATGTTTCTCAGTCTGTGCAAAATAAACAATCTTGATTGACATTTCTTATGTATGTTCTGTGTGTTCTTGTCATTCTGTTTCTCTATGTCTCTCTTTTCTCATGCGAGCAGCAAAAATGGAGTTCTATAAAAATTGGACTATAACTTAGGTATAAGAGGCACCTGTATATAAGCCGTAATTGATTTATTAAATTTACAGAATATTGAATAAATATTTGTTCACACGTAAGCTGCAGCAGTTTGTAAGCTGCAGGGAAATCACTCCAAAAAAAAAGTTGACAAAGTTAAAGAAAAAAGCTGTAGATTTTGCCTACCTACCACAGACAATGCATGAGCTGAAAGCAATACAAAAACAAAGTCTGCTACTGCAACATGACTTACCATTTAATGCTCTGAATCACTTTCTATTAGCGGGCAGCAAGCCTTCTATTTCAAGGGAAGTAAAACAAGCCACAAGATTTATCTCCCTAAGGTCCACCAGAACGGCTCATTGAATGTTCCTGTCCTTTTTCCTCGCTTCACAGACCTTCCGGAGCTGTCGGTCAGAGGCATCTACCGCTCCCTGTTGTCCTCTGTCGGCCTTCTGTTTCAAGGGAGGTAAAATAAGCCACAAGAGTTATCTCCCGTAGGGCCACCAGAACAGCTCATTGAATGTTCCTGTCTTTTTTCCTCGCTTCACAGACCTTCCGGAGCTGGCGGTCAGAGGCATCTACCGCTTCCTGTCAGCCACCGTCGGCCGTTACCATGACGCGGCGTCCAGGCGGGCGGCTTACCGGTTGGTGGTAGCGGTCGTCCCAGCATTCCCGGAGCTTAGTGCGACCAACATCGTCGCCACGTTTTCCCCCTTCGCCGAGGGCTGCAAGAAAAACTGTTCCCCTTGGTAACTTTTTTTTTTTTTACATTGTACTGGTCTTTTGTAGTAGTAGTAGTAGTAGTAGTAGTAGTAGTAGTAGTATGTGTTCATGTGTGTGTGTGTTTGTGCATGTATGTCCAAAGACCTTATTGTCATAGTTTTGGGAAGTAAGGATAGACCTTATTTTATATATATATGTCACAGAACAGTCGCCAATACTGCAGATGGATTTTGTTCTCTACCCAGGTAAATTTAATGGTAATTTTTGGCTGAAAAATGGCTGGCGGTGAAAGGGTTAATATATTTCCTAGGTCTTTCCGTAGAGTCGTCCCAAGAGTGCAAAAGTAATGAAAAAGAAACACCTGACGGTGTTGATGATCATCATAAATGTAGACATTGTGATGTGTTTGTTGACAGCAACAGCTCTTCAGGGGATTCACTGTATGACCTGTGTGGCTCTCAGGGCTCCCAATCGTCCCGCAAAACAAGGGGTCCCAGGGACTCCTTCACTTACAGTATAAAGGGTCCTAGAGGCAGGATAGAGGGTCCCAGTGGCATAGCGAATGCTAAAAATAAATTTTCTAGTGAATCCCTGGGACCCCCTGCACATTCTTTTAGAGGGTCCTGTAGAATTTTAATTTTCATAGACCCCCAAAAGAGGGTCCCTGGGAGCCCTGGGCTCTGCGGGAAGTCTGGTGAACTCAAAGCTCCGTCAAGGTGCTGATGATCATCGTAAATGTACACCTTGTGATACGTGGGTGCTACTCTTTCATTTTTACACTGATTTCAGTATTTTTAATTTTACCAGAAACTGAACTTCAGTTTTTTTTAATTCATCAAAAAACCCAACACAATGACCACAAGCGATTTGGGGCGTTTTGAACTTGGTTGTTTTATCTTGGAAGTTTACAAAGTGAATGTAATAATTTTACAAGGCTTACCAGACTCGAACTGTCTGTCTATTATTTTAACTGTCTGTCTGTTTCGTTATATTTCTCTCTTAAGTTCTCTCCCCCCCCCCCCCCCCCTGAATCGTCCGACGGGGCTCTGCCCCTGTACCCTTGCCCTGCCTTTCAGTTTTGTTCATGTTGGGGAGTTGCATGCATGGTGATGTGTTTGTTGACAGCAAAAGCTCTTCAGGGGATGCACTCTATGCCCTTAGCCTGGCCTGTGTGGCTCTGCGGGAAATCTGGTCAACTCAAAGCTCTGTGTCCGAGGATGCCTTGAAACAGTTGGTGGGTTTGCGATTTGCCTTTGATGTGTGTGCGTGCGCGTGTGTGTCTGTGTGTGTGTGTGCGTGTGCGTGTGCGTGTGTGTGTGTGTGTGTGTGTGTGTGTGTGTGACTGTATGTGTGTGTGTGTGTGACTGTATATGTGTGTGTGTGTGTGTGTGTGACTGTATATGTGTGTGTGTGTGTGTGTGCGTGTGTGTGTGTGTGTGACTCTGTATGTGTGTGTGTGTGTGTGTGTGTGTGTGTGTGACTCTGTATGTGTGTGTGTGTGTGTGTGTGACTGTATGTGTGTGTGCGTGTGTGTGCGTATGACTCTGTATGTGTGTGTTGTGTGTGTGCATATGTGTGCTGTATTCCATTTATGTCATCCGTGTGTGTTCGCTTTGTATTGCGTTTTTGTTTGAATGCGTTATGAATGCTAACGTGTGTGTGTGCGCTTTGATTTGATTTCTATCAAGATTCAGCGCCGTATAAATACTGTATGTTCTTGTTGTTGTGTAGGTGCGTGTGCGTGTTTGGTGTGTGTGTGTGTGTGTCTGATGTGTGTGTGTGTGTGTGTGTGTGTGTGTGTCTGTGTCTGTGTCTGTGTGTGTGTGTTTTATGTGTGTGCATGTGTCTGGTGTGTGTGCGTCTGATGTGTGAGTGTGTGTGTGTGCTTGCATGTATATGTATGTGTGTGCATGCACGCATGTATGTGTGTATGCATGTGCGTGTGTGTGCATGCTACTGCTAGCGTGTAAAATTAAAAAAAATTTGTTTGTATAATTCTTGTGAAACAAACAAAATTTGGGCATTCTGTGCTTTTGCACAACTTTAGTGTTTCGTGAATCTGTTCTGTTCTACAGTCATTGGCCAAGCTGTAAGTCATGTTAACCCCTTGGCTGCCATATAACGTATCACATACTGACGACATCACTGAGATCAGACCTGTTTACCATCCCGATTTTGCTGTACTTTCTACGGGAAAAAAGTCAAATTACGGCTACGAAAAAAATACGGGAAAAAAATCTCTAAAAAAAGAAAGAAAAAAGAAGACAGTTGCGTCGGTAAGCGAAGCTTTTGAAACGGTGCGGTGAAAAGTCATTTCGCGCCATTTCCTTTTCTGTTTCAAAATGGCGTCCAAGCGAGTGCATTCCGAAGCTTCTGTATCTTCTGGTCGAAAAAAAAAAAAAAAAAGACATCAAAAGGGGCACAGAAATTCCGGGAAAGTTACCTCAAAATTCCAGGAATACGTCGTTTAGCACTAGGTGACGAGCATGTGTTCTGTGTCAACTGTCAAGAGAGTTATATCCCCAGACCTTTTTGCCACATTGGCTCTATCATTTGTCTTTTTCATGGCATGATTTGTACAATTATTCTTTCTTTAATTTTCTCTGGCAGTCAAGGGGTTAAGATTTGGCTGCTGTTGAAGAGTATCTATGAGTTGTACTGTTTTTGCCAGTTAAAAAAAAATCTTAGCTTGCTTTGATTTGGTTTAGGCAATTGTAGAGACAGTTTACTTTTTCGTCAAGCAAGCTATTCTTGTTCTACGTAATACTCTGTCACTATAGGGTCACTATATATCACTATCACTATGTAATACCCTATCACTATAGGGTCACTATATATCACTATCACTATGTAATACCCTATCACTATAGGGTCACTATATATCACTACAGTGGAACCTCCCTTATAAGACCTTCAACAATCATCCCAAATGAGGTCTTATAAGGGAGGGGTCTTATAAGGGAGGTAATTTTAATACTTGCAAAGAAGGACAATATCACAGAAAGATGAGGTCTTATATTAGGGAGGGGTCTTATAAGGGAGGTAATTTTAATACTTGCAAAGAAGGGCAATGTCTCAGAAAGATGAGGTCTTATAAGGGAGGTAATTTTAATACTTGCAAAGAAGGGCAATGTTTCAGAGAAGTAGGTCTTAAGTGGGAGGGAGTCTTATAATGGGAGGTCTTATAAGGAAGGTTCCACTGTATCACTACGTAATACCCTATCACTCAAAGTGTGTGCACATCAGGTTGGACTGCAGTGTGTGTTGGTCTACGGAGCGTGTGCGGCAGACCGCACCATTCTGAACCAAGCCGCCTACCGCAAACTCCGTCTGATCTGGATTTCGGTGAGTAAAACAAACAAAGAATTTAAAAAAATCAGTTACTATAGCCGCAGACGAAAACAACAAGACACACACACACATGCACGCACACGCTCACTCACACTCAAAGGAGACAACGCTGCAGAACCCTCCCCGTGGGGATACTGAGGGATCTTTTGTACAAATGGTTCCCCCACCTTCAGGAAGTTCTGTGCTTCTAACTTCCTCTAATTTTGTCATTCTCTTTGACTCTTGCCTTTTCCCTTTGCCTTCTGTCATCTGCTATCTTTCTATCTCACTGCTCCATTCTCCTGCATTTTTTCTATGAATTCTTACAAAGATTTCTTCAGTCGAGGTCGGACATTCTGGGCCTAAGTATTTCTTAGGCGCATAATGGCAGCATGACGCATCTACGCTCATATGACAGGAAACTGAGCGAACGAAGAAGAAGAATGCTGCAGAAAAAGATGAATATCAAAAATGGATAGCTTACGTCATTTTGAGCCAGGATCATTGGGGAAAAATCCTGTGTTTAGCCTTGCGAGACAAAGTGGAACAATAGACAATTTTCTGAAAAAAATAGGGGAGCGCACTTTGTGATAACTAGAGTTGATTACCTCAACTTACTCGGTCAAAACCACGGCAACCATGGCGGCATGGTGTCGAAGCTTGAAACCGCAGGAAGCCATTCCTCATATAAATTGATGTCTTTCGACTTACGTCTCTTTGTTTTGCCCACGACGTTTTGTCTTTCTATCTTCGTGACGGCAATGTGTAAACGCTAATATTACAGGTGCCAGGGTCCTTGGAGAAGTACTTAGCGCTGTTGGACAAAGTGGAGCCCTCGTCTTTCAACGCCTGCTGTGTGGCTTTGGTTCTGCGCTTCCTGTCCGCCACCAAGAACAAGACTCTCCTCGACAAACACAAGGTACTGTGCAGTGATTTGCAACGTAACAGGCACAGTTTTTCATGTCCGCCACCAAGAACAAGACTCTCCTCGACAAACACAAGGTACTGTGCAGTGATTTGCAACGTAACAGGCACAGTTTTTCATGTCCGCCACCAAGAACAAGACTCTCCTCGACAAACACAAGGTACTGTGCAGTGATTTGCAACATGAAAGGCACAGTTTTTCCTGTCCGCCACCAAGAACAAGACTCTCCTCGACAAACACAAGGTACTGTGCAGTGATTTGCAACATAAAAGGCACAATTGTTCTTTTAAGCTTAGTCCCTTTAATTGCATTATCTGTATTTTTGTCGTCTTTTTTTTGTTTTGACATTCAGAATATGGTTCAGGTGTGTTTCCATTCTTCTGGTCAAAAGTGCTTTGACAAATTGATTTTGATAAAATTCTGCTTAACGTCCTCCGGTCTTGAACAGACACATTCATATGGGATATTAGTAGATATAAAGATGGTGGAAACAATCCTGGAGGCAATGCCCGGAGGCAGTGCAACACCAGGAAAGTCCCACATTTTTAACAATACAGATGTTTCACAGCTATTTCTGTCTCTCTCTCTCTTAACACTTTTATCTGTCTTTCAGAAGGTGAAGTTGGTTTTGTACATTATTGGTTTTATTTTAGTTTTTATATGCTCTCTCTCTCTCTGAGTCTCTCTCTCTCTCTCTCTCTCTCTCTCTCTCTCTCTCTCTCTCTCTCTCTCTCTCTCTCTCTCTCTCTCTCTCTCTCTCTCTCTCTCTCTCTCTCTCTCTCTCTCTCTCTCTCTCTCTCTCTCTCCCTCCCTCCCTCCCTCCATCCCTCCCTCCCTCCCTCTCTCTCTCTCTCTCTCATGGTTGTCGTTTATTATATTCTTTCATTGGATGTTGTTTGTAATTGTTGTTTATTTCGATATTTTCGTTTACCACAGGGCTGGGTGTAAAAAAGTATGTATACTTATCTCATTACCCTGTATAAATAAAATTTCGTTCGTTTGTTCGTTCATTCTGTTTCATGTTAGTTTTGCTTTCCCAGCCTCCGTTCCTTCGTTTGCTCTACTTCCTCTTCTTGATACGTTTCCCACTAACTTTGTTAGTGACCGTGCCTTGAATAAAAAAAAAAGAATAATGTGTTTATTATTTATTTATAATGCGAAAAGATGATTTTTGATTTTTCAGGGAGCGTACCTGGATTTGTACCTGAAGCATGTTCTGGCTAGTCGCGCCACACCTCCCCATGCCATTGTGGTGAGTTGTTTTTTTGTCAAAGAGTCCTGATAAATTATCACGATCTATGGCGTAAAATGTCTGTTGGGCAATAGGCCGTGTACACACATAAGCGGATATTCCTTGCGGAAACCCGTGCGCAATTCATAAATAAGTGAAACAAAGAAGGGAAAAGATTTGCGCACGTGTCCGAATTTCCCCTATATGCGTAAACTTTTATTCTTCTTTCTTCCACTTATTTAGGGTTTTCCATACGGAACTTACGCGTCTAATGTGAACCCGGCCTTATTCTCTTGTTTAGAAGAAACGACTCATGTAAAGAGGAAGTGTTCCTGTGTTGTCTCGGATAATTCATTTGGCATTAGTTTCTCCTGGCTTTTTCTCTCTCAAACAACTCTTACAACGATTTTCTCCAGTCGAAGACCGACATGCTGGGCCTAACTATTTCTTAGTTGATGCATAACGGCAGCATGACACATCTGCGCTCATATGACAAGGAAACTGTCTGAGCGATCAAAGAAAAAGAAGAAGAAATTACGCATCTGCGTTCGTTTGACAGGCAACTGTCTGAGCAATCGAAGAAGAAGAAGAAATTGCATGCATTGTTGGTAAAGGTAAAGATGCGTCCCTCCCCCCCCTCCTCCATTTCTCGGTTTCCATTTTTTCAGTCTTGCCTTTCTTACTGCAGATTGAGTACTTCATCCTCTATCGTTTGCTATATTTAACACTAATTTTTACCCATTTACATAATTAAACACATGCATTCAATAATAGTAGAAGATAAAGGCAAGACGGAAAAAAAATGCAATGAACCAAGACTGTGACAAATGCTCTGCGGCTGTTGTGTGTACTGCACTACATGGGGGGGGGGGGGTGGGGGGGGAGGGGTCTATTACATAATGGCCTTTATCATGACTGCGCTGCGATTAATTATTCAAAAAAGATAATTAGCTGAAAAGGTTAATAAAATACAGCTTAATGTTTGGTAAGAAAGGCAAGTGTGAAAATGCGGGGAGAGCTGAGAAATGTAGGGGTGGGGGGGGGGGGGGGGGCACATCTTGACCTTTACTGCATTGTTTATTGGTTACAGGCATTTTCCCGAGAGATTGTTCGCCACTGCACACATGAGGATTTCAAGGGTCAAGTCTTGCCAGCGGCTCAAAAGGCCATGCTGCGAAATCCAGAAATCATCCTGAGCAGTGAGTATTGCTCTCTCTTTGTGTGTGGGTGTGTGTGTACAACATGCTGCGAAATCCAGAAATCATCCTGAGCAGTGAGTATTGCTCTACTTTGTCTATGTGTGTGTGTGTGTGTGTGTGTGTACAACATGCTGCGAAATCCAGAAATCCTGAGCAGTGAGTATTGCTCTCTGTGTGTGTGTGTGTGTGTCTGTGTCTCTCTCTGTCTGTGTGTGTGTGTGTGTGTGTCTGTGTGTACAACATGCTGCGAAATCCAGAAATCATCCTGAGCAGTGAGTATTGCTCTCTCTTTGTCTCTGTCTGTCTGTGTATGTGTGTGTACAACATGCATGTGTATCTGTGTTTTGTGTGTGTGTGTGCGAAATCCAGAAATCATCCTTAGCAGTGAGTATTGCTGTCTCTTTGTCTTTCTGTGTGTGTGTGTGTGTGTGTGTACAACAATGAGCATGCATGTGTATCTGTGTTTTTGTGTGTGTGTACCGCTAATCTTTTATCTCAACTGCTCCCTGTGGGGTACCAGGATTATTTTGTATAAGTAGTTCCCCCACCTTCTGGAAGTTCTGTGCTAGCAATTTCCACAACTCTATGACTGCCTTTCCCTTTTTTCTTACTATCTACTATTTTTCTGACTTATTGGCCCATTCCAGGACAGAAAGTAATCATGTCTTTTCCGTCAATCATGACAATGATTTTCCCCCAAAACAAATTTCAAAATAATTTTCTCATTTGAGCTCTTCAGAAATTGGAATGTGTCGGCTGCAGGAAGACCAGTGAAAACTGAAACTGAACACATGTACCTTACCCATTGTGGCCTCATGGCCTGGGAACGCAAAAGCAGAAGAAGAAGAATCTGAACTGCTTCTTTACCTTTTTTTTTGTTTTGTTTTGTTTTAAAGATGCTTTTAGTTTTACTCTTTTTTCCCCTCTTTAGTCTCGCCAAAATTTGCCAAGTTTGTGGATGTTCTGCTGTTGTAGAGAATTTAACCGTGATTACCTTTGGAATGGATGGGTACTCTCATTATAATAAAAAGAACAAACATGAATCGGGAATGAGCGATGACATAACGTTTCTTTGGTGACAACAGCGCATCAGCAACCAACATGGCGGCTATGGGGAATGGACACAGAAGTTACAGCACATGTTTGATTTAATTTGCAATATTGGCAGCAACCACATTTGAGCAACCAACATGGCGGCTATCGGGAATGGACAAAGAAGTTACAGCACATGTTTGATTTAATTTAAAATATTGGCAGCAACCACATTTGAGCAACCAACATGGCGGCTATGGGGAATGGACAGAAGTTACAGCACATGTTTGATTTAATTTAAAATATTGGCAACAACCACATTTGAGCAACCAACATGGCGGCTATCGGGAATGGACAAAGAAGTTACAGCACATGTTTGATTTAATTAAAAATATTGGCAGCAACCACATTTGAGCAACCAACATGGCGGCTATCGGGAATGGACAAAGAAGTTACAGCACATGTTTGATTTAATTTAAAATATTGGCAACAACCACATTTGAGCAACCAACATGGCGGCTATCGGGAATGGACAAAGAAGTTACAGCACATGTTTGATTTAATTAAAAATATTGGCAGCAACCACATTTGAGCAACCAACATGGCGGCTATGGGGAATGGACACAGAAGTTACAGCACATGTTTGATTTAATTTAAAATATTGGCAACAACCACATTTGAGCAACCAACATGGCGGCTATCGGGAATGGACAAAAGTTACAGCACATGTTTGATTCTAAAGAGCGTTTTCATTGGCGACAACCTCATTTGAGCAACCAACATGGCGGCTATCGGGAATGGACAAAAGTTACAGCACATGTTTGATTCTAAAGAGCGTTTTCATTGGCGACAACCTCATTTGAGCAACCAACATGGCGGCTATCGGGAATGGACAAAAGTTACAGCACATGTTTGATTCTAAAGAGCGTTTTCATTGGCGACAACCTCATTTGAGCAACCAACATGGCGGCTATCGGGAATGGACAAAAGTTACAGCACATGTTTGATTCTAAAGAGCGTTTTCATTGGCGACAACCTCATTTGAGCAACCAACATGGCGGCTATCGGGAATGGACAAAGAAGTTACAGCACATGTTCGATTTAATTTGAAATATTGGTAACAACCACATTTGAGCAAAGGGAAAAGGCAGAGTCAAAGAGAATGACAGAATTAGAGGAAGTTACAAGCACAGAACTTCCAGAAGGTGGGGGAACTATTTGTACAAATGACCCCCCGGTATCCCCACGGGGGAATCAGTTTAAATGAAAGCCATATGAAAGAAATTGTTTGTGAGTGTTAACGGTGTAAGTTGAATGTGAATTTTTTCAGCGGTGGGCCAGATGCTGAGCCAGCTGAGCGTGGATCTCAGTCAGTACTCCGCAGACTTGGGCAAGCTGTTGGGAGGTAAGATACTTCATACAATGCTTGCTTGTATTGGGGGGGGGGGGGGGCTGAGAGTGGGGGGGCAAGCTACTGCCGGTTTTGGCCAACTTTTGAACTAGGAGACAACTTCTGACCGGCCTGTTTGGGCCAACTTGGAGACAACTTCTGGCCGGCCGGGTTTGGCTGACTAGGAGACAACTTCTGGCCGGCCGGTTTGGGCCAACTTGGAGACAACGTCTGGCCGGTTGGTTTTGGCTGACTTGGAGACTGTCTGGAGACAACTTCTGGCCGGCCGGTTTTGGCCGACTTGGAGACAACTTCTGGCCGGCCGGTTTTGGCCGGCTTGGAGACAATTTCTGGCCAGCCGGTTTTGGCTGACTTGAGTGCAAGACATACAGTGCATTTTATCTCTTAATTTTCTTTTAATACATTTGTGTTTGTTTTGCAAAACGTATGTGTACGTATGCCAGTGTGTTGTTTCCGACTATGACTGCCAGATAGCAGAGGGGGCAGCTGCCGTGAAAAAACAACAACATGTGTATATGTTGGAAAGTATGCCAGGTGAAGTTTTATAGCACATAGATCGTCGCACCCCACTGAGGAAAAGTGTTTTTTCTTTTTGTTTATCCAAAAATTACTGCATAGTTAAAATAATTTCATGCAAATATATCGCCGGTCTGGAAATCAAGCTATCATATGTCAAAATTGGTCAACTTCGATGTGTTGGACTTGCCAGTTCATCAAGGCAAGATGCATCATCTAACAAAGCTGTAAACAAAACAAATTTGCGAAGATAAGACACCGAGGGGGCGATGCCATATGAACAAAATGTGACGCAATTTGACCCGAAATGACCGCAATATATATTTTGATCTCATGTTAAGTGAAGTCTTACAACAACAACAGCAACAACATACAGTATTTATACAGCGCTGAATCTTGATAGAAATCAAATCAAAGCGCACACACACGTTAGCATTCATAACACAAATCCAAGCGCACATACACGTTAGCATTCATAACACATTCAAACAAAAATGCAATACAAAGCAACACACACGGATGACTTATGACACTATGTTTCGCGCTCAGCGACATGACAAACACATCTGCGTGACAATGTCGCTGTTGTCTCCCCTGTTGCAGCTCAGATCGTGTCCAAGGACGAGAACACGCGCAGAGAGGCGATGGTCGGTGTGAGGAACCTGGCCGTTCAGTGCTCAGACTCTGGAGCCGTGGAAAAACTAGTCAAGCACTTCTTTGCCGTCTTGAATGGTGAGTACTGGTTTCTTTTCTTTACTCCCAGGACGTTTACCAACCTCTTGACAGCCAAAGAAAATGTGGCCTATAATTTAAAAAACAAACCAAAAAACATGTGGCAAAGCTTTCGAGGCTCACTCGCTTTGTGTTTTTGGAGATAGATCCAAATGCCAGACCTAAATGCGATAGACAAAAAGGAAATGTCAAAGGTCAAGGTTGTCATGGTTATGAAGGTCATCAATACTTAGCATTCCGTATGATCTTAAGCTAGTCTACCTACTTGCCAAATTTGGGGATTGTATTTGCCAGGATGTAAAATATATGGCCAAAACAAATAATTGACAATGTTCAAGGTCAAGGATAAGGTCAAGAGGGTAAAAGTCACCCAGTGTACCATATCACCCTAAGGTGATACACCATCATGCCAAATTTGGAGACCATAACTGCGAAAATGTGCAAAATATGACCAAGACAAAAATTACATGTTAAAGGTCAAGATCATTGATTAATTTTAATATGCAAATGATGTTTTTTGAAAGCTTGCATAAACATCTATATGTGTGCAAAGTTTGATCGATGAACGCCTTTTAGATCCCTAGAAAAAGTCAACGTTAAAGTTACCACGGACAGACAAGACACCTGGAAAACCGAAGAAGCATGAGAACATACTCACTTTGTTGACACGAGTGAGCCAAACAGGAAGTGAGAAAGAGAACTGGCAAAATGATCTGAAGATATAATCCTCCTAACTGTTCTACGCCAGAAACAGCAGCCCGGAGTAATTACCCTTCATCTGATGACTTGGTTGATGACATTATCGAAACTGTATGCAAATCGTTATGTGGCAGTTAAACCCGAAAATATGATGTATTTTCCGTCAATCGTGTAGCCTTGTGTAGAACTCCCTCTCACTCTCTCTCTCTCTGTATGTATGCATGCAAGGGGGGGGGGGGGGGGGGAGGGGATTGTTTGTGCACATTATGTAAGAGTTTGCTTTGTTTTTAATAATACCATTTTAGTAAAATTGTAAAGCGCTTAGAGATTCAAGAATAAGCAATATATAAATTATGTAGGTAAATAAATGTCTCAAACATTGCTGTCTTCTTTAGTTTGTCATGCACATCTTCGAAAAAGAAAATGACATGCAAATTTAATACAGAGATTACGGTAATGTACCATAAGAGTGTTGTTTCTGTCAATTATTCAGGGTCGGAGGGCAAGCTGACGGTGGTTGACCAGAAGATGAGCGTGCTGAGGGCCATCGGTCATCTGGTTCACAACACGGTCAGCGGAACGGCCTCTCTGCAGGACCTGGCTACCAAAGTGACCGAGATGTTCCTGCCCACCTTGCAACAGGAAGGTAGATATATAGTACAGTTGGTAGTATTGAAGTGTGTGTGTGTGTGTGTGTGTGCAAGCATCGTGTTTATTTTACTTTCTAATGATTCATTATATGTTTACCAGTCGCGAAGCGAAGCTGGTATTGTTTTCACTTGGTCCATCCGTCCGTCTGTGTTCAAATTTGCTCAAAATGCATATTTCGGTGTAAAATGGCCTCACATAGAGTTATCTGTGTGTTTCAACAACAACAACAAATGTTTGTTTGTCTGTCTGTCTGTCTGTCTGTTTGTTTGTTTGTCTGTGACAGCGATAACTCGAGAACGCTTGGATATATATCAACATGAAAATGTACAGGTGGATACTTGGGGTCAAAAGCTTGGACAAGTTCGAATTTGAGCAAAATCGGTTTAGCGGTTAAGGGTTTAGGTTAAGATTAGGGTTAGGGTTAGGGGTGCAAGCGTGTGTCGCGACTGGGTCAGTTTACGCAAGTACTCTAGTTGCCTTTAATGTTCTCGCTATCAATGTAAAACGCTCTGAGCTCATGCGAGAAAGAGCGCTACATAACTTCCCATTATTATTATTATTATTAATCAAAGTCATCATCATCATCATCATCATCGGTCATCTGGTTCACAACACGGTCAGTGGCACAGCCTCTCTGCAGGACCTGGCTACGAAAGTGACCGATATGTTCCTGCCCACTCTGCAACAGGAAGGTAGATATCGTTAGTACAAAAAACTGAAACAGGCTGCAACGTCACTGGAACATACAACAAACAAACAACTACACGACAAGTGTAAAGTGACGTTATTTTATTCACAAGAGACAAAACAAAACTACTGGATATTTCGGCAAATGCGCCTTTATCAACACAGACAAACAATTAAACAGCAAATATAGCAAAAGGAGAAAAAAAACAGGCAACAAAAGAAGCAAAAAACCAACAAGATCAAAATAAAAAACAATCCTTCCCCTCAACAGTCCAATGCATAAATGATGCAACCAAGTTGAAACCAAAGAGCAAGGCATGCATTTGTGAACACAAATCGGGGAAAAAAGGAAGAGAAGAAAGAAAGAAAAAGTTTTGAAGTGAGAGAGGTTGGGGACAGTGAGTACGCAATCATAGATGGCAGAAGTTGGAAACAAGGGTCAGTTTCAGGCTGTGCAGACCTTGACCTTGAAGCATGATCTTGAAAACCTAAATTTTGTTATTGGCCATGGCTTTTACACCTTTGGACTTACAGACTTCAAACTTGGTATGTATGTGCATTGGCTTGTGGTAGTTCTGAATATGGGGTTCTGGTTGTCATTTAACTTGTATATTGGTCGTAATAACAGAAGGAATTCTGTGTTCAGTTCATGAAGGGACCCTGATGCACTGTCTTGCCATGCTGGTGCTCCGAGCTCTACATGCCTGGTTGTCATTTAACTTGTATATTGGCTGTAATAACAGTGAACAAATTCTGTGTGCAGTTCATGAAGGGACCCTGGTGCACTGTCTTGCCATGATGTCCTTGTGGTGTGCCAAGTTCTACACCTCTGTTCCCGACAAACTGCTGCTGTGGTTTGAGGTCAGTCAGTCATTCAAGCCGTTCTTCTTTACCAGCAGTTAGGGCTCCCAATCGTCCCGCAAAACAAGGGGTCCCAGGGACTCCTTCACTTACAGTATAGAGGGTCCTAGAGGCGGGAAAGAGGGTCCCAGTAGCGTCGCGAATGCTAAAAAGAATTTTTCTGGTGCATCCCTGGGACCCCCTGCACATTCTTTTAAAGGGTCCTTTAGAATGTTAGCACTTCATAGACCCCCAAATGGGGGTCCCTGGGATCCCTGAGCAGTAGTTAGGATGTGAAATTGAAGTTGCTGTGCTTTACGCTAGAAGCTTGAAGCCCAAATAAATTTTATTTATGTTCAATCATATTGATGCACACACGCACACGCATGTATGCTCTCTCTCTCTCTCTCTCTCTCTCTATCTCTCTCTCTCTCTCTCTCTCTCTCTCTCTCTCTCTCTCTCTCTCTCTCTCTCTCTCTCTCACACAAAGGAATTGTAAGTGTTTATAACATGTGCATATAATGATATTCATGATGTTTGTGTATGGAGTAACCCCATGTAATTATTCTATTTATCATTTCCCCATTCCCTGATTTGAATTGTGGTCTGTGACCAATGTTCAATTAAAACATTTGTGTTCGTTCGTTCATTCTCTCTCACACACACACACTCATGCATTTTTTAGCCGCACTCACAGATGCTCTCATGCTTGCCATAAATGCACTTCATGCGGACACTTACATACACATCAACGCAACCACATAGACCAACATTAGTACCAAAGCAGAGAACAGAAACAATGGAATAAGTCTGCTTTCACGGACACACAAAGCTGACTCTCCACGATGTGACGTGTTCACAGAAAGGACTGACTCTCAAGTCGGCAACATCCGCCGTGCGCAACGCCTACTTCCTCTGCATGAACGCCTGTTTCCATGGTGAGTTGTTTATGTGCCTGTCTTTTTTCTCTGAGTCTCCCACCTTGCATACTATTTCACTTGAGTTGCGAAAGTTGAGTTCCAAACCAGTCCCACACGGAGAGACTTGTGTTGGTTAACTTGTTCTACTCTACTTGGTGGCTGGTGGCCATCGTGCCGCTTGTAGCCCGTTCGTTTGCCGGTCACCGTTGTTACAGCTAGGGTCTGTTGCCGCAGCAGTTTTATGGATTAGGATTAGGATTTTGGGACTCAAAACATAGCCGTAAGGCTTTCCTGTCCCATCTTTCATTTTGTTTAATTATTTGTCTCGGTCTGTCGCACACTCAGTTTTTGTTAATATTATTCATCGTAATCATACATAACTGCCTTATAGTCATTCCATTCGTCGAGAAGGTTTTTAAAGGTGTTAGTATTCTGTGCTCTTTTCATGTTAGGTGGTAAATTATTCCACACAGGTACAACTCTGTTAGTAAAATAAAATTTTCTATTATTAGTCCTGCAATATTGAATAAATATTTTGTTGGTACTGTTCCTTGTTTTGTCATAATCTGATATTGTGAATAAGTCATGTACATTTAGGTCATCTACATTATTAAATATTTTATAAGTTTGAATTAGGTCGCCCCTAATTCTCCTTGCCTTTAATGTAGGTAAATTTAGTTCTTTCAACCTGTCTGAATAAGAAACATTTTGAAGACCTTGTACTAACTTAGTTGCTCGTCTCTGTACTTTTTTTTTTATCAAAGCTGACTGTCTCTTTAAACCTGGATACCAAATACAATTTCCATATTCTAAATGAGGTCTTACTAAACCTTTGTACAAGCATAAAAAAGTGTCCTTGTCCAAGAAAGAAAACGTTCGTTTAATTATACCAATTTTCTGATTTTTGCTTTACTTACAGCACTGTGAATGTGTTCATCAAATTTCAGTTTATCATCAAATATTACTCCCAAGTCTTTTTCGTCAGAGCATTTCATAATAACGTTTTCTACACCATTGTTATGCATTTTGTAGTCTGTGCGTGGATTACTTTTTCCCAAATGCATGCTTTTACATTTTGAAGCATTAAAAAACAGACTCCATGTTTCTGACCACCTAACCAATGAATCTAAGTCTTTTTGTAATACATCGTGATTTTTTGTTATATTATAAATTTTCGTATCATCTGCAAAATTTTTACAATAGCTTTTTATTTCTTCAGGGAAGTCATTTATAAAAATTGTAAAGAGAACTGGGCCAAGAATGCTCCCTTGAGGTATTCCACTTAACACATTTGTTTGTTGAGAGTATGCATTTCCCACCCTTACAGTTTGTTGTCTTTCTTTTAAAAAATCTTCAATCCATGCTAAAACTTTACCTGTTATTCCATAATATTGTAATTTAATGATTAATCTTTTATGCGGTACAGTATCAAATGCTTTTTTGAAATCCAAGTAAATTACATCAATATTTTATGGAGAAAGTCTTTGCTGTTTTTCAGGGGACACGATGCAGCAGGCGAGCAGAGTGGTGCCCGTTTTGCTGCAGACGATAGAGAAAGCGGGGAAGCAGCCCGGGCAGCCGACGCTGGTGACGGAGGTCGTGTCGGCATCGCGCACTCTGGTCCGTCTGGCTTCTGTCGATATTGAAGTTGGTGAGTACACCTTTTTTTCTTTTTTTTCAGCCCTTTCAACGCTAGCCATTCCTCAGCCAAAAGTTTACCATTAAGCTTACCCGGGTAGAGAAAAGATTTTGTCTGCAATATTGGGGATTCCTCTGTGACATGCATAAAATAGGGCCTGTCCTTGCCTCCCAAGATGAAGAACATAAGGTCACTGGATACCAGACCCTCATTTGATGCCTTTTTAGTGACATGGGTGTTAAATCATTGTGGTGACAGTGGGAATGAAAGGGTTAAAGGGGCACCCTGACGGATGAGTTTTTTTGTTGCAAGAAACACGTCGAGATCACCAGGAAAAACACCCTTTACAGAGATCGCAACACTCACTTTGCTCTGGTTTTCTATAAGTCAAATCGGTGATTCCTCCTTGGCGGAGGTGCTGAAAGTCAAATTCTTTCATTGAAAGAATGGCCGCCTGAGTTTGGACCAAATCGTTCGCACAGAATTTTCACAATACAAGTCTTTATTTTTTATATTTTTTTTATGCAGTTTACCTAAAGGAGTTTTGCTCACAACAAAAGAACAATAGCTTCAATTTTTTTTTTTTTTTTTTACTGCACTACAAAAAAGAAAAAGCTTCAACCACAATGAGTGACCTCCACCCACCCCATCCAAAATGGCTTCTCTCTCCGGCATCTCCACCAAGGAGGAATTGCTGTTTTGACGGTTTGATTTCTAGGAAACCAGAGCAAAGTTGAGTGTTCCAATCCATGAAAAGGCTGTCTTTCTTGTGATCTCGACGTGTTTCTTGCATTTCTGCTTTAAAAACATTTTCTGGTCCGGTTGTCCAGAATAGTTGTAGCCTCTTCTTCAAAGTGGAGGTCATTTTTGGACACAATTGAGTAGCAGTAGTATCCAACCCCAATTAGGAGAATATGGGAAAGAGAGAGAGAGTGAAAGAGAGATAGAGACACAGAAGAGAGAGAGAGAGAGAGAGAGAAGAGAGAGAGAGAGAGAGAGAGACACACAGAAGAGAGAGAAAGAGAGAGAGAGAGAGAGACAGAAGAGAGAGTGAGAGATAGAGATAGAGACACAGAAGAAGAGAGAGAGAGAGAGAGAGACAGAAAGAGAGATAGAGATAGTGAGAGAGAGACACAGAAGAGAGTGAGAGATAGATAGAGACAGAGAGAGAGAGTACAACATCAGAATGTTAGAATGAACTGGACTAGAACAACTTACCGTATTGTTCAGACTATAAGCGGTACTGTTTCCCCAGATTCAGACCCCTGCACCATATAATATGACTACAGTGGAATCCGCTTAATCGGCCTCTTTTGGGACCAGGAAGAATATGGCCGATAAAGCGAATCGGCCGATAAAACGAACATCGAGATACTGTATGACGCAATTATGCAAGTCAAAAGCAATGACGTCAAAATTAAATGTTGCAGTTCAAATTCTTTTCCTTTTTGTGATGTGTGTGTGTGTGTGTGTGTGTGTGTGTGTGCTTATTAATCCTACAACTTGACAGAAGCACGAGTAAAAGACAATGATTTTGTTTTCTTGAGTGATTTTAACGCCATGCAGGGTCTTTCAATTGACAACAGCTCACCTTCCAACTTCACACTCAACCATGTAAACGTCAAAAGCGTGTTGTCAGTTTGTCTGCCTCTGTTGTTCTCGCTCTCAAAAAGGGGTAAAGAGGAAAAATTAGAGAGAAAAAGTGGCCAATAAAGCGAAATGAAGATTTCAGCTTTGGCCGTAAAAACAAACAAAATAACACATGCTTAAGAAGAAAAAAATTCCGTTCCAGAGGAAATTGGGTCCGATTAAGTGGCTTTGGACGATTATACGATGGCCAATTAAACGGATTCCACTGTAATAAAATAGCAAGAAACCATAATATCCAGATCTGAATTTTGTGTAAAATTTGTGCGGTGCGCCTTATATTGATTGATTGATTGATTGATTATAACAAGGTGTGCTTTATAGTCCGAAAAATATGGTATGTTTCAGTTGGCCAGTGGCTGATGAAATTGAAGATCAGTTTGTCATTGTTGCAGCCCAGAAGACAGCAGCCGTTGTGATTCAGAGATGATTTTGTTGCTGTGATGGTTCCAGAAGCCAAGCTGGGTCCCTTCTGGAGGCTGAAAGAAGGAAAGAGAGGGGGTGAGAGAGAGAGAGAGAGATGAGAGAGAGAGAGAGAGAGAGAGAGAGAGAGTTATCAGTTTGTTGTGTGCAGTTCAGAAGGCAGCAGCCGTTGTGATTCAGACATTATTTTGTTGCTGTGATGGTTCCAGAGGCCAAGCTGGGTCCATTCTGGAGTCTGAAAGAAAGGAGGGAGAGAGAGAGTTATCAGTTTGTTGTGTGCAGTTCAGAAGGCAGCAGCCGTTGTGATTCAGACATTATTTTGTTGCTGTGATGGTTCCAGAGGCCAAGCTGGGTCCATTCTGGAGTCTGAAAGAAAGGAGGGAGAGAGAGAGTTATCAGTTTGTTGTGTGCAGTTCAGAAGGCAGCAGCCGTTGTGATTCAGACATTATTTTGTTGCTGTGATGGTTCCAGAGGCCAAGCTGGGTCCATTCTGGAGTCTGAAAGAAAGGAGGGAGAGAGAGAGTTATCAGTTTGTTGTGTGCAGTTCAGAAGGCAGCAGCCATTGTGATTCAGACATTATTTTGTTGCTGTGATGGTTCCAGAGGCCAAGCTGGGTCCATTCTGGAGTCTGATCCTGGAGCCTGGCAAGCAGTGGATAGTCGCTGACAAATTCCTCGGTTCTGCCTCGGATGAGAGTAAGCATTCGTCCTTTCTTGTTTGTTTGTCATGTTTGTTTAAGAAACTGTTCCCTCTGGTACAGTGGTAACGTCGGGGACTAGTGGCTGGGGGGGTCTCAGGTTCGAATCTCATCAGAGACGAGGGTGTTTTTTTCTGTCCTTGGTCGACTCCTTTTCATATTGAGTGGCTGTGTGCTCAGTACAAAGACTGAATGCAGTCGAGCTTCATCCGCTTAAACGGATGCGATTATGAGAGTGTTGCTCTAATTTCATGACCAACACTGCAGGTGTCTGTAGTTCTCGGGCCTGGTTAACGCCGGGATATCATTATGAAAGGAAGCGTAGAATACAGCCCTGTCACGCAGTCTCAGACCGATACGGAACTCTATAGCATCAATATCATTATTGTCATCTGCCTCATCTGTCAACAACAAAAAAAGTATTAAATTCTGAGGCCTTGCATGCCCTGCTCTCATGGTGACCTCAGTTTCAGTGCAGTGTCTTGAGTTGTGCTCACAGCTGGTTTAGCACACTATTTGTTGTATGCTAGGCAAATCCTCGCCTGAGTCTCCGTTTAGGCTGGGTCTTCTTTCTCTAATTTTCCGGCCCTGTCCTCAGCTCTAAGAAGACCCAGCCTAAACAGAGACTCAGGCTATGATTTGCCCAGCACCTACAACACTGAGCTAAACCAGGCCACCTGTGAGCACAGCTCAAGAGATGACACCAACAGTCCCCAGACTTCTGACCCAGCATGGGTTGACAAAGGCCAGCAGTAAGCTGGCCGAACATTCCACAAGGTGTGTTCTTTTTTCTGTATTTTTTTCTTCTTCAGTTTTATCTTTATTTTTTATTTTTAGACTCTGAGCAAGAGCTACACAACAAGCATGAACATACCAGTCAGAAAGTGTTTTCTCTGACTCAGTGATCATGTTTACTGGTAAATATCAGTAAAAATACTGATTGCAAAACCAAAATACTGAAAAAACAATTTGACCTGTCAGTCCCAGGGACTGATACATTTTTGCTAGGACTGATAAATTGTTGAACAGGGCCTCTGATATTGTGGTTTTCACTGGTTTTTGTTTCCCTGGGACTGGTTTTGACACCGGTTGTTGGGGGGCTTGTCGCTGATGGGACTGGTTTTGACACCGGTTGTTGGGGGGCATTGTCGCTGACGGGACTGGTTTTCAAAATTCCTAGTGCGATCAGGTTAGGTTAGGTTAGGTACATTTATAGTCACAGAGGCGTCTCTGTGTAATTCGGGTTGCTCCCACATGGAGAGAATGTCGCAGCCAGAGGCGCGCCACCCAATTAAAAAAAAAATTTGCATGCGATTTTTGTGTGACTGATGAGGAAGGAAGGGAGGGGGGGTAAATTTTGACCAAATGACAACTTTTTCGTTGCAACTGGGTTTAACGTGTGCTAAGTGCATGAGCACACGGGACCTCGGTTTATCGTCTCATCCGAAAGACAAAAAATCCCCTGTACCCAGGTTCGAACTCAGGTTTACTTGACACAAAGCGAATGCGCTACCACTGTGCCACTCTACACTGGACTTATGACCCTTGATTTGTCTGTCCCTGTCCTCAGCCCTGTGCAGCTTGGTGTCGCTGACAGAGCGCCTGGTCCTCGACTTCCCCAACAGGATGACGGAGGCCGCGGCCCAGCCCTACTACCGCGCGCTCATCTTCTGCCTGACGCGCCGCTCCTGGGCCGTGCGTGGGCCGACCCTGGCCGCTGTGCGCAAGCTGCTGTCCATGCTGGGAGGGGCCCAGATCAGCATCGCCCTGGTCGGGGAGTTTAGGCACGTCCTGGACACCCAGAATGTGAGTGTGTGTGTCTGTGTCTGTGTGCTATTCTGAAAATGTGGGCTGAATTGTCAGCATCGCCCTGGTCTGGGAGTTTAGGCACGTCCTGGACACCTAGAATGTGAGTGTGTGTCTGTGTGCTACTCTGAAAATGTGGGCTGAATGTTTTATATATTGACATCTGTTGTCCATGCTGGGAGGGGCCCAGATCAGCATCGCTCTGGTTGGGGAGTTTAGGCACAGTCCTGGACACCCAGACTGTGAGTGTGTGTCTGTGTGAGTGTGTGTGTGCTATTCTGAAAATATGGGCTGTATTTGTTGCTGTATTTTTCGGACTACAAGGCGCACCTGATTTGAAAAAGCAACGGGAGAAAGAGAAGAAAGCAAGGGGGATGTGTTCACAAATACAGACATTGGACACAAAAAGTTTTTATCAAAGCAAATAAATATGCATTTCAAATGCATCAACTTTTTTAGTCGTTCAGACTAGGGCAGGGCTCCCAATCGTCCCGCAAAACAAGGGGTCCCAGGGACTCCTTCACTTACATTATAGAGGGTCCTAGAGGAGGGATAGAGGGTCCCCATTGCCTTACAAACATTGAAATACATAGCATTACAGGTGCGGGTGATGAATTGCTTGGCAGAAGTTTTCAGAATGTTTACATATGTACACAGACACGCACACAGAGGGTAGGCAAAGAATTGGTCAATGGCATTCTGGGAGAGAGAATTGATGATGTGGGAGAATCAGTTCAATGAATTAGGCCCAGAAGTAGTGAAAACAATGGACAGTGAAAGGTCTTTGATAAGAGGTCATAACTTGGATTGCCAAGACCATGATTTATTTTGCCAATTTTTATAGTGCATCCCTGGGTCCCCTTATACATTCTCTTGGAGGGTCCTCTTTGCTTTTAGTACTTCATAGGAGGCTGGTTGGTTAGAGTCGTCACTCGTAATCCAACGCCGGGGTTTGCGAGTGCGCTGGTTCGAACCCAGCTGGTCACGGTGTTGTATCCTTGGGAAAGATACTTCATTTCTATTTCTTGGTCCTTAGGATGAGACCTGAAACCGAGGTCCCGTGTGAGAACGCGCACACAAAACCTTGCGCGCACATTGTACCATTCCACGAGTAGGCCGTGTGTGCCGGTGGAATGGATGACACGAACTCACAAAGCATGCATCCTGTGTGCGCCAATAGCAGTCTAAACGAAGACTTTGGGCGTGGGGCAGGATAAACATCCCCAATCGGAAGAAGAAGAAGACCATCAAAATGAGGGTCCCAGGGAGCCCTGACTAGGGGAACGGAGCTAGCTATTCACTGAGATTTTTCATTCATACGTTTTTTTAATATATATTTTTTTTCTGTCAGCTGTCGGACTTGAAGAAGCAACAGGAGAGAGAGGAGGACGGCAAGGGGAACGAAGAGTCGAAGGTGATCAGTCCCATGATCCTTTGCCGCGCCCTGCTGGCCGTCTGCAGCGTGGAGAAAGTCGACGCCCGCGACGCCGAGGCCATCGCCATGGCTACGCTCCTGCCCGCCCACCACCCCTATATTAGTATGTGTTGTGTGTGTGGGGGGGGGGGGGGGGGGGAGGGGAGAGGGAGCGAGAGATGGAGAGAGAGAGAGTGTGTGTGAGTTGTGTGTTTGTGTGTGTGTTTTACATTTCTTTTTCCCCTCCACGACGAGATCCACCCATGAAGTGAAAAACCAGTTACAGCACTGTAGTGATCTCTACTGTGCAGAGTTTGGCAACCAGGACATGTGGGTGGAGATCCTGCAGCGGCTCAACCTTCACCCGGGACACTTTGTGGAGAAGCAGGCCGCGCAGTGTTTGGCCATTGCTCAGACCGGCAACACCCTGCCCCAGGTATGACCTTGTTCATTGGACATGAAGGGGGGTATTTTACCATTAATACAACCTGCACCCTGGACACTTTGTGGAGAAGCAGGCCGCGCAGTGTTTGGCCATGGCTCAGACCGGCAACACCCTGACCCAGGTATGACCTTGTTCATTGGACATGAAGGGGGGTATTTTACCATTAATACAACCTGCACCCTGGACACTTTGTGGAGAAGCAGGCCGCGCAGTGTTTGGCCATGGCTCAGACCGGCAACACCCTGCCCCAGGTATGACCTTGTTCATTGGACATGAAGGGGGGTATTTTACCATTAAAACAACCTGCACCCTGGACACTTTGTGGAGAAGCAGGCCGCGCAGTGTTTGGCCATGGCTCAGACCGGCAACACCCTGACCCAGGTATGACCTTGTTCATTGGACATGAAGGGGGGTATTTTACCATTAAAACAACCTGCACCCTGGACACTTTGTGGAGAAGCAGGCCGCGCAGTGTTTGGCCATGGCTCAGACCGGCAACACCCTGACCCAGGTATGACCTTGTTCATTGGACATGAAGGGGGGTATTTTACCATTAATACAACCTGCACCCTGGACACTTTGTGGAGAAGCAGGCCGCGCAGTGTTTGGCCATTGCTCAGACCGGCAACACCCTGCCCCAGGTATGACCTTGTTCATTGGACATGAAGGGGGGTATTTTACCATTAATACAACCTGCACCCTGGACACTTTGTGGAGAAGCAGGCCGCGCAGTGTTTGGCCATGGCTCAGACCGGCAACACCCTGCCCCAGGTATGACCTTGTTCATTGGACATGAAGGGGGGTATTTTACCATTAATACAACCTGCACCCTGGACACTTTGTGGAGAAGCAGGCCGCGCAGTGTTTGGCCATGGCTCAGACCGGCAACACCCTGCCCCAGGTATGACCTTGTTCATTGGACATGAAGGGGGGTATTTTACCATTAAAACAACCTGCACCCTGGACACTTTGTGGAGAAGCAGGCCGCGCAGTGTTTGGCCATGGCTCAGACCGGCAACACCCTGCCCCAGGTACGACCTTGTTCATTGGACATGAAGGGAGGTATTTTACGATCAAAACAACCTGCACCCTGGACACTTTGTGGAGAAGCAGGCCGCGCAGTGTTTGGCCATGGCTCAGACCGGCAACACCCTGCCCCAGGTATGACCTTGTTCATTGGACAGGAAGGGGGGTATTTTACGATCAAAACAACCTGCACCCCGGACACTTTGTGGAGAAGCAGGCAGGGCAGTGTTTGGCCATGGCTCAAACCGGCAACACCCTGCCCCAGGTATGACCTTGTTCATTGGACAGGAAGGGGGGTATTTTACCATTAATCCCTTCACTGCCACAGGAAAACTGAGAAATTATCAATTTTCTATATAAAGTTTAAAACAAATCAGTTAGACTCAATCTGAGAAAATGGTCTAGAGATATATCTTTCCTGGCTTATCTAAACCAAAATCCATCATTCCAGGACTATGACATCAAAAGTTATGACATCATCAATGACATCATTCAGTACAAGACTATCTCGTAGCCAGGCAGGGAAGGGGTTAACATAACCTTTACCCCGGACACTTTGTGGAGAAGCAGGCTGCGCAGTGTTTGACCATGGCTCAGACTGGCAACGCCCTGCCCCAGGTAGAACCTTTTTCATTGGACAGGAAGGGGGGTATTTTAGCATTAACATAACCTTCACCCTGGACACTTTGTGGAGAAGCAGGCTGCGCAGTGTTTGGCCATGGCTCAGACCGGCAACACCCTGCCCCAGGTATGACCTTGTTCATTGGACAGGAAGGGGGGTATTTTAGCATTAACATAACCTTCACCCTGGACACTTTGTGGAGAAGCAGGCCGCGCAGTGTTTGGCCATGGCTCAGACCGGCAACGCCCTGCCCCAGGTAGAACCTTTTTGCCAACTTCAGCCTAATGCCAACCAATGATAAAAGCTGTTTGAGTAAAGGATGTCCATCCCCATGGGGAATGCCACCCTTCCTTTCATTATTGCAGGGCTGCCTACTGTAATAATAATAATCAATAATAATAATAATGAATATTAATAATAATAATAATAATAATAATAATAAGTAATAATAATAATAATGAATAAATAATATTAGTAATAATGAATAATAATAATGAATAGTAATAATAATACAGTGAAACCCGTTTAGTGCGAATTCCAGGGGAGAGGGCCAATTTACTCGTTGTAAGCATTGCTCGTTCAAACCATTTTATCGATTTTGGCAACCCTGACGAACCTATCAATCGGTCCTCACATCTACTGTGATGTGCGTGTTGGTAAAGTGTGAAAAAGACAGAAAAACGGAAACAACACACTTACCCAAATCCCCAAAGCATGGTTGTAAGCCCAGTATCCTGTATCCATAGGGTTTTTAATGCCGATTACAAACACTTTAAAACAGTTTATTAACACACGATAACATCAAAAACATAAAATCCACACACACGCTTTAAGAGAAAGTTAAAATTTCCCGGAAATCACAAGATCAGTGCGCAAACAGAATATATCGGCCAATCAGAATGCCGCTTACATATCGAGGGGTCAGTCAAGATGGCGATGTTGTTGTCAGTGTGTTCTCGTTCTAGCCAGGTAGTTGTGCAAGAAAGCTTGACTTTGGGATGGCGGTGTGGTTGTAAGTGCGTTCTCGTTCTAACCATGTAGTTTTTGCATAAAAGCTTGACTTTGGGAGTCAATAAATTGTACGTTATATGCAAGTTGCTCGTTGTAGCGAGCTCGTTGTATGCAGAATTATTTAACAAGGAAAAAGAAGGCTTGTGGTCGGGAATTTTGAAACCACTCGTTAAACACGGGCTCTCGTTTAAACCGTACTCGTACTAAATGGGTTTCCCTGTAAGTGGGCTAACAAGCTCCTGTTGCAGTTTTCTGGGACAAGCAGACAGTAGGCAGCCCTGCAATAATGAAAGGAAGGGTAATAATTATTATTTCTTCTTCTTCTTCTTCTTATTATTATTATTATTATTATTATTATTATTATGATTAATATTATTATTATTTATTTTTTTTCACAGAATGTGACGGGGGCCATGGAAACGCTGTGCCGGGTGTGCCCTCAAGTGGTGGTGCCCCCCCTGATCGTGTACGTGTCGAGCCTGATGGGAAACGCCGCCCTGGCGGGGATCACCAAGGAGGAGTACGGCATCTTCCTCACGCCCGAGGGGGAGCTCTACGATCGATCCATCATCGAGAGGTGAGGAGCACCGCAGTTTGCCGACGACAAGGCGATGCTATCTATTCCAGCCATACTGACCAACGCTCAAAACAATAGCATATTCTTTTTATCAGTCTGGAACCCATACCATAAAATTGATGTTGTACTGTGTGGGGTGGAGGGTCATAAAGGCGAAACTTGGCACATTCTTTTTTGAGAATGATGCTTTGTTTGTCTCACTTTGGTTCTGACCCACGCACTGCTAGGTGATTGGCATCGTAATCAACTTTGGTCAGGCATGAAAGAATTCCGCGTTTCGTGGAAAATCCGCAGATTTTTTTCAAAATTTCCGTGGACAAAAAAAAAATCCGCATAAAGGACCGATCTTGCCGTATTCTAAAATCTACAAGTCTCTATTTGGCGATTCTGAAAGTGGTTAACCGGAAGTTGCTTTAGCTCACTCGCTTCATTTGTGTGAAGGAAGGCGAAATGAGTAGCTCCCGCTCAACAAAAGTAGCGATGTTAGCTGAAAATGTGGGTGGAAGGATATTTGTGCCGACCAAATTTTCGGAATAGATTATCCCCCCTCCCCGCTGAACAAAACTTGTGACGTGAGGTTAGGTGAAAAGGTGGTTGGAAATTTTTTTTTGGGGAACATTCGCACCCCCATCCCCCCACTCTACGATCGATCCATCATCGAGAGGTGAGGAGCACCGCAGTTTGCCGACGACAAGGCGATGCTATCTATTCCAGCCATACTGACCAACGCTCAAAACAATAGCATATTCTTTTATCAATCTGGAACCCATACCATAACATATAGAAAAAACGAAAGTAGCAAAGGGCCGCTACTCTCACCATCCGGAAGTAGGAGTTATCCCCTTACATCCGGAGGCGTGGTCATTTGACCTGTCAAAGTCTACGATCGATCCATCATCGAGAGGTGAGGAGTGCTGTAGTTTACCGACTATAAGATGATATCGAACAAAGGGTGAATACTCTCTTTCTAATTAACTCCCCTCCACCAAAGTTGATGGAGGGGAGTTAATTACTAAATTAGAGACATTTTTATTTTTATTTTTTAATTCATGTTTTTTAGAGATTTTTTTTTCCAATGCGCATTGTGAATAAACAGACAGAAAACAGCTGCAATAAGTAAAATTAAACTCACCATCGAACATGAAGAAAGAGACTACTCACCCTTTGTTCAGTTTCGTTATCTCCTCTCTTGAGCCTCACTGTTTCATTCTTTGATTAACCAAAATTCCTTTCGAGGCTTACCAGTTTGTTCTGTGTTGTGTGTTGTTTATGTGTAACATATTCAAGGCTAGAAGGCTATGCCACTCTTGGATAGATGTTGATTTGTTTGTATGTTGTCCTCTCCACCATTGTTGATGTGCACTGTGTGGGTGGATGGTCATAAAGGTCATTATTTAAGGACTGAAATACTGATCGCTTCTCGGCCTTTTGACTAAGAAAGTGATTCAGGAACATAAATTTTTCATTATACCCTGGTTGGTTTGTTCAGCCCGTCGTACATGGCGAAAGCCGATAACGCGACGTTAAACTGAACTTCCATCCATGATGCTTTGTTTGTCTCACTTTGGTTCTGACCCACGCACTGCTAGGTGATTGGTATCGTAATCAACTTTGGTGGAGGGGAGTTAATTAGAAAGAGAGTATTCACCCTTTGTTCAATTTCGTTATCTCCTCTCTTGGCCTCACTATTTCATTCTATAAGGCGATACTTTTTTTTTCCTAGACTGAGACCCCTTCGCTTTATAATGTCAGACCTGTTTACCCCCTACACAAGTCTCGAGTAGTCTGGGTAGCTGAAATGAGTAGTTGTGGTGCAAAATGTGTAGTTTTATTCATTAAACCATCCAAATAATGTTCACTGAAAATGAGTAGTAATCAAGAATTAAAGAGCATTATTTTCAGTTTTGAAGAGTAGTAGATGTCCAAATTGAGTAGAATACTACTCGAAAAGAGTAGAGTAAACAGGTCTGTAATGTGACTGGTAATATAGTAAGAAACTATATAATAAAATCTTAATTTTGTGTAAAATTTGGGGGGTGTGCCTTATAATCAGGTGCGCCTTGTAGTCCGTAAAATACGGTAGATGCTGTAGTAGTCAGTAGTTAGTAGTAGAGTAGGGTCAAAAACAAGCTGTGAAGCTTTTCATGCAGTCCCATCATTAAAGGCACAACTGGGGTATAAAAGAGCCGATCCTAGGAATCGGGGTAGTCAGTTGTGAGTGGGAGAGAGAGAGAGAGAGACAAAGCCAGCGACATTCCTAGCTGCGGGCTTTCGCCTGCTCCAGTTTAGTTTTTGCGTTTGAAAAGGGATGCTTTCACTGCGAGCGCCAAGCAGAAACTGACATTTTTAGCCTACTGCTTGCTTATATAGTACCGCGCTGGCTTTAACATTATCAGACTTTTTTTTTTCTCTTCCGGGTCAAGGTTTATGCGGTTACATTTTCATATTTCTGTTTACGGAAGCTGCTTAGCAAAACTTCCAAAACTTTTAGCCAGAAGAAATTCCCTGAAGCAAAAATTGCAGTGACCATTTTGGACCGTGACCGTGTACCCTGGTAAAAAGACTTCAGGGATCATCCCCGAACAGCCGAGCACTTGACCCACTGGTGAACATGGTACAAATGCATCAGCTAGGGATGAGAACATTACGTGTGTGCCCGTTTTTTACACATGCCATGTGGGACGCCGTGATGAGTAGATCAAATCAGAGCAGAGCAGTGCTGAGAGTAGACCAGAGCAGAGCGTGAAAGAGCAGGACAGGGCAGAAAAGGAGAGAACAGAACAGAAGGCAAAATGGTTACAGAACACAGAACAGAACATGAGTTAGAACAGAACAGAACAGAACAGAACAAAAACAAAATGGTACCATTTTGCCTTGAAACCACAGAACAGAAACCCACGTGACCCTTAAGAGATTTTCAGGTTACAGAACAGAAACCGACAAAAATGGTACAGAAACCGACGGACACAACACGAACCTGAGTTATGCAAGGCACAAAGAAGCAGAAACAGAACAGAAGAACAATGGTACAGAACAACACGGAACATGAACACATCAGTTAAGAAAAGAACAGAACAGAACAGAAGACAATGGTACCAGAACACGGAAACACGAACAACTCACGTTAGAAAACAGAACAGAACACAGAAAACACGCAACTTCAATGGTACAGAACACGGAAGACACAGAACATCCCCCTTACGACAAAGAACACGGAACAGAAGCACAGAAATGGTACAGAAACACGGACACAGAACATCATGTTAGATAAAAGGACAATTGCAGAATCAGAAATACAACATGAAGACAAAAGTGGCTACAATTGCAAGATACCAAGCGCTCGGAACAGAGCTTTCACCTCAGTTAGGAAAAGAAACAGAACGAGAACAGAATTCAGAATCTTACAGAACACGATAATCAGAACATCAGTTAGGAAAAGAACAAGAACAGAAGATCAGAATCGGTACAGAACAATTACGGAAAAGAACATCAGTTAGAAAAGAACAGAACAGAACAGAAGACAAATCTGGTGCAGAACACGAGAACAGAACATGGGTTAGGAAAAGAACAAGAACAGAAGGAGCACCTTGTTTACCCGTTGTACAGGCAGGGAAAACTTTTTAAACACAGAAGCTGAAAACACAAGCAATTTATTCATTCCTCCTACAGAAAAAGAACAAGAATGCAAGAACAGAACACAGGCCACTGAAATGACAGATAACAGAACAGAATGCAGTACTTGAAACACAGAGCATGAACATACAGCTGAATTTGAAAATCAGTAACTAGAATACAGTACTAAACACAGAACAGAAACAGCAGAACTAAATCGACTAGAACAGATTATAGAATCCAGAAACGAACTTGCAGAATTTAATGCAAAATTAGGGCAGAATTTCCATGAATTAAAAACGGGAAAAAAAAATTGCCTAGAATCCCACGAAAAGAACAGAATTTTTAGAACTAAACACAGAGCTGAACACAGAACTCGAATGACCTTTAGGGCAAAGCATAGTTTTTCATAGATTCGGCAAAAGAAAACACAGGTAACTGGTTTTTTTTCCCAAAGGGTTACCCGAACCGTAAACTGTTTCTATTCAATGAAATTTGAAGGCACAAACGTTGGGGGAATAAATTTTACCATGAAGTTAAGCCATCAAAGCCTTCAGAAAACTTTAAAAGGTTATCCCAATTTTTCAATTTCATATACCACACTGTTTAACCATTCCCTTGTCCCTTGTAACCCCCTGGGAAAATAACTGTATTTTTTCCAGTACGACTTGTGATTGAAAAATGCTCCCAATTCATGAAAATGTTGATTGCTTGGAAAATATGGGTTTTGGTGGATTTTTTAAGGTTTGGTGGTTTTTGGTTTAAGAAACATAAAAGTGGGTTTTTTGTTTTTAAGTTTGGTAATTTTTGTTTTTTTGTGTGTTTTTTTGTTATTTTTTTTTTTTTATTGCGAGGTTAGTAAAAATATTTGCCCCTAATGTCCTAAAACTACGGCCCAATTTTTGCCTAATTCCCATGAATTAAAGGGCTTTGCTTAGACATTCACATGAATTCGGCCTGCCCTAATCGAATGAGTTAAGGGGCAGTCCCCCCCCCCCTCCCCCCTGAAAACTGTTTGTTTTCAAACATGTTAGGCCAGTTGGGCCGTTTTTGCCCTAGTTTTATTGAATTAGGCCCCAATTGGGCTTTCCTTAATTTTATGAATTCAGGCCAAAATCGAGGGGCATTAGGACACCGCCCGACCCATATGTTTTTTTCAATTGTTTCACGTGGGCTTTCCACGCGTTGGGAGAAACCCCTCCCCGCCTCCTCTTTGAAAGTGGGTGCCAACATGTTTTTTGCCCCCATTTCCCTGCAGTGGGCATATGCTTTATAGATTTTAGTGCCTTATTTTACTATATAATTTTTTTTTACCTAGGAAAAGTGTTTTATCCAATCCATTTGGTTTTTTGTTTTTTTTACTGTTAAAAAACCCCAACTGGATCCCGATAAAGTAGAGTGGGCTCCGAAACATTTTTCCCAGCCCACTCGTGTGTGACAAATTATGAAAAGCTTATTGACGAGGGGTTTACAAATGATGAGAAGATGCCATATGTCCGTGACATTTGTACTATTTATTTTATCCCCCCCACCCTCCCCCGCCCCCCCCCCCCCCCCCACCCCAGGGTTTACGTAAACGTGTGTAGTAAGAATAATACAGGGGGGGGAGGGGGGTCTATGTGGTGGGTGTGTTAGAAAATTTTTTTTATACGTTGCGTGATCTGTTACTGTTTTAAACGGAAAACTTTTTTACCGCCGGGTGACAAGTTCCCCCTGAGGTGAATAGGCTGTTTGTTGACGGGGACTATAAACCACGACCCTTAAACTCAACTCACCCCTAAATCTCCTTTCTTCTTCTTCTTCTTTCCCTTCCTTAAGGTCAAGGTCCCAGCCAGCATCCTCACCCCCTTGTTAACCCCACCCCCTGTAACGCACGAAAGCGGGCGCTTACCTGCTGAGCAATGGACACTAAAACAAACCATTGAGACTCCCGTGGCCCCTTGCGAGTAACGTATAAAACCAAGGGGAGTTGCCCATCTTCCCATGTGGGGTTTTTAAAGAAGGCCCACCCCTGGAAACGGACATGAGTTTTTTGAAAGAAAACCGTCCCACACACACCAAGAATCACCAAGGACCAAACCACCCCTTTTTTACAGAGAAATACGCAAAAAACACTCACTTTGCTTTTCTGGTTGTTTCAAGGCGCAAATAAAAGCTAACACTGGGCCTCACGCACACACTCCGTACACCATTTGTTCCAGAAAACATATACGTTGACGACGTAAAATGTACCCCCTTAATGTTTTGTACACACCTGAGTCTTGTGTTTCTGCGTAAAGAGCGTTTTTTGTATTCTAATGGAGAGTCCTCTTTCCAGTAATGTATCTCCCTACTCGGTAGTCAACACAACAGTATTACAACAAATGATTTTTCTTTCTTTTGTTTCCTTACGATGTATCTGACTGCTTTGATCGTCATGACTTAAGCTCACGTCAAAATCAAGTATCGCTCTAACTTTTAACCCTCTAACATCTTATGTTTTTTGAGAAAATGACAACGTTAAAGTTTCAGTGGAGAGTGAGATCCTCTTTAGTTGAGAGTGTGACTGGGTCAGTTCAAGGTTGCACACCTTATCTTTATTTTGTTCGTTATCAATGTTATCTGACTGCCTTTGATCGTCGTGCCTTGAAGGCTCACGTCAAAATCAAGTATCCTCTAACTTTAACCCTCTAAGCTTATATGTTTAAAAAATGACAACGTTAAGGTTTGAGTTAAGGTTAAAGGTCGGGGCCACGGACGCAACACACTACATACACACACACATACACACAGACACACAACCGAACATGTACTATACTATAGACTCACTTTGTTTTAAAAACGCGTGAGCCAAAAAGGGGAAAGGTACAGATGTGCCCTCCTGCATTTCTCGGTTAAATGTATTTTCGTTTTGCCCTTTCTTACCATAACATAAGCTGTTTTTTAGGAGAACATTTTCAGCTAATTCTCTTTTTGGTAATCTAACCCTAACCCTAGCCCTAAACCTAAACCTACCCCCCACTATGTACTGCTTACACAGCGATTGTCACAGTTGTGTTCGTACGTTTTTTCATCTTATGGGGGTGGGGGTAGGTTAGGGATAGGGGTTAGTAATTTGGCCAAAAAGGTATTAGCTAAAAGTTCCTAAAACTAGTAAATACAGCTTTATGTATGGTAGAAAAGCAACGGAAAAATACAATTAACCGAGAATGTAGGGGGTGGGGGGGGGGGGCACATCTTGACCTTACCAAACATAAGTTTGTGTTTAATTGTAACAACTTTTTTATTGTTTGTTTTTAAATTTTTTTTGTTAAGCTTGTTGATTTCAGTGCCATGAAGTCCCAGTGGAGTCGGAGCAGAATGGTTAGGCGAGAGAACAGCTGTATTCTACGCCGAACCATGGCGGAACTGGAACTGAGAAAAGTAATCCCTTCATTTTGTTTTACTTTTTGTTGTTGTTGCTTTTTCCATTTAAAACCCTTTCGCCGCCGCCGATTTTTAGGCCAAAATGTTTCCATTACTTACTTGATAGAGATAAGATTTCTGTCTGAAATACTGGGGATTCTTTTGTGATATATTTGAATAGGCCTATCCTACTCTCAAATAAGAACCCAAGATCATTGTACCGACCCTCATTTCAAGATTTTGTTTTCAATGACATGGGTGTTTCAATCACTGTGTGCCGAAACTGCGACATTGCGGTGAAAGGGTTAAAACCTCACCCTTTTCTGTTCTTTTCTTTTGTTAGATATGAGTGGAAAAAAGTTACAGTTTATTTACTTTTTTTTTTGTATAACATTATTGCATGCAAAAACGAGACTAGGTAATATTCACAGAGTCTTTGTAGTTGATGTATACAGACAAAAAATCGAAACAATCCATAAACCCATTGCACAAGCATCTCAACTTTGGACACAATCTTTATGGAATTCTCTTCCATGCACGAACTCTGTCTCTATAATCCATGCCTCGCTGTCCCTCACATTAACAACTCTCCCTCTCTCTTTGTTGTTTGTTGGCTACCTGGCTAAAAGACTCCAGGGATCATCCCAACATGCGAAGCACTTACATACTATGGTACAAGTGGCATCAGCTCCGGATGAGACATACTGTTGTGAACCGTTTTTTATTACCCCGCCTCATGCAGCCACACTCCGACTTCTGGGGACTGGAAACGAGAATTGTACTCTGAAAACTTCACGGTGCTCTTTTTAATGATACAAGAACCATTCTCATATCTTTTTCCGTTACCAAGTTATACATTTAAAGATAGTGGGTGGGCGTTGGCCATTTTGAGAAACACAGTCTAAAGTTCTAGCCTGGCTGAAAAAATACATTGACTACTTGTTTGAAAGCCTAATAGACCATTTAGAGACCATAATATTAAAGCGTGTCTATGAAAAATATTGAAAAATAAGTGTTAGAGAACACGAAAATACCCCGGGAGATTTTTGACTTGCAAGCCTGTTGTGAGAAACTACCCAGCAACTAATGTCCCTTTTCGTGGTGCTGGAACCATATGGAACTTGTGGATTGCGGATCTAATGCGCACTCTCCTCTCTCCGGTCTCTCACTCTCTCTCCTCTCTCTCTCTCTCTCTCTCTCTCTCTCTCTGTCTTCCTCTCTCACACACACATCAGAAAGGATAACTCTCATCATCATTTTCATTACTGATAACGATAATGATGAGGAAGTTATCCTTTGCTAATTTATGTTTGCATGATGTGCATTTTTTGCCTGTACTTTTCCCAATTTTCCTATCCTTATCCCCCTCTATGCCACTTCCCCACTCCTCCGCGCTTTTCTTCTCATTTTCTGCATGTAACTCTATCATTTAGCTTTCTTGT
The DNA here is from genome assembly GCA_017654935.2 of Phymorhynchus buccinoides. Lineage (NCBI taxonomy): Eukaryota > Metazoa > Mollusca > Gastropoda > Neogastropoda > Raphitomidae > Phymorhynchus > Phymorhynchus buccinoides. The sequence goes on along the minus strand of CM065702.1, from coordinate 11,346,929 downwards.
TTGATATTACTTTATTTATCCCGCGGGCTGCGTGAAAAAAGCTGTAAATTTGCTTATCTCATGTTCTCTTGTTATTAAAATTTCGTTTTCGTTTTTCGTTTCTCTCTCTCTCTTACATTCCTCTCTCTCTCTAATCTCTTTATCACGCACATACCAAACCCCACACACTTCTCACGGACATGTTTCTCTATATTTCCCAGGAGATGAGGAAGAAGCAGTGAAAGAAACGGAGGCGATGCGAAGCTGTCCATAAACAGTAGGAACTGTTGGCGGCCCCGCGACAGAGAGAGTCTGTAGACTCAGGCACGACTGATGGGGTATGTGTGTGTGTGTGTGTTGTGTGTGTGTGTGTGTGTGTGTGTGCGTGCCAGCCTGTTGTCTAACGCAGTACTAAGCTGACCAAGAATGCAGGAGGAACTGTTGGTCGGCCCCAGCGACAGTCCTCAGACTTTTTTAGTTTTTTGTTTGGGGTTGAATTATTTACGACACGATTAACACCAAACATAAAATCCCACACGCCGCTTTAAGAGAAAGTTAAAATTTCCCGGAAGTCACAAGATCATGCGCAAAGTGTGAGTCCAGTGTCGTCTGCTTGCGCTAGTCTCGAGGTCAAGAGTCAACGAATATATCGGCCAATCAGAATGCCGCTTATCATATCGAGGGTCAGTCAGATGGCGTGTTTGTTGTCAGTGTGTCTCGTTCCTAGCCATGTGTTGTGGCCAGAAAGCTTGCCTTGGGATGGCGGTGTGGTTGGTAAGTGCGTTCTCGTTCTAACCATGTAAGTTTTAAATTGCATAAAAAGCTTGCTTTGG
>CM065702.1:11291977-11345617 GCA_017654935.2 Phymorhynchus buccinoides | reverse complement strand
GCCTCTCTTGCTCCTTTTTTTCCCCCCCCTATCTCCTAGCCTGGGTGATATGATTGAAAGTTTATAAAATATGTCACCATTTATACAATTATCACTACTAACAGCCTACTAACTCTTTGTCGAGGGGGATAGAAACCGTGGCCATAAACTTTAAGCTGTACAAAAAGATTACTAACACCATGGGTCCAGACTAGCACAAACTTTTTTTTTACTAATAGAGTAATAATAGCGAAGGGAATAACCTTCCCGATGAAGCAGTTACTGAGTGTTAATGCAAAGTCATTAAATTCATTCAAAAATATCATTAGACAAGTTTTCCAAAACAAAATGTATTCAGTTAAGATACAGGATTTAAAGGAATAAACACAAATGCCTTGACAAGAAGTAAGGTTAATCAGTGATGAAGCCACACAAAATAAAAATCAAAAAACATATTTAGAGGGCAATAAGGCTAAACAAAATAGCGTATGTGCCATATTTAGGCTATGCTATGTATTTACACAGATGTGCGTAAACAGTAAACACTATGATTTCGTCATAGCGCATTACCATGAAAAGAAACAAACAAAAAGCCGCAGGGGTAAAGATGGGTGACAAAGTAAATGTTATTGAAGCAAAATAAGAGCTATAGTTAAAACTGCGCTTAAGTGCCGCGTATCGCGTAATCACGGAATAGGCGACCAGCAAACAAAAAATTCATGTTTCGTATCAACATCGCGATTTATCGTCAGAAGTGGCGTCTGCCGACGCAAACAAAACAGGAAAGTCGATCTACTATACTACGGTAGCTGCCCCAACTCGCACGGAAGTCTATAGCAAACAAAGGGACGTATCAAGTGAGCCACCAAACCAAGTGAAGTAAAGTAACAACCCCGGCTAATATCTTTAGGCGCTAACAGCAGCACTGGGGGGGGGGGTGGAGCGTGACGCCATATATCTGCGATCTCTTATGATAGGAAATCTGGAGCGATTTGAAGAAGAAGTATAACGCAACTGCATTTTATTGATATAATAATAAACTCTAAATATACTCTTCGTCATCATATCCCCCCCCCCCCCCCCTATCCACCACACACTCATACACATGGAAATGGTGTATGATCTAGCTGGAGACCGATGCCACAGCAGCATGAGACACAAACATGTGATTTACACTGTCACTATATAGTGTCGGTTCCTTTTTTATTACGGTATCATCATCCATGCCTCCAAGCTTCTTCTTCTTCTTCGCTTGACTCTCCGTCGCTTGTTCTGTTGCCTCCTCCTCCCTCCCGATGAGCTGCATACAAACAAGGGTTTCCGGTATCATCTAAAAACAAAAGTTACTGTGGGAAGGAACAGCTGCCCAGATGATCAGCTCAAGGTGGGAAGTAGGCATGGTTTAGAGGGTTGTAAGAGAGGGTCAAGGAGTCAGGGGACCTATGATATACATTTTAAAAGCCGCTATTTATGGTTAGAACTTTGAAAAACCTGATTGTCTGGTTGACGTACAGGATATCACCAGGATCAGATACATGATACTGTTATACAGCTTTATTTACCATACCGCCTTTCGTGTGCGCTATATAGTTATGAGGTTCTAACTAGTCCCCAGAGAAGAGCTGCATCCTAGAAAACTGGGCGGGGTTGGATTTTGAAGGAAGATGCACTGCCCTGGCGGACATCCCCACTTTCTCGCCCAAGAGACTTAATTTAGCACAGTTGTGGGAGAGGCTCGCAGGAGAAGACAAGGCCAAACTACTGATCATCAACTAATCGACAAACAAAACCTATTTCATGTTGCCTGTCCAGTCGTTTATGACTGCCTGCCAGATAGCAGAGGGGACAGCTACAATTCCGGCGGGCTGGGCTAGAATTTGATTATAGTGGAGATGCCTTGCCCAGGAAATCGCCACTCTCTCAGCCAAAGGTTTGAGGACCTGCAGTGGGAGGGTCCCCAAAGGCCAACCAATCTTTTTGGCAGCAGCACTAGAGCCAGTGCAAATACCCCCTAGTCTGAGAGTCACAGTCTTCCACAAAGTAGACTACTCTAGTAGGAAACTATGATATTCCAATTCGTTTGAAAATCATTGATTGTACAGCTGTCAATTACTATTGACCCCTAGCTATCACAGCGTTGGTCAAACAGTAAGAAAAGGGGGTAGGATGGGTGGGCGTAGTATAGTATGTACATTAGACTAAACTATCAAAGCGATTGGCTGTTTAGCCTAATTTACCCTACTAGGCCTACTACTCGTGTTAGCTGTCTAACACGCACTCCATGACTACAGGACCTTTAAAGAAAAGTATCAATCTTTTTTGCTTTCCCAGACCATATACTGACATAATGGTTAAGATGTGTGCGTATCCTGTTTTCAATTTTCACTGGTCTCCCCGCTTGCATGATTTCAGCCAACACATTCCTTCTTCTTTTGCATTCCCAGGCCATAAGGCCACAATGGGTACGGTATGGGTGTCCGTTTTTCAGTTTTCACTGGTTTCCCCGCTGCATTCAGAGCCACGCATTCCGATTTTTGAGGAGCTCAAAGGAGAAAATTATATGGAAATTGTTTTTTAAAAAAGCCAGGAGAATGGGCCAAAAGTCAGAAAGATAATTATAGATGACACAAAGCAAGGAAAAAGGCAAGAGTCAAAGAGAGAGACAGATTAATTGAGGAAGTTACAAGCACAGAACTTCCAGAAGATGGGGGAACTATTTGTACAGAAGATCCCCCGGCATCCCCACGGGGGGCAACTCATTCCGATTTGGGAGCTCGAAGCATTTTTTTTTTGGGGGGGGGTGGGGTGGGGGGGGGGGGGGGAAGCAAGGAGAATGGCCGTGCAATGTCCTCTCATACTTACCTATATGGTGTTGTTTTTCCTTCGCTGCATAATTCTTTGAACCCCAGTACTTACAGCAGGTGGACATTATTGGTAGGTCAAAGTAGTAGTAGTAGTATAGTAGTAGGGACTGGCTTTCAATAGCCTATGCCTCGCGGCCTATTAAAACGTCTCCTCATTTCAAATATATATCATTTTCTGTCGGGGTCTGAATGCATAATTTACAAAGCTACAAGCCAAATAATTAGGCATCAGTCATCAAAATAAAACGAACGAAAGTTTAGTTTTACGTCCTCCCGGCCGAAGCCATATTGTATTTAAGTTTTGGGGTGGAAAATACAAAATTCATTTATTTAAAGTAGGCACCTCATGCAAATTATTCTTGAACATGTTCATGTTAGATTAGTGCACATTTATTTGTAGTGGTACTTGAAGGGCAGAGGCCGGAGTCAATTGTGCCGGTCGGGGTTCATCCCCGTTGAGCGTTTCGCTAGCCGGAGTGGTCCAGCCTGGATACCGAGAAAAGGCCTATGGTCACTGACTCTTAAAAAGCTGTCAACAGTGCACCATCAGACAGTAAAACAAAGCCATTTTTCTTTATTAAAAATAGAAGTATTTTATATTTCAATTCTCAGTGCGCTCTTCCAGTTCTGTCGAGTACATAGCCTTCTTACATAGGCTCCTTCGACTTACAATAGGCCTACCAGATCCAGAGATAAAATAAGAGGAGAGAGAGCGAGAGAGAGAGAGAGAGACGAGAGAGAGAGAGAGAGAGAGAGAGAGAGAGAGAGAGCATAGTGTTTAGTGTGTGTGTGAAATCCCCCTAATTTCACACACCCAGTCACCTCTCAAGCAGCAGATCTCTGACATGTTTCAACGTGTTTATGAATCCGTCAGGGGGCATAAAGATGAAATTCTGTTTAGTGTCCTCCGACCTGGAAGGGACGCAGGCCGGACATCAGTAGATATAAAGCCGGTATGAGAACGTCCCCCGGAGAGGCAATACGCGGAGCCCCCCCCCCCCCCAAAAAAATCCCGAATTTTTAACAATGCCAAGATCTATGTGTATTAAACCCGTTTCACCGCCAGCCATATTTCAGCCAAACATTTTCCATTAAGTTTACCTGGGTAGAGAATCACATCCATCCGCAGTATTGGTTATTCTTCTGTGACATATCTTAAAACAAGGTCTATCCTTACTTCCCAAAACACTAACACAATAGGGTCTTGGGGTAATAGACCCCAATTTGATGCCTTTTGTTGACGTGGGTGTTAAGTCATTGTGGTGGATAAAGTGTTACTTTGGCGGTGAAAGGGTTAATAAATGGATAAAGAATGTTGTTCTTTGATTACATAGTGCACGAATGGAGAAGGTGTGGAGTGAAGAATGGGGTGGCTAGCTTTTGCCAAAAAATTACGGTTACGCAATCTTCCATCTTGTGTAGGTGGGGTGTTTTTTTAGTAAACAGAAAAACACTCAAAATATGAAAACTTTTCTAGAAGAAAGCACATAAACCACACACACAAGCACGATCGCGTGCGCGCACACACACACACACGCACATGACCACACAGTCGGCGCACACATGGGGGCACACGCACAGTCGCGCACGAATGCGCACACGCACACACACACACACCCAGACACACACACACACACACAACACACACACCACACACTCACACGTGAGGGAAGGACGGGTGTTAAAGCTCATGGGCGGGTAAGAAGCCCATGCCAATTATCTTATGAATTAAAGCAAATTTCAGTCACATTTTGCCATGAGACGAGTGTTAAAACACTCCCCTACATTACGGCACACGCGCGCGCGCGCACACACACACATACAAACGCACGCGCGCATACACCCTCACACTGACACACACACAAAACAGACATAAGCACACTGAAACACATGCGCATGCACACAACACACCACACACACACACACAAACCACACACACACACACACACATACAACGCACGCGCGCATAACACCCTCACACTGACACAAACACAAACAGACATAAGCAACACTGACACACATGCGCATGCACACACACACAAACCCACAAACACACACTTTGTGTGCATGCACACCCCCCCCGGTGTCACGAGAAATAAGTCCTCAGCTGGTGTGAAAGAAGTCCCGGTCACCGTAATAAGCATGAATGCGCGCCACAACCATCAGGGCCGGACACAGGGGGTGGAGGTGGGGGTTACCTGGGTTGCGTAACCACCACCACCACCCACCACCCCCGCAAAAGAAAAGGAGGGAGATGGAGACTGGTCAGGTCAGGTCAGGTCAGGTCATGTCAGGTCAGGTATTTGGACGACCAGGCCTTGCAGCCTCTCAATGCGTCCTTCCTTTTGTTAGAGTGTTTGGCAATTGCTTTGGCGGTTTTTAGGCATCCATAAACTGTGGCTGTTTTTGGCATCCATATAATCATGGATGTACTTTAACAGGGCAATTTTTATATCACTGTCTAGGAGGTTTTTGAATTTGTTAGTATCTGAGGTCAGTTTAGTATGTGCAGGGAGGTTGTTCCAATATTGGGTGACAAAAGTTTTTTTCTAATGTTAGTTCTGCTGTACCTGGTTAGGATTTTAAGTTCACTATTACGGGTTCTTATTTCGTTAGACAAGTGAAACAAGCCTTTATTAGTATTGTCCGTGCCTTGAAAAATCTTGTAAACATTTATCAAATCTCCCCTTAGTCTTCTGTATTTCAAAGATGGCAAATCTAATTTACGTAGCCTGTCCAATACTACTGATTGAGAAATCGAATTCAAAATCCTGATCGCTTCTCGGCCTTTTGGCTAAGACAGTGATTCAGGAACATAAATTTTTGTTTATACCATGGTTGGTTTGTTCAGCCCGTCGTCGTACATGGCGAAAGCCGATACGTGACGTTAAACTGACCTTCTATCCCCCTGATTGAGAAAGAAGTCATTCTGTTTTCGTGGGTGCTATTTAAAGTTTTTTTGCACTTTATTTTCTTGCTTTAAGCATATAACTGTATCGTTCAAAATTGGGGACTTTCCTGGAGTTGCACTGCCTCTGGGCATTGCCTCCAGGATCGTTCCCACCATCTTTAGATCTACTAATGTCCCACGTGTGTCTGTTTCAGATCGGAGGACGTTAAAACAGACTTTCATTCATTTATTTTCTTTAAACAAAACTTCAGCTGATCCCACACAGCTGATCCCCTGGACCCCACTGGGGCCCACACCAGCCAGCAGACCCTCCCCCCCCCCCATTCTCCGGTAAAGTGTATCTTAGGTCCGGCCTTGACCGTAACGATAACTACAATATAACCTCTACTTCAAGACTTGCAAAAAGTCAGGGAAAAAACTCTTAGATTGGAGGGGGTCTGAATGAATGAAAAATTGTGTTTTATGTTAATCAACTACCAACTAACATTAAGAGAGCACCTAATACTAACAGCTTTAAAAATGAGCTCGACCAGTTAAAATGTTATAAAGACATAATGTATGAATACGATGATTAATTCAACGCAAAACCTGAGTGCACGATATACCTTGAGTATGTAAAAATAAAAATAAAAACTCAAAGATGGGACTTTGAAAGCCTAACGGCTATATTTTTTCGTCCCTATTTCTAATCTAATCCTATGTCCTCTCGGTCTTTAACAGACACATATATATGGGACATTTGTAGATATAAAGATGGTGGGAACCATACTGGAGGCAGTGCAACTCCAGAAAAGTCCCGATTTTTTAAACAATACATATAAGCTGTAGGCGGTGACCACGCCTCGGTTAACCTCTCATTGGCCCCTTATGGTACCGCTACAATCTAATAGAGTGGGCTTTTAATAGTGGGCTTTAAAAGTGGGCTTTAACTAGGTGGACTTTAAAGATCCCACCACGTCACGTGTCAAAATCACGGTTTCACGTGTTTTCCCCCTCTTAGCTAGTACGCAAATCTTAAGAAATATTCCTAGCATAAGATGTGGAATGTGACACGTGACGTGCAGGGTCTTTATGATTTCTTACCAACGAGAGAGGGAAAATACGTGAAAACCCTGATTTTCGCACATCGGCGTGGTGGGTCTTTAATAGTGGGCTTTAATCAGTGGGCTTTAAAGGGGGCTTTAATAGTGGGCTTTAATCAGTGGGCTTTAATAGTGGGCTTTTAATAGTGGGCTTTAAAGGGGGTCTTATAACGGAGGTCATTTTTATAGGGAGAGTTCAGCATCCGTTAAACAAAAATTGGTCTTAAATGAAAGGAGATTTTTTTAACGAAGGGTCTTATAATAGAGTTTTTTCCCCGTGGGGATACCGGGGGGTCTTTCGTACAAATAGTTCCCCCACCTTCTGGAAGTTCTGTGTTGTAGCTTCCTCTAATCTGTCACTCTCTTTGACTCTGCTTTTCCCTTTGCTTACTGTCATCTGCTATCTTTCTATCTTACTGGTCCATTCTCCTGGCCTTTTTTTCTCTATAAATTCTTACAAAGATTTCTTCAGCCGAAGTCGGACATGCTGGGCCTAACTATTTCTTAGTTAGGTGCATAAACGGCAGCATGGTGCATCTGTGCTCATGTCAGTGACAGGAAACTGTCTGAGCGAGCGAAGAATAATAATAGAGGTTTGGCTATTAAAAACAAATTAGAGATTTCAGTGCTCAGTCATCATGATGATGGTGATTGTGTGGTGAAAGAAGAAATAATCTAAAATTAGAGATTTAAGTGCTCAGTCATCATGATGGTGATTGTGTGGTGAAAGAAGAAAGAATAGCAAAAACCGATAAATTGAGTTGGAGGGTGTCATAATCTACATCTTTGCCGAGAAATAGATGTATGCCACTGCTTTCGCGCATTTTTCCAAAATGGCGGACGATATAAACAAACACCCATGGCGTGCAGACAAAATAACAAATTTCAGAAAAATATCACTGCATGACCTCTCAATATTTAGTAATGAATCTTCTGCTCTTCCTGCATGCCACAAGACGCCTCTGAATGTATTCAGGGGCGAATCTTTCCCAAACAGCAAACAATTCGATTGAGCAAACGGGCATCATTTCACGTGGGGGAGAGAGAGAGAGAGAGAGAGAGAGAGAGAGAGATAGGAGGGGTGTGGGCGGGAAGAAGAAGAAGAAGAAATGGGTAAAGGAAACTAGTCGCGACTATTGCCAGTATTGCAATGTGTCGCCGACTTAAAACCAAAGACACTCAATAGTTTATGCTAAAATGAAAGTTGCAATACATTACGTCATATACTATTTATAGGACGTTTTTCTCGGAAACCGAAAGTAGAGCGAGTTACCGTGAAGCGGGGACGTGTTCACATTGTATCACTAGACTCAGCAACGGAGGCACCAAAGGAGACAGAGCGAGTGGTGCGCGAAGAACGGCTACATTTACATCACAGGTATGTTTTAACCATTTCACTTTCGTTTAATCAAGCATTAATAATATGATTCTTAATTGGAAGGAGGCCAATCTGATTGGAAGGAGGCCAATGTAACACCAGTGAAGGAAAGTCAAGGCACAGGCCTACAAAGCAATGATACGCCCCCTCCTAGAGTACGCCAGTCCAGTCTGGGACCCACACAGCAAGGGCAGCATTGACGCCATTGAAAAAGTTCAAAGCCGAGCTGCAAGATGGGTGGCCCGAGACTACCATCAGTCTACAAGATCAGCAGACCTCATCAAATCAAAACTTAAAATGGCCTCTCCTGCAGACTCGACGAACTGAAGCCCGCCTCACTACTTTATACAAATTTCATACAGGCCTTCTCACCATCAACTCTAAGCACCTTCCTACAAACTCTCTGCAGAAGAAAAGTCTCCGTCAATCCAACTCAGCATCATATGACATCCCCAGCCATAGAACTCAGTACAGAAAATCCACCTTCTTTCCCCGCACTATCCCTCAGTGGAACAGTCTGCCCGAGCAAGTTGCCTCCAATCAGTCACTGGATGCATTCAAAACAGCCCTCCATAAACACCTCCACCAGCCCACACTGTCTCAATCACCCCCCCCCCCCCCCCTCCCCCCCCCTCCCCCTTCCCCTTCACTTCAAACTAAATTAGCGAACTAGGGGCCATAGATCAAAGTAGTGGTAAATGAAGGGCTGGAGCTGTGCCGGTCGGGGTTCGACCCCGGAGGCCGCTGCCTAGATACTGCGAAAGGTCTGTGGTCCTTCTCTGCATGCAACATGTGTGGCCTTACTGTCACACATGCCCCCCCATTCCTCTGCATGCATCATGTGGGGCCAGAGTTTCCCCGGCTGATCCAGGGGGACTTAACGGTCGTGCATGACACACTCTGCATGCATCATGCGGGGCCCGGGTGTCTCCGGCTAGACCGGGGCATTTAACGGTTGTGTATGACTTTTATCTCGTCTTTCCCTCACACATCTCCCCCCCCCCCCCCCCCATTATAAAACTGATTTCCTTAAAGTTATAGATCTATTTCACAAAATTATTATTCTTTTACATGATATAGCAAACGGAGTATCATAATACTAAATTCCTGACTATCTTGGCTCTATCTTTTCCCAATAATATTTCATCCTATCTCACTATCTACCCTATCTTTGCTGAACTTATTTTCTTTCTTTTTCGTACTACCCCCTAAAGTGCAGCAGAATCTTCAGCGTGATGAAGTTGGCTGCCTAAGGCGAAGAAGAAGAAGAAGCAGTGTTTAAGAAAGGGGAGCAATACAATCCAGCGAATTACCGACCAATATCCCTCACCAGTATCCCCTGCAAAATCTTAGAGCACATCATCACCAGTGCCATCATGAACCATCTGGAAGACCATGGGATACTGTGTGACCAGCATTTATTTATTTTTTATTTTTTATTTTTTCCCAGTGGCGCGGCATCACGTTGGGGCCCGATTAGCGGGACCTGGCTGGCTGGGTCATTCTCTCGCTTGGCGCGGCATCACGTTAGGGGCCCGATTAGCGGAACCTGGCTGGCTGGGCCAGGCTTTCTGTCCTCTTCTTCTACTGTCAATTTTTTTTTCTTCTTCTCAGTAGTACCTCAGTGTGCATTTCCGCAGATTCCCCTAAAGTTACAGCGACAGAATAGTCAGAAGTGACTGTGGTTGCTCTACAGGAAAGAAAAATGGGTTCAGGAAGAACAAATCCTGTGAAACACAGCTCCTGGAGTTGAACTGTTTGAAAATGTAGAGCAAGGCAAGCAGATTGACATCATAGTAATGGACTTCGCTAAGGCCTTTGATAAGGTAAATCACAGCCTGCTCCTGCACAAGCTTCATCATTATGGTATCCAGGGGAAGCTCAAAAAATGGATTGAAGACTTCTTTAGCAACAGAAGACAAGCGGTTGTCGTCAACGGTGTCAGATCCACCCACATTGATGTTTGTTCTGGAGTGCCCCAAGGAACAGTCCTTGGACCGTGCCTGTTCCTGGCATACATCAATGACCTGCCAGACAAGGTGACATCACCAACCCGTCTCTTTGCTGATGACACTGCAGTGTATAGAGTGGTAGCGGCGCCTCAGGACCATGATCAGCTACAGCATGACCTCCATCAGCTTGCTGAGTGGGAGAAGAGCTGGGACATGGCATTTCATCCTGACAAATGCACCACCTTACCTGTTACCAGAAGAAGACAGACGCAGGAAAGCAGGTACACGCTCCATGGCCACTTGCTCGAAACGGTGGACTCCGCAAAATACCTGGGAGTTACCATCTGTAAAGATCTGAGCTGGAAAAAACATATCCAGCACGTCTGCTCAAAGGCCAACAAGACTCGTTTTTTTTAGAAGCCTCAAGATCAGTTCCCAGACCATCAGGGAAAAAGCCTACAAGGCATTTGTCTGTCCCATACTGGAATATGCCTCCACAGTGTGGGACCCTCACCAACAGCAAGAGAACGACAAAATCTAAGCGGTCCAGAGGAGAGCTGCAAGATTTGCCCTGCGCCGCTTCAGGAATACATCAAGTGTGACCTCCATGATAGAGCAGCTAAAGTGGCCCACCCTGCAAGAACGAAGGGAAACAGCGAGACTAGCCATGCTCTACAAGATACAAAACAATCTGGTCACTATGAAAACTGTAAGAGAGAAACTGGTCCCAGCACCACAGCGCCAACGTCGAGCACACCCCAAGCAGCTGGCCCAGACCTACTGCCGTACCCAATACAGGCAAGCAAGTTTCCTACCACGTACCATCAAGGCATGGAACAACCTCCCAGAACAGGCTGTTGAGGCGAGGACCTTGTGCACTTTTGTGTCCTGGGTCTCCAAATCACAGTAACTACACTCCCTTCTCTCTTTTTCTTTATTTTCTTTAGTTCATTTTAATTTATTTTTAGTTCATTTTCCTTTATTTTATTCTTCCCAATGACGCGGCATCACGTTGGGGCCCGATTAGCGGGACCTGGCTGGCTGGGTCATTCTCTCGCTTGGCGCGGCATCATGTTAGGGACCGATTAGCGGGACCTGGCTGGCTGGGCCAAGCTTTCTATATTTCTTCTTTTTCTCCTGTCCACTTCCTTCTTCTTGATAGTTTGTTGTCTTGCGCATTCCCGTAGATCCTCCCAAATACAGCGACATGATAGTCAGCAGTGACTGCGGTTGCTATATGGAAAAGAAGAAGAAGAAGAATTCATTCACTAGTCCGACTTGACTTAATGGATTTCAAACTTCCTGATGGCCAGAACTCAGACTGTGATTGTGGAGGGCAGGCGTATCGCCGCCGGTCCGATCCCGTCGCCATGAAATCGGGAGTCCCCCAGGGTAGCGTGCTCGGCCCCTCTCTCTTCCTGGTCTACATTAATAATGACCTCCCAGACAGAGTGGATTCTCCTACCCGCCTCTTTGCTGATGACACCATCTTGTATCGAGAGCAGGCAGACCAACAAGACCAGCAGCTACAGGAAGACCTGAAGGCACTGGAACAATGGGAACATGAGTGGGATATGCAATTCCACCAAGACAAATTCAGTGTCATACATGTCACACAGAGGACTGCCACCACCTCCCCCAAGTACTCCCTCCACAATCAAGAATTGCAGAGAGTGGCCTCCACAAAGTACTTGGGAATCACACTGCTCATTGACCGTGGGCCCTCGAGAGAAGAAGAAAGAAGAGGATGACGGCAAGTGGGACACCCACATAAACAACATTGTGTCCAAAGCCAACAACACCCTTGGCTTCATCAGAAGGACCCTCAAGATGAATCAGAAGAACATGAAAGAACAGGCCTACAAAGCACTTGTCCGTCCTCATCTTGAATATGCCTCAAGCGTGTGGGATCCCACAGCGCAGAGAAACATCAATGACATTGAAGCAGCCCAGCGTAGAGCAGCACGCTTCGTCATGAATGACTATCATCAAAAGTCCAGCATGACTGCCATGCTCACCAAACTGGAGTGGCCCACGCTGCAAAAACAAAGAGCCACCACAAGACTCAGAACATTCTACAAAATCCTCAAAGGGCAGCTCCAGGTCAGGTGCGAACATCTGCAGCCCTTAGCTGCGAGAAGAGGACACAGCGAGCAGTTCAGCAGGATCCCCTGCCGCACCCAGCAGCGCAGCTCCTCCTTCTTCCCCTGCGCCATCAGAGAGTGGAACGCCCTGCTTCCAGAAATGCATGCACAAGACCTTGTGCACACGTTAAAGCCCATCCCACTATTCGGTACAAGTAGGCCATGTGTGCCTGTGGGATGGATGACACGATTTCACATAGCACGCATCCTGTGCACTATCGATGCGGCCAAAAAGCTCATGTCAGCATTTGTTTTGTCCAGACTGGACTATTGCAATTCTTTGTTTTTTGGTCTCCCAAACACGCTTCTCGACAAACTGCAGAGAGCTCAGAATCATGCTGCACGCATAGTCCTCAGAAAACGCAAATTCGACCATGCAAAGCCTCTCTTGAGGGAGCTGCACTGGCTTCCCGTCCGAGCCCGTATCGAATACAAAATTGCCACCTGCTGGATTTTAACGTGCGTAAAGCGCAAAGGTCAGACTCTCAGTCTCCATCCGAAGGACTCGATGTTCAGTTCGGTTTTCCTGTCAAACTAGAAAGAAAGAATGTGGCCAGGATTCGAACCCGGATCACTTACGCATTGGAATTGACAGGCAAGCGTTTTAGCCACTCTAGCTGCCGCCTTCCTTTGTGTTATTGACATTGTGGTGTTTTGTGTTTGTTCGGATGAACAGATGGCTTAGCTGAAGCAACCCAGGAAGAACAGAGAATGGAGAAGGAAGAGAGAGATGCCGGCGGTCCCCAGGTGGTGGGCTTTGAGCGGCCCAGCCTTCTGCAGGATCTGAGGAACATCCTGCAAGAGTACCCAGACAATGGGCAGATTTTTAAGGTAACTGGTAGAAGCCGCCTCACACTATCCAACCAAGTCGGATGAAAATGGTTGTGACCCTTCCACGGTTTTCCTTTCTTTTGACAGAGGGAGTAGAAACCGCAAATTACGCAAATTTTGGTCGGATGAAACCCTTCCAACCAGGTCTGAAGGAATTGGCGACTGCACCATTTACTTCAAACTCACTCAGGCAGTTGTGGGAATACACAGCCAATGCTTGCTGATAGTGAAGACGGCACCCACCCACAAGTAGTTTACAACTGAATTTTCTTCCAACTAAAAAGGTTGGGTAGTGTGAGGCGGCTTTAGCGTTGGTGCACAAAGAGATACACCAGCCACGCCTGCCCTAGGGCTGCTCTCGTGTTGATAGGGCAGGCGTGGCTGGTGCATCTCTGGGTTCCATCAGCACCTTTGGGTGTTTGTTTTTCAGTGTGTCCTTGAAATCAGGGGTTAGCTTTGGTGCACAAAATGTTGTTGACGTACAAGACTCCAGGGATCGTTCCAACAGCCAAGGCACTTGAACACTATGGTACAAATGCATCAGCTAGGGATGTTGTTGTTGATGTACCCTGACTAAAAGACTCCAGGGATCGTTCCAACAGCCAAAGCACTTGAACACTATGGTACAAATGCATCAGCTAGGGATGTTGTTGTTGACGTACCCTGACTAAAAGACTCCAGGGATCATCCCAACAGCCGAGGCACTTGAACACTATGGTACAAATGCATCAGCTAGGGATGTTGTTGTTGACGTATCCTGACTAAAAGACTCCAGGGATCATTCCAACAGCCGAAGCACTTGAACACTATGGTACAAATGCATCAGCTAGGGATGAGAACATTACGTGTGTGACCGTTTTTTGATTACCCCGCCGGGTGGGCAGCCACACTCCGTCTTCGGGGGATTTTGGAGACCGATGATGTCATGCTAGGAGCTTGTCATGACTAAGGACAGTCCCCGCATAACTACCAGGTATGCGTAGCATAACAACATCTTGATGTAGCCATGGTGTTCTAGCCTATGCCAACTGGTCTGACATAGCCTTAAGCCAAGGCGAGCACAAAATGTAATGTACCTCAACATTGTTTAGGGAATCACTTGTGAAAAATAATGCTTTGGTATGATGTAACCCCCCCCCCCCCCCTCCCCCCCCCCCCCGTGGGGATACCGGGGGGTCTTTTGTATAAATAGTTCCCCCACCTTCTGGAAGTTCTGTGCTTGTAACTTCCTCTAATCTGTCAGTCTTTGACTCTGCCTTTTCCCTTTGCTTTAATACTGTCATCTACTATCTTTCTGCCTTTCCGGTCCATTCTTCTGCCTTTTTTCAAATGCGTTATTTTGGAAATGTTTTCTGTGTCGGAGATGCAGATCTGTGCGTAAGAATTACAGCAAAGATGTAGTTTAGACCCCCCCCCCCCCCCCCCCCCCCCCCCCCCCCCCCCCCATGTTTACAACTCTCGATCTCAAAGTCTGGTTCTTTCAGTTTCATGACTTCTTCTGCATTGCCAAGCCATATGGCCATAATGGGTGAGGTACATATGTATCTTCTCCACTATAAACAAATCTTAGCCCAGCCCGCGGCTGCCCCTTCTGCTGTTTGGCAGTCATTGTTGGAAGCGAAAAACAGGCAACAATATATGTATCTTCTCCACTATAAACAAATCTTAGCCCAGCCCGCGGCTGCCCCTTCTGCTGTTTGGCAGTCATTGTTGGAAGCGAAAAACAGGCAACAATATATGTATCTTCTCCACTATAAACAAATCTTAGCCCAGCCCGCGGCTGCCCCTTCTGCTGTTTGGCAGTCATTGTTGGAAGCGAAAAACAGGCAACAACATATGTATCTTCTCCACTATAAACAAATCTTAGCCCAGCCCGTGGCTGCCCCTTCTGCTGTTTGGCAGTCATTGTTGGAAGCGAAAAACAGGCAACAATATATGTATCTGGTGCTCAATTTGTCCTGGTCTCCCTGCTGCATTTAGCCGACGCATTCCGATTTCGGAGGAGAGTTTTATAACAATAACCCTAGACTGATCCTGTCCCTATCCCTTCCCCCCGAGAATGGCAGAATGATTCTCAGTGAAAAGTTTATATAGAAAAACATGTAGGAGGAGGGTGTGTGTGTGTTAACTACATCTTAGCCAACTTAACATTGAATATAGTCTAACCGACATTGTACCAGCTGTAAATTTATCTGCACAAAACATTCATTGTACCGGGTGCTCCTAGTCCACTACATATGACAATATACCGATCTCCAAACATGAGAAAGAAGGCCCAGCCGAGTGCCACCAAAACACTTATTGTAACATCTAATTATCGCATTAACTCTTTGTTTTTAGATCTCATTATTATCATTTACATTTCATTAATGCGTTTAACACAGTGTAAAATGCGCGTGATTTTTTGTGCAAGAATACATAATGAATATCATTAGGTCCGTGCATTCAAACATAATTAATATAATTAGAATGTATTTACCGTTTGTCAACACCAACACGATATTTACAGCTGTTATCTATTTTTGTTGGTAATCATTAGCTTCTGAGGTTTTGATGTACAAAAGTCGACTAGATTTCCACCGCACCGTTCGTGGCGCTTTTGTTATGAAGAAAGCCAAAAGATCTTGTCTTGCTTACTCACACGTCAGCACCACTTTTGCGTCATCAAACAAAAAACAGGTTCCTCATTTCATTTTTATTGCTAAGTGTTTTGCTGTAGAATTATTTCAATCTTGTGAAAGCCTCCTGCTGTCCTCCTGCCGTGTCCTGTGTAAGATTGGAAAGAGTCCATTAATTTGAGAAAAGGTGAGAGCAAAAAACTATAATTTTTGCTATTATTTGCAATGAATGAATCTCAATCAACTGACTTGTCTATAAACGTATGTTGTCGACATGTCCATACATTTACTCAACAAGTGGTCTAAAAATGAGCTTCTACTTCAGTTGACTTACCTTTTCTGGTGAGAAAAGCTAAAATGTAGGCGGACCAACTCCGTTCTCCCCTATTTTCAATGCAGTAAGTTTACTTTATTTTCCACCCCGAAAACTGATCCGGTTCATATGGTCTTAATCTGTGCAATAAGAGTTTTAAACACTAAATATAATTCGGGGCATGACAATTGCTATTGCGAAGATTTGTTCAATTTGCATTAAAATAGCTCTCAACCTTGTAAACTGCGGACTGTATTCTTTGTGGATTAATGGATTTTGCTATGTTGGTGCAGCGGTTGCTCTGATTCAGATCTACATGGAGGCGCATCTCGCCTCTTCAATGCATTGTGATTTTCTGCTGTTTTTATATAAATGGTAAGATCGGTATATATATACGTTATTTGGATTTGGGCATGGTACATGACTTTTGTGATGTCTCGACACCGTGTTCTTTAGCATACTCGAGCTGAAGCTCTTGTATGCTAAAGAACAAGGTCTCGAAATCACAAAAGTCATGTACCATGCCCAAATCCAAATAACTTATATTGCTACAACAGTAAATTTCTTTCCATTGTTACAACAGTAAATTTATTTGCATAAGATATTGTTTGTACTGCACTGTTGTACATAGCATTGTAACAGCAGTAAAAGTTTCAGTCATCTTGTACTTTATACACCCACCCCACCCCCCTCTCATGTTTATGACCCTCAATCTCAAAGTCTGCTTCGTTCAGTTTTATGAAAATGATCCTAGGCTGATCCTAACCCTATCCCTTTCCCAGAATGGCAGAATGTTGCTTCTCAGTGAAAACTGTCAATGCAAAAATGTGTGTATGCATACATGTGGTGCATGTGCATAAAGTACAAGAGAGCCACAGTTTCATTGCTCTATAGAATTAATGACTCCTTTTGCAGGAGATGTTTCAAAACGCGGAGGATGCCGGCGCCCAGGTGGTGAAGATCCTCTCCGTGACGGCATCGCCTGACGCTCGTCCTGAATTGGGATCCCACAAAGCCCAGGCATCAGCAAGGCACCAGGAAAGGCATCAACCTTCTCACAAACGGTGTAAAAAATCGGGCAAAAAACAGAGACGGGTTACTGAGTCTGTTTGGCAACCTCCTCTGACGGATGTGTTCTCGGTGAGTGAAGTTGATCAGTTTGCATTTCCCTTTAATTTCTGTATTTTTTGTTGTTGTCTTTCTCATTGTGTTTTGTGTCTCAGTTTATGTGAGGAATATGTCTTGCCAGTTTTATGCTTTATGAGCATGCGGAACAATCTTTTAACCTTTTAACATAATTAATTAAGAATTGTAAATTGTGTGTTAATTGTAAACATTTTCATTTGTACTGTAAGCTTTTTAAATAAAACATAAAAAATGTGATTATCATTGTGTGTGATAACAATTGTAACTGTGAAGTTGTGAACTCAGATAGGCCTCTGTAAACATGGTCAGAATTTGAGGTATATATCAATGAATCGTATCCAACTTGGGCTGCTATAGTTCATATGGCAACTTTCGGCAATCTGATAATGATTTAATTGAGGATTATTCTTGGGACACCCTTTCACCACCAATGTTACATTTATCAGGCATGAAAGAATTCTGCTTTTCGCGGAAAATCCGCTGAATTTTTTGAAAACTTCCGCAGAAGAAAAAAAAATTCTGTTGAATTTTCTTTTGGAAAAAATGTTTGTATAGAAGTAAAGGACCGATCTTGACGTATTCTTATATCTACAAGTCTCTATTTGGCGATTCTGAAACTGGTTAACCGGAAGTCGCTTTAGCTCACTCGCTTCATTTGTGCGAAGGAAGGCGAAATGAGTACCTCCCGCTCAACAAAAGTACCGATGTTAGCTGAAAATGTGGGTGGAAGGATATTTGTGCGGAAATGTTTTGGAATAGATTAGCCCCCCTGCCCGCCGAACAAACTTCTGACGTTAGTCAGCTGAAAAGTCAGCTTGAAACATTTTTTTGGGAACGTTCTCCCCCCGGTCAACAAAACTTCGGACGTTAGCTGAAAATCCGGGTGGAAGGATTTATCGGCTGCAAAAATCTCATTCTTTCATGACTGAAAGATGTTTGTGCGGAAAATGTTTTTGGGGAACATTCTGTTTCCCCACGTTCGACGTTAGGTGAAAATCCGGGTGGAAGGATTTCTCGGCTGGGAACAGTAGTTTTCAAATTTTTTCCTCTTTTTTTGATCTTCCTCCACTTTCATGCCTGATTTATGCACCACAATGACTTAACATCTATGTCACTATAAGGTATCCAATCCTGACCTATTATTCAAAGACCCTACTTTCTTAGCTTTGGAAGGCAAGGATAGGCCTAATGTTATAGGGCGAGTGTGGGCTATTGCGACGCTTTTTTTGAAGGTCTCTAGAAGAAGCGTGTTTTCTCAAAATAGGCGGACTTTATCATTGGCTAACGTGTATCAGGTTCAACATTAGCCACTTCTGATTGGTTACAGCTGATGTTTGTGAACCAAACAAGAAGCTAAATATTCACAAAAATCGCCTGAATGAGCTAAGGGTGTATGTGTTCAAAGGCGACAGTGTGTGTGCAAATACGACGGTGCTATGTAGGCTACTGCAAACCCTGATACAGTTGTAACTTCTGACCCTACCGAACCCATGCATGAACACACATACGCTCACACACAGTTTGTGTCACACACGCACTACACAACGGACACAAATACATGCAGAAACACGTGGATACACTGATTGCAGTGGTCTTTACCTGATTTTATAAAGAAAACTGCAATCAAATAGGGCTGTCACAAATGCACACACAAGCAAACTTGGTGTGTCCATTTGCGACAGTAACTTCAGTGATTTATTTTGAATAAAATGTGCATCAAAACATCATTTTAAAGCTGAACAATGAACTATGATCCATAGTAACCCAAAATTAGCATGGCAAAGCACACACTGTAAAACTATGCTTCACACTGATCCAATACAATGAAGCAGTGTGTTCCCTTCTCGTGAAAAAAGTTGTCAGCAGACAACGCGTTAGACACACAGTGGCGTGCAAAGCCAGTCCCGTACAAAAATAGTATGAGGCTTTCGGTCATTTTGATTGGTTTAAAGAAATGCATATTCATTAGCCCACGGAAAGCACTTTAGAGCAACTGTGTTCGCCCAGAAGTATTGAAGATCCAGTGTGTTGAAAGTGAAAGTTCGGAACGGGTGTCGCAAATGCTGACATGTCGCAATTGCCCACACTCGCCCTACATGTCACTGAGGAAATCCCAATATTGCAGAATTGTTTTCTCTACCCAGTTAAGTTTAACCCTTTCACCGCCAATGTTGCGTTTTTGCACCACAATGATTTAACACCCATGTCACTAAAAGGCATCAAAGCAGGGTCTGTTATCCAAAGAGCCTTTTTTCTTCATTTTTGGAGGTAAGGACAGGCCTTTCGTTACACATGTCATAAAGGAATCCCCAATATTGCCGATGATTTTTTTTCTCTACCCAGTTAAGTTGAATGGATTTTTTTTTAAATGGCTGGTGGTGAAAGGGTTAATGGTAATTTTTGGCTGAAAATGGCTGGCGGTGAAAGGGTTAAAAGGTCAAATGATCTGCATAATTTCGTTTTGATCAGTTCATTGGATGCGGTGACTGGACCACACTTTTTAAAGCACAGTATTGAATCGTAACCTGGGGACAGTATTACTGTTCTTCAAATGCCCTCTCTACAGATGCCTGGTTTGATCGTCTACAATGACGCATTGTTCACCGAAGAAGACTGGCGAGGCATACGCAAACTGCACGAAAGTGTCAAGGTCAAGGACCCGCTCAAGGTCGGACGATTTGGCCTTGGCTTCAAGTCGGTTTTTCACCTTACAGGTTAGTTAGGCATATTTGGCCTTTGATCTTCTGCTTGTTCATTTGTTTTGCTTGTTTGTTTGTCTGTGTTATTTATTAATTTATTGTTTTGGTTATGTACAGTTTGCTGCTGTTGTCTTACTATCCCTAGTTTTATGTTAAGCATGTGTATCACAAAGTATGCTTAGTATGTTTGTTTGTTGACATACCCTGGCTAAAAGACTCCAGGGATTATCCCAACAGCAGAAGCACTTGAACACTATGGTACAAATGCACCAGCTAGGGATGAGAACATTACGTGTGTGACCGGTTTTTATTACCCCGCCACGTGGGCAGCCACACTCCGTCTTCATGGCTAAAGACAATCCCCCCATGATTATGCAAAGCGTAACAACATTTTAATGTAGCCTTGGTGTTCTAGTCTATGTCAATTGGTCTATGTTGGTGGTATTATGTTATTTGTCACAGGTTCTCTCTCCTCTCACTCAGAATATATCAGGTCTTGAAGGGAAATGTAGTTTCTGCATCTTTACTGACTCGGGTTCAGGGGAAGACTGACTTAAGCCGGCGCCACACACACGTAAAATCGTATGGGGATGTGATCCGACTGGGCCACGTGAGTCATGATTCACATGAAATAATTCTTCTATTTTCACTCACTGTCCTCAAGTAGACCCAATACATGAATTTCACCTGAATCATGACTCGCATCGTCACAATCGCATCACATTCAGATCCGATTTGTATGTAGTGTAGCAGGCCTGTTGGTCCAGTCTACAAATGATGGAACTCGGAATACAGTTCACATCTTAACGCACTTTCTGTCAATACACACAAACACACTTCATGATTTATTTACTCAACACTGATACAGGCACATGCCTACATTTACTCTTAGATTACAAACATATCAATAGGCACATGCATCTTCCCACACGTATATCAAGGCAATTTTTGCATTCGCTGCTATTCTCGTTGTTGTTGTTCTTCCCGATGGCAGATCACCCTGTCATCATCAGCGGCTCTCGCCTTCTATTCATGGATCCTTTCCGAGAGGCGCGGTCGGCCATTTTTGTCACACCGCTGGTCGAACTACTGCCGGAGGAAAGAGAAAGTCTGCGGCGTGCTTTGTCTCCCCTGTTGAGGAAAATGGAGGCTAACTCTCTGACAGGTAGAATAAAACAATGTTTATATTTTCTTTTCGTTTTTTAGTGGTTAAGTGTGAGTGTGTGTGTGTGTGTGTGGGGGGGGGGGTCTGTGTCTGGGTGTGTGTATGTGGTATATGTGTGTACATGTACTTACAGTTGCTTGCACTTTTTAACATGTTAGGTGTGCAAGTATGTAGGAACTGAGAGCATCACCATTTCCCTTAATGATTGACAATTGTTTTTCCTTATACATGTATAGACAGGTTTTTTCTATTTTCCTCACAATCTGATAACCATAACATCAACTTACTTGCATCCTCTTTCATAGTCAAGCGTGTTCTTAAAGAAAAAAAAAATCTATAATCTTTTTGTTTCCCTGTTTTTCTGACAATTTCTCGAGAACCCATCAATTTATCTTCATTTCTTTTAGACCAGGAATTCCAAGGCACAGCGTTCTGGTTTCCACTGCGGCAGGAAAAGTCGGATTTATCAGACACCTTGTACACGGCCGAGCGCATGCAACAACTGAAGCAGGCGCTCCGCGGAGAGATACCCACAATGCTTCTCTTCCTCAAAAAGCTGGAGAGCATCGAGGTGTACTCCTGTAACCGCGACAACGGATCATCTGCCCCTGATTTTGAGTTCTCCGCGGCTCTGAACAATGGGTGTGTGGGAAACGTGCGGGAGAGCAGGCGTAGGTTTGTGCACAGCATCACCACACAGAACAAGACTTGTCCCACTGAAGAGGTATGATTTGATATTTTGTGTAGATTTATGAAATAATGAAGTATTTTTGCAAAGCAGCGCCACAAGGCAAAAATGCCAGCAAGAGAGAGTGCTCGGGTCTGCACTATGGAATGAAGGTGGTAGCGTGGTTAAGATATTCACCTGCGAATTCAGTGCGTGAGTGACCCGGGTTCAAATCCCACCCAGCCTCACCAGATGGGGACTATAAAGGCAAGTCTGACCCATGCGCGTTACGTTTTAATACAAATCTTTCCCGAGTTTGTGTGTTATGTGTCTTTTGTTTCTTATATAGTGAACTTGTAAGCAAAATGGGGAAGTTGTAAACAGAAACGATCAAACAATAACAGCACGAGCAAAAAATGTGACTTTGGTGCAACTGTTAACGAGCACTACGCATCTGGTTAGTGGACATATTGTTTGTGATGGACTGACATTGTCATTGTTGGGCATCTAGTTAGTGGACATATTGTTTGTGATGGACTGACATTGTCATTGTTGGGCATCTAGTTAGTGGACATATTGTTTGTGATGGACTGACGTCATTGTTGGGCATCTAGTTAGTGGACATATTGTTTGTAATAGACTGACATTGTCATTGTTGGGCATCTAGTTAGTGGACATATTGTTTGTGATGGACTGACATTGTCATTGTTGGGCATCTAGTTAGTGGACATATTGTTTGTGATGGACTGACGTTGTCATTGTTGGGCATCTAGTTAGTGGACATATTGTTTGTGATGGACTGACGTTGTCATTGTTGGGCATCTAGTTAGTGGACATATTGTTTGTGATGGAGTGACGTTGTCATGGTTGGGCATCTAGTTAGTGGACATATTGTTTGTGATGGACTGACGTTGTCATTGTTGGGCATCTAGTTAGTGGACATATTGTTTGTGATGGACTGACGTTGTCATTGTTGGGCATCTAGTTAGTGGACATATTGTTTGTGATGGACTGACGTTGTCATTGTTGGGCATCTAGTTAGTGGACATATTGTTTGTGATGGACTGACGTTGTCATTGTTGGGCAGGCCTACAGCTGCTGCCGTCTGACAGTGGACGTGTGTCTGTCAGAGAAAGACGGCAGCGTCGTCACTGACCAACAGCAGTGGGCAGTGGTTCACTTCCACCAAGGCCTTGACCGCATGACTGCCGACCTTCGTGACCTCTGCCAGGTAGGATGCTAACAAACACAGATAATAGATGATTATCGGAAAAAACAAAGGGAGAGCACTACGTGAAAATTAGAGTAAAAATGTTTTGTTTCGTTTGCTTGTTTGTTGTTTCATTTATTTTTCATTTTATTTTACATTCATTTTTCCCCCAAAGGTTTCACTTTGGAAATGCCTCTTTGCAGTTCCAGCTTGGGACATGTGTTTCATTTACAGTTTTGGCTCACCGTTTTCAGTATTTTCTGCCTCAGTCTCTCTTTGTCTCCTTGTCTCTATTTCTGTCTTACTGTCTCTATCTTCTCTCTCTCTGTCTTTCTGTCTGTGTCCCTGCCTACCTCTCTCTGCGCTAGCTATTCCTTCCATAAGCATGTTTGTGCATATCAATCACATGGCTTTGTAATGCTGTGTGTGGGGGGGGGGCTATATTACTGTATATTACGGACTATAAGGCGATACGATTTTTCCTAGACTGAGACACCTGCACCTTATAATATAGCCAATAATATAGTAAGAAACTGTAATCCTAAAATCAGAATGTTGTGTAAAATGTAGGGAGGGAGGGCCTTATTAAAGGGTGCGCCTTGTAGTCCGCAAGATACAGTATTATTCATTTCTACACAAAACGGGCTCTTTGTCTTGTTTCTCTCCCTCCTCCCTGTGCCTCCCCCCTCCCTCCACATTTTGCTGCAAAGAAAAACGCTTGCCTTTTCCACAGCGAAAGAGCCTTTCCCATCGGCCCTACGTAGGAGTGGCCGCACGATTAGACGCGCCCGCGGAAACCTTCAACGGCCAGATCTTCTCGTTCCTGCCCCTGCCCCGGGAAAAGGCCAGTCCTACAGGTTTGCCGCTACACGTGCACGGATTCTTCGAGCTCAGCCAGAACCGAAGCCACGTCAAGTGGCCGACATCCGAAGCGGAAGACGAGGAGAGCGGAGGAGGGCCTTCCGATGACGCTCTGACCTGGAACAGGCTGCTGGTGTCTGAGACGCTACCCAGGGCCTATGAGGTCATGCTGACCCGTCTGACCTTGGGAGGAAGGTCGTGTCAGGATGTAACAAGCGTGACTGGGTGTGTATTTTTTCTTTTGTTAACTTGGCGGTTGTTGTTTTTAAGGCTGTTGCAAAATGCTGCTGCATTGGATGTCTGAAAGTCTGTGACAAATTAGTCGGATAGTTTTTAGTCTGTCAATAAATTATTCCGCCCACCCACCCTGGTTTGAAAAAGTCAGCCAATTTACTTGGTAAATCTTGAGCTTTAAGGATTTTAGGACTGTCTACTATTAGCATGCTAGAAACGATGGACATGTTATGTAGGCAGGCTAGACATTAACAGGCTAGATGATAGTAGCTTTGTTTTCACTGCGGACCTGGTTTTTATAAAAAATATAAAAAATAAACGGAGGGGGGAGTCTTGTTGCAGCACTGTAAATGACAAATTTATTACTTATCCTCCAACTGATGCACCAAGGTTCTCAATCTAAGGTCATGAGCATACTTTTTTTTATCAGCAAACTGTATCTAATCTAATCTATTGTATGTTAAAGGTTAATTTACGTACATCCTCTTTGGAAATGGGATCTAATATTTGAAAATAAGAATCCATAGTTTCTCTGCTGCTCCGTTTGTTGGATATTTCCATTTCACATTAACCTGTCCATTCTTCTCACTGTATTGTAACCAATATATCTTACACATTCCTGTGTTTCAGTTGCGAAGAAAGTGCTGATTTCCCTCCCTTGTCGGCTGACTTCCTGTACCAGCTTTGGCCCGACTCGGACAAGGTCACGCCTCATTGGCTCCCGCTCCTCTCCCCGCTTTATCAAGCCCTCGCTCACCGACCAATCTTTTTCACCCCGGTCAAGGGAGGTGACTGGGTCTGTTTGAGCGACGCTGTCGTGATGATGTCCCCTGCCAACGACATGGACCCTGAGACGGAAGAAGCGGTGGTGGAAGTTTACAAGGCGTGTGAAGTCAACCTGGCACGCTTACCACAACACATCATGACGGGGCTGTCGACAAGTTCTTCGCACACAGAGCAGGCAGATAGCGAATCAGACACGGATCTCTCAGAATCGGAAACGTTCAAAACGGTCTGTGCAGAAGAGTTGAGCAAGGTGATGAAACAGGACACCGGCATCTGGTCTGGAGCTCTGACGTCGCGCCAGAAACACCTGGTTCTGAACTACCTGTGTCGGCATAGCAACCCCACCGTGCTGCAGGATTTGTCGCTGTTTCCGTTGGCTGACGGTTCCTTTCAGGCGTGGGATGATCAGCAGATGTATGTGTGTCGAGATGCCTCGGATCTGCAGTTACTGCCCGGTCTTGGTCATCAGCTGTGCTGGGTCTCGCATCCTTCAGGGCTGCAGGATCGTCTTCAGAATCTGGCCCGCCAGGGTGGGTTTTGTTTATTTTGTTCTCATACTTGTTGATTTGGGTGCTCTTACAAATAATGTGATCCCACATGTCTGGTGTTTTTTTCTGTTGACTCGATAGCTCAAAACAAGAAGCTCAAGGTCAGTTTAAAGTTTTGATTTTTTTAAAAAAGTTTTGAGTTATTCATTTGTCTTCTAGAGGTCAGGTTACACAATTGTCAAAATAGAATGTCTAATCCTCCGAAGTTGGAGTGTGGCTGCCCACGTGGCAGGGTAATAAAAAACGGTCACACATACTCGAGGGGTAATTGCCTAAATGTGTTATCACAAGAGGAATAAAGAAGGGTGATGACACGTTTAGGCAAGTACCCCTCGTAATGTTCTCATCCCTAGCTGGTGTATTTGTACCACAGTGTTCAAGTGCTTCGGTTGTCAGGATGATCCCTGGAGTCTTTAAGCCAGGGTACAACAACAACGCTCTATGCTCTATGCTCTATTCATCTGTGAACCCTCTATGTTCTGTCTGCAAAATGTAGTGATCTCACAGGTGCTTCCCTGGTGCTTGCATACATTTTATTAAAAGCTTATTAAATCATGTGATAGAACTCGATGTTCAAAATAGATAGCTATTGTCTCTTAGAAGTAGTCTCCGAAACGTCTGTGCTTTTTTTCAAATAAAAGGGACAGAAACCTACCGTTTTGAACTTTGTGTTTTTTGAATAAGAGTCCCTGTGGTTATTTTTTCTTTATTTACTATTATATATTTGCAAAAGTAGAGAGAGAGTTCTAAGCATTGCTACGATATGCACATTAAAAAAAGAGAGAGATTAATTTGATTGATTTTATAGCAAAGGTGGTGATAACTATGATTGATACAAGGTATGTACTTTTAAATATGATCACTTACATTCTTGATGAGTAATTAAAAAATAGAAGTATGTGCACTAAATGTAGAAATAAGGGGAAAGACTAGAGATCTTTATTACTTTAGCAATAAATGCTAACATTTGCTATTTGGTTTTATCAGGTTTGGGAAGAATGGAACTAGTGACAGATGAAAACATGCCTCAACTACTAGAACGCAGCTTGGAAAAAGAGCACTCCCACCTGAACAGCATCACCATCAGTAGGAACCATCCTTGGATCAAACAAGTGTGGAGCTATCTGCGTGACAAAGATCTGGACGGCTTTGACTTTCTCCCTCTATTGCCCTGCCCCCATAATGATGAAGACTTTGTGCTGAAGACCCTGTCAGGGAACTATGCCTGTGAGAAAGTGGCAGGGTTCCCCCCGGCGTCTGCCCACCTGAGTTCAGCTCTGGCTCACCTGGGCGTGGACGTCGTTCCCTGGCTGCCTGACTTTGTCCTGCAACACAAGCAGGTCATGCACAGCCGCGTCCAGGCTCTCACCTGCATCGGCGTCCTGAAGAACCTGAAGATCCTGAAGAACCTGGCTCAGCTGTCAGAGGAGGAGTGTGCCGATCTGAAGGCTGCTGTCCACCGCTTCAACACTGAATGCCAGCCGGCGGAACGCTCTGCTCTCGTGGACATTTTGAAGAGCGAAGAACTGGAGAGGGATGATAACTGGGAAGAGGCCAAGACGGTTCTCAGACAACTGAAGCTGTTCTTTCTCTGGCCGATGAAGGTGGAAGCGGTGTTTTCAAGCGTAGAGGAAAACCATTGGATGACTCCTGGCGTGGCCAGTGACAAGCTCCCACCGGCAGTCAGCTTCTGTCGACAGTTGCTGTGCTGCGCCCAGACGTCTCCCTCACACCTCAGTCTGGCATCGGCTCTTGGAGCTGAAGAAGTGAGGTTGGAGGTCTTCGTCAGAGATATGATGTCTGGTTTGTCGTCACCAGACCATGGCTGTTTGGATGAGGAAATTGTAGAGTTCATGACTTACTTCCTAGAGAGTGACTCTTTCCTGAACACTGACCTCAGAGATCTGGCAAGGGAGGTCAGTTTTGTTCCTTCAAGGAACTCGGGAAAGCTGTGCAAACCACTGGAGTTGTTTGATCCGCAAAGTCAGCTGCTGCTGGACCTTTTCGCTGAAGAGGATCTTTTCCCTGGTGAGTCATTCTACGAGAACAAAGCGACCATCCTTGAAAAACTAAGAAGTGTTGGTTTGTGTGATGTGACTTTGATCACAAGCACTCAGTTGATCAACACAGCAAGGAAGACTGAACAACTGAGCTGTGGGAGTGAACATGACCATGTCCTTGCAGAGAGGAAAGCCAAAGCTTTGTGGGATTTCCTTATTGCACATGGTCAGAAATATCCACAAGACGTGATCAAGGATTTATCCAATGTTCAATGCCTTCCATGTTTGACGTCCAGAGACAGGGAGGCCATTCCGGCAGACTATCCCACCACACTTCCCATGTGTCCAGCGGACTACAACTCATATGGAATCGCCAGAGCTGTGGACATGTGTGACCACTCTCAGCTCAAGTTTGTCGGCTCGGTGAGACCGGTGTCACCACAGATGGACAAAGACAAGGGGCGTTTCCTGAGGTCATTGTTCTACACACCCAGCTCCGATGACATCATTGAACACATGAAGGTTGTCGTCTCAGTGTGTAAGCAACAGCCATCACCCAAACACAGGAAGCGCTTTTCTTTTCTGTTGGTGGACATCTTCAAGAAGCTCCAGGAAGAGTGGAACCTCCCTGAGGTCCATGCCAAAATGGCTGACATCGCCTGCATTATGGCGGACGGACATTTCTGGCCTGCCGGGAAGTTCTGGGTGGAGGAAAAGGACAGCCCTGACATCCCCTTGTCTCCTCACCGTTTCCCTCTACCCACGGATCTGGTGGAAGAAGGGCTGGCAGAGTTTTTCCTGTCCTGTGGCTGCGGCCCTGAACAGGACCTGGAAATGCTGCAACGCGTGCTGCAAGAAATTCAAGACAAAAACTCGCACCCTGATCCCCACAGCGAAGAAACCTACAGGAAAGATCTGTCACTGGTGCTGAGTATTCTGAAAGCCGCCAGAGGGAAGGAGGGGAGTCGGACAGAAGAGGTTCTGGTGCCGGTGTTCTCTGGCGAAAGACACGTCCTGCGCTTGGCTGCGGCTCAGCTGTGCACAGTGGCACCGGACCCTGACTGTATCGAGGACCTGGCAGAGGAGGAGGAAAGTCTGGTGCTGGTTCACGGTGAGGTGGACCCTGACCTCGCTCTTCATTTTGGAGCTCTGGACCTGATGGAGAGGACCATGAGCGGAGCGGACGACCTTGACATGGACGATTCTTCGATGGACGATTCATATGGTCAGCGCGAATCTCTGACCGTCCGGCTTTGTAACCTGCTGAAGGATGGATACACCGATGGCTTTTCAGTTCCCAAGGTGGGTTGTGATGTTGTTAGTTCCCGAGCGAAGCTTCGGGAAGTATTGGTTTTGTTTCATCTCTGTCCATCCGCCCGGCCACATTTTCTTAAAACATGTGCACTGTACTTCAATCACTTTTAGTGTACAAGTTATAGAGGACATCAGCTCTCAACTGATTGATTTAGTTTTATTATAAGGTCAAGGCCATGCTAATTAAGGAGTTCAAACCCCGAAACACTTAAGCGTTTTTTTGCACAATGTTTTCTGAGTAAATGACTACTATGACATAATCATGAATTTGTCTGTGCGCGCCACAGCTCACATTCTCAGCATCAGAAAGTTAGACCCATATTTCAGCAAGCCACTGCTAAGCCTTCCCATTTTCTGCTAGCACTCAGACCGCCCAAAATAGACCTCTCCCTTTTTTTTCTCCTGCTCCTCGCCTTCAAGGCCTTTCTGACCTTTCAGTTACCTCTCCCTGACTGGCTGGATAGAGCATGTTGACCTAGGCCTACTTACTCTGCAAGTGGGAATAGAAAGCAACGATACTCTCTCTCTCTCTCTCTCTCTCTCTCTCTCTCTCTCTCTCTCTCTCTCTCTCTCTGTGTCTCTGGTGGGATAGGCAGTGGCGAGTTTAAAATTAGAACAGCAGTGGTGCTGGCTGAGATGAGAACCAGGCAGGAAAAAGGAAGGGTAGGTCGCTAGAGTGGGCAAGCTTGATGAAGCCAGAATCAGGCGGAATAGCATGCTGTGTATAATGAAGGGTAGGTCGCTAGAGTGGGCAAACTTTATGAAGCCAGAATCAGGCGGAATAGCATGCTGTGTATAATGAAGGGTAGGTCGCTAGAGTGGGCAAACTTGATGAAGCCAGAATCAGGCGGAATAGCATGCTGTGTATAATGAAGGGTAGGTCGCTAGAGTGGGCAAACTTTATGAAGCCAGAATCAGGCGGAATAGCATGCTGTGTATAATGAAGGGTAGGTCGCTAGAGTGGGCAAACTTTATGAAGCCAGAATCAGGCGGAATAGCATGCTGTGTATAATGAAGGGTAGTTCGCTAGAGTGGGCAAACTTTATGAAGCCAGAATCAGGCGGAATAGCATGCTGTGTATAATGAAGGGTAGGTCGCTAGAGTGGGCAAACTTTATGAAGCCAGAATCAGGCGGAATAGCATGCTGTGTATAATGAAGGGTAGGTCGCTAGAGTGGGCAAGCTTGATGAAGCCAGAATCAGGCGGAATAGCATGCTGTGTATAATGAAGGGTAGGTCGCTAGAGTGGGCAAACTTTATGAAGCCAGAATCAGGCGGAATAGCTTGCTGTGTATAATGAAGGGTAGGTCGCTAGAGTGGGCAAACTTGATGAAGCCAGAATCAGGCGGAATAGCATGCTGTGTATAATGAAGGGTAGGTCGCTAGAGTGGGCAAACTTGATGAAGCCAGAATCAGGCGGAATAGCATGCTGTGTATAATGAAGGGTAGGTCGCTAGAGTGGGCAAACTTGATGAAGCCAGAATCAGGCGGAATAGCATGCTGTGTATAATGAAGGGTAGGTCGCTAGAGTGGGCAAATTTGATGAAGCCAGAATCAGGCGGAATAGCATGCTGTGTATAATCAAGGGTAGGTCGCTAGAGTGGGCAAACTTTATGAAGCCAGAATCAGGCGGAATAGCATGCTGTGTATAATGAAGGGTAGGTCGCTAGAGTGGGCAAACTTTATGAAGCCAGAATCAGGCGGAATAGCATGCTGTGTATAATGAAGGGTAGTTCGCTAGAGTGGGCAAACTTGATGAAGCCAGAATCAGGCGGAATAGCATGCTGTGTATAATGAAGGGTAGTTCGCTAGAGTGGGCAAACTTTATGAAGCCAGAATCAGGCGGAATAGCATGCTGTGTATAATGAAGGGTAGGTCGCTAGAGTGGGCAAACTTTATGAAGCCAGAATCAGGCGGAATAACATGCTGTTGTATAATGAAGGGTAGGTCGCTAGAGTGGGCAAACTTTATGAAGCCAGAATCAGGCGGAATAGCATGCTGTGTATAATGAAGGGTAGGTCGCTAGAGTGGGCAAACTTGATGAAGCCAGAATCAGGCGGAATAGCATGCTGTGTATAATGAAGGGTAGGTCGCTAGAGTGGGCAAACTTTATGAAGCCAGAATCAGGCGGAATAGCATGCTGTGTATAATGAAGGGTAGGTCGCTAGAGTGGGCAAACTTGATGAAGCCAGAATCAGGCGGAATAGCATGCTGTGTATAATGAAGGGTAGGTCGCTAGAGTGGGCAAACTTTATGAAGCCAGAATCAGGCGGAATAGCATGCTGTGTATAATGAAGGGTAGGTCGCTAGAGTGGGCAAATTTGATGAAGCCAGAATCAGGCGGAATAGCATGCTGTGTATAATGAAGGGTAGGTCGCTAGAGTGGGCAAACTTTATGAAGCCAGAATCAGGCGGAATAGCATGCTGTGTATAATGAAGGGTAGTTCGCTAGAGTGGGCAAACTTGATGAAGCCAGAATCAGGCGGAATAGCATGCTGTGTATAATGAAGGGTAGTTCGCTAGAGTGGGCAAACTTTATGAAGCCAGAATCAGGCGGAATAGCATGCTGTGTATAATGAAGGGTAGGTCGCTAGAGTGGGCAAACTTTATGAAGCCAGAATCAGGCGGAATAACATGCTGTTGTATAATGAAGGGTAGGTCGCTAGAGTGGGCAAACTTGATGAAGCCAGAATCAGGCGGAATAACATGCTGTTGTATAATGAAGGGTAGGTCGCTAGAGTGGGCAAACTTTATGAAGCCAGAATCAGGCGGAATAGCATGCTGTGTATAATGAAGGGTAGGTCGCTAGAGTGGGCAAACTTGATGAAGCCAGAATCAGGCGGAATAGCATGCTGTGTATAATGAAGGGTAGGTCGCTAGAGTGGGCAAACTTTATGAAGCCAGAATCAGGCGGAATAGCATGCTGTGTATAATGAAGGGTAGGTCGCTAGAGTGGGCAAACTTGATGAAGCCAGAATCAGGCGGAATAGCATGCTGTGTATAATGAAGGGTAGGTCGCTAGAGTGGGCAAACTTTATGAAGCCAGAATCAGGCGGAATAGCATGCTGTGTATAATGAAGGGTAGGTCGCTAGAGTGGGCAAACTTGATGAAGCCAGAATCAGGCGGAATAGCATGCTGTGTATAATGAAGGGTAGGTTGCTAGAGTGGGCAAACTTTATGAAGCCAGAATCAGGCGGAATAGCATGCGAATCACGGGGTTCAAACCCCCAAAGCTGTATCTCAAGAACTGTTGCATGGAATCACTTCAAATTTACTGTGATGGTTCATCATGGTACACAAAAGGTCCCATACAAGAATAATAACCATGCTGACCTTGACCTTGAAGATTTGACCTTGAAAACGTATGTTTCTTCTTGTGGCCATATTTTTCACATCGTTGGACTTAAAATGTACCATAATTTCAAATTTGGTGTGCAGATGCATTGGCTTAATGTAATTCTGAATATTTAGTGCAAGAAAGGTCAAGGTCACAACGGTTATGGTCTGTCGATATGACCATCTGTAACTGATCATTTAGATCCACACATTTTTGACACATTCATTATTTATTACCGTATTATACAGACTTTAAGGCGATACTTTTCCCCCAGACTGAGACCCCTTTGTCTTTAGTGTCACTAATAATATAATCAGAAAATAGGGTAACAAAATCTGAATTTTGTGTAAAATTTGGGGGGTGCGCCTTATAATCAGGTGCGCCTTATAGTCCATAAAATACGGTACAGTTTCTTGTCACTGGAGCGACCAAATGACAACTTTTACGTTGCCACTGGGTTTAACGTGTGCTAAATGCATGGGCATACAGGACCTCGGTTTATCATCTCATCCGAAAGACTCCATGTTCAGAACTTAAGGCCTAGTGCAAAGTGAGAGGAAAAATCCCCTGTATCCAGGTTCGAACTCGGGTTTACTTGACACGATCGAAGCGAATGCGCTACCACTGTGCCACTCTACACCATGGTGTTTGCGTAATTCCCTGAACAGAGCACAGGACCCACATGGATTTTAAATAGATAGATTTAATATAATATTTCAGGAGCTGATACAGAATGCGGATGATGCCGGGGCCAAGGTGGTCAGATTCCTGCTGGACGACCGCCAGAACCGAAAGTGGAGGGCGGGCCTTCTGTCGGGGGCTATGGCCCAGTTCCAGGGCCCTGCCCTCTGGGTCTTCAACGAAGCCCAGTTCTCCAACTCCGACTTCACGCACCTCTGCCTGCTGGGAGGGGCCACGAAAAAGGAAGACACCACTAAGGTAAAGGTGGTGGGGGATGCGAGTTATGTGATATGTTTTTGTTGTTAACAGGCGTCAGAATTGTCAGAGGATTTCAGGGGATTAAGAATTTCTGAATTTCTGATAGAGGATTGGCTTCTAATTTCTGACAGAGGATTGGCTTCTCTTGTCAGAGGTTTTGCCTTTTTATTGAGTGTTATCCGTTGTGTTAAATATCATTTTAAAGTGATTTACCACTATGTTAAGCCTTTTTGGTGGTGTTCAGAACTGATTTCAGTGTTGTCCCTCTACAGTCTGGGGCCTTGATGGCCCTTTTACCACAGTTTTCAGAGGATTGGACTTCAGACTATTCTGATGCCTGTGTTAACCAGTGGCGAAGCGATGCTGGTTAATGTTTTTAGGGCTGACTGTTCCTGACTATCTATGTTACATCGATAGCGTTTGAACGGAGGTACCTTGAACACTCACATTTTGTACGCGGATAGGTAGTTAGGATATCTAGGCCAAGATCAAAGATGAAGGTCATTGGTCAAAGTTGAAGGTCACTGGAGCCGAAAATGCACCCATGTCTCTAGTTGATCTAGCGTTTTCATGTTCTAGTTGTTGTTGTTCTGACTCAAGAGTGGAAAT
Organism: Phymorhynchus buccinoides; assembly: GCA_017654935.2. Classification (NCBI taxonomy): domain Eukaryota; kingdom Metazoa; phylum Mollusca; class Gastropoda; order Neogastropoda; family Raphitomidae; genus Phymorhynchus; species Phymorhynchus buccinoides. The sequence continues at coordinate 11,312,030 of CM065702.1, read as the reverse complement.
TAATAAGGGAAAGAAAAGTGAAGGAAATTTATTAGATATGTGGTGATTTGTTGTGTGGGTCAAATTTCAGTGCTTATCCTTGGTCAAGGATTCCCGAATGAACTGTTCTATAGCTGTGATGTTGAACGGTTAAGTTCATCTGTCGTCCTTTGCAGCTCTTTATAAAATGTGGACATTTGCAGTCTTTCTACATCTCCATCTTGTTTTTGAGTAAATTGTTTCATTTGAACTTGAACTCGTATGTTGAGAGATTTAGTTAACATAGAAATTTGTTGTCTTGCTTGTTCGCAAAGCAACAAACTTTGCTTTCAGTGGTTTGCATCAGACATGGAAATTGTTGAATATGTCATACTGTTTTAGGCTGCGGTAGCACTAAGAATGGCTTAATCAACGTAGGTGGTGAACTGAAATAATCAAACTTCCTTCGTGTTTCCCAGGTGGGCAAGTTTGGGCTTGGCTTCAACGCAGTGTACAACCTGACGGATCTGCCCAGCATCTACTCGGCAGACAGCCTGGCCATGCTGGATCCTCACGAGAAATACATCAGCAGCGGCAAGCGCGGCAAGAAGATGAACTTCAAGAACCCCATGAACAAGAGGCTTTTCCGGACCATTCCCAACCAGTTCCAGCCTTTCAAGGGCGTCTTTGACTGCGACATCCCCAACATCAACTGGAGTCCCTATTCCGGAACCCTCTTCCGCTTTCCCTTCAGAACGGAAGAGCAGGCGCTGAGGAGCGAGATCTGCAAGGAAGCTTTCTCCCAGAACAAGCAGGTGGACTTTGTGAACGGGCTGAAGGGCAAGGGAGGCAATATGTTGATGTTTCTTCAACACGTGACGCGCTTGGAGTTGCTCCACCTCCCTGAAGATGGATGTCCTATGACCGACGCTCAACAAACTTTGGCAGTGACGCGAACGTCGGACAGAATTTCTCCTGGAGGCGACAGCATTCTGGATCATTTCTCTGCCGTGTGGGAAGAACAGGGTCCGGGGTTTGAGGAGAGGGTCATAGAACGGGTCACAGTAACAGCGGACAGTGGGGAAAAGAGCAGTTCTCAAAACGTGTGTCATTTCTGCATTGCTTGGGCCTCGGGGCGGAGGGAGTCGTGCAACATTGCTTCGGAGACGAAAGGGGAGGGGTTTATTCCCTTGGCGGCCGTTGGGCTGCGTACGGACGGTGAATGGAATGTGAAGACACTGGATTCTTGTGCCGCAGGTAGGTGGAAAGAGTTAGTGAATTTTGGAAATAGCTTCTGCCTTCCACGTCTGTGCAATAAAATAAAAGAGGCTTGCGAATAAAACAACCAAAAAGAAAATCAGAGAGAGAGAGAGAGTCAAACCTACTGTTGATGGTGCATAAATCTTTGACTTGATGTAAAGCAAATTGAATTTTATTTTATTGTATTTTTATTTTTAATACAAGAACTTTGATGCTTGGGTGCTATAATTGTTTTTCTTTTTGCTATTAAACATTACTTTACCTGGTAATTTAATTTTTTTTTTAATGTCTTTTGATTTACCAGTTTCAAACTTAAAAACAAAAATGTCATAAGTTTGACCAGCCGCCGTGGTGTAGTGGTTAGCGTCGCGGATTACTGGCTGGGAGGTCTCGGGTTCGAATCCCATCAGATGCAAGGTTTTTTTACGGTCCTGGACCGACTCCTACCCAAAGTGAGGTGTCTCTCTCTTTTCCTCCTCCTCCGCCGGCGTGGGGTGTTGTGTCGTGAGTTGTGTTGGGTTCTGTGCCTGGTGAGGTCTGTTTCCGTACCTGTTACGTTGTTTCGGGGTGTTCCGTTTGTTTGTTTGGCAGGGGGTCGGTGGCCGTGAGGTCCTGTCGTGTGTTGTTAGTTGAGAGAGATCACTCACTCTGGGTAGGAGTCGGTCCAGGACCGTAAAAAAACCTCGCCTCTGATGGGATTCGAACCCAAGACCTCCCAGCCAGTAGTCCGCGATGATAACCACTATGCCACGGCGGCTGGTCAAACTTATGACATTTTTGTTTTTAAGTTTGAAACTGGTAAATCAAAAGACATTAAAAAAAAAAATAAATTACCAGGTAAAGTAATGTTTAATAGCAAAAAGAAAAACAATTATAGCACCCAAGCATCAAAGTTCTTGTATTAAAAATAAAAATACAATAAAATAAAATTCAATTTGCTTTACATCAAGTCAAAGATTTATGCACCATCAACAGTAGGTTTGACTCTCTCTCTCTCTCTGATTTTCTTTTTGGTTGTTTTATTCGCAAGCCTCTTTTATTTTATTGCACAGACGTGGAAGGCAGAAGCTATTTCCAAAATTCACTAACTCTTTCCACCTACCTGCGGCACAAGAATCCAGTGTCTTCACATTCCATTCACCGTCCGTACGCAGCCCAACGGCCGCCAAGGGAATAAACCCCTCCCCTTTCGTCTCCGAAGCAATGTCGCACGACTCCCTCCGCCCCGAGGCCCAAGCAATGCAGAAATGACACACGTTTTGAGAACTGCTCTTTTCCCCACTGTCCGCTGTTACTGTGACCCGTTCTATGACCCTCTCCTCAAACCCCGGACCCTGTTCTTCCCACACGGCAGAGAAATGATCCAGAATGCTGTCGCCTCCAGGAGAAATTCTGTCCGACGTTCGCGTCACTGCCAAAGTTTGTTGAGCGTCGGTCATAGGACATCCATCTTCAGGGAGGTGGAGCAACTCCAAGCGCGTCACGTGTTGAAGAAACATCAACATATTGCCTCCCTTGCCCTTCAGCCCGTTCACAAAGTCCACCTGCTTGTTCTGGGAGAAAGCTTCCTTGCAGATCTCGCTCCTCAGCGCCTGCTCTTCCGTTCTGAAGGGAAAGCGGAAGAGGGTTCCGGAATAGGGACTCCAGTTGATGTTGGGGATGTCGCAGTCAAAGACGCCCTTGAAAGGCTGGAACTGGTTGGGAATGGTCCGGAAAAGCCTCTTGTTCATGGGGTTCTTGAAGTTCATCTTCTTGCCGCGCTTGCCGCTGCTGATGTATTTCTCGTGAGGATCCAGCATGGCCAGGCTGTCTGCCGAGTAGATGCTGGGCAGATCCGTCAGGTTGTACACTGCGTTGAAGCCAAGCCCAAACTTGCCCACCTGGGAAACACGAAGGAAGTTTGATTATTTCAGTTCACCACCTACGTTGATTAAGCCATTCTTAGTGCTACCGCAGCCTAAAACAGTATGACATATTCAACAATTTCCATGTCTGATGCAAACCACTGAAAGCAAAGTTTGTTGCTTTGCGAACAAGCAAGACAACAAATTTCTATGTTAACTAAATCTCTCAACATACGAGTTCAAGTTCAAATGAAACAATTTACTCAAAAACAAGATGGAGATGTAGAAAGACTGCAAATGTCCACATTTTATAAAGAGCTGCAAAGGACGACAGATGAACTTAACCGTTCAACATCACAGCTATAGAACAGTTCATTCGGGAATCCTTGACCAAGGATAAGCACTGAAATTTGACCCACACAACAAATCACCACATATCTAATAAATTTCCTTCACTTTTCTTTCCCTTATTAATTTCCACTCTTGAGTCAGAACAACAACAACTAGAACATGAAAACGCTAGATCAACTAGAGACATGGGTGCATTTTCGGCTCCAGTGACCTTCAACTTTGACCAATGACCTTCATCTTTGAACTTGGCCTAGATATCCTAACTACCTATCCGCGTACAAAATGTGAGTGTTCAAGGTACCTCCGTTCAAACGCTATCGATGTAACATAGATAGTCAGGAACAGTCAGCCCTAAAAACATTAACCAGCATCGCTTCGCCACTGGTTAACACAGGCATCAGAATAGTCTGAAGTCCAATCCTCTGAAAACTGTGGTAAAAGGGCCATCAAGGCCCCAGACTGTAGAGGGACAACACTGAAATCAGTTCTGAACACCACCAAAAAGGCTTAACATAGTGGTAAATCACTTTAAAATGATATTTAACACAAAGGATAACACTCAATAAAAAAGGCAAAAACCTCTGACAAGAGAAGCCAATCCTCTGTCAGAAATTAGAAGCCAATCCTCTATCAGAAATTCAGAAATTCTTAATCCCCTGAAATCCTCTGACAATTCTGATTGTGCCTGTTAACAACAAAAACATATCACATAACTCGCATCCCCCACCACCTTTACCTTAGTGGTGTCTTCCTTTTTCGTGGCCCCTCCCAGCAGGCAGAGGTGCGTGAAGTCGGAGTTGGAGAACTGGGCTTCGTTGAAGACCCAGAGGGCAGGGCCCTGGAACTGGGCCATAGCCCCCGACAGAAGGCCCGCCCTCCACTTTCGGTTCTGGCGGTCGTCCAGCAGGAATCTGACCACCTTGGCCCCGGCATCATCCGCATTCTGTATCAGCTCCTGAAATATTATATTAAATCTATCTATTTAAAATCCATGTGGGTCCTGTGCTCTGTTCAGGGAATTACGCAAACACCATGGTGTAGAGTGGCACAGTGGTAGCGCATTCGCCTCGTGTCAAGTAAACCCGAGTTCGAACCTGGATACAGGGGATTTTTCCTCTCACTTTGCACTAGGCCTTAAGTTCTGAACATGGAGTCTTTCGGATGAGATGATAAACCGAGGTCCTGTATGCCCATGCACTTAGCACACGTTAAACCCAGTGGCAACGAAAAAAAGTTGTCATTTGGTCGCTCCAGTGACAAGAAACTGTACCGTATTTTATGGACTATAAGGCGCACCTGATTATAAGACGCACCCCCAAATTTTACTCAAAATTCAGATTTTGTTACCCTATTTTCTGATTATATTATTAGTGACACTAAAGACAAAGGGGTCTCAGTCTGGGGGAAAAGTATCGCCTTAAAGTCTGTATAAATACGGTAATAAATAATGAATGTGTCAAAAATGTGTGGTTCTAAATGACCGGTTACAGATGGTCATATCGACAGACCATAACCGTTGTGACCTTGACCTTTCTTGCACTAAATATTCAGAATTACATTAAGCCAATGCATCTGCACACCAAATTTGAAATTATGGTACATTTTAAGTCCAACGATGTGAAAAATATGGCCACAAGAAGAAACATACGTTCTCAAGGTCAAACTCTCAAGGTCAAGGTCAGCATGGTTATTATTTTTGTATGGGACCTTTTGTGTACTGTGATGCACCACCACAGTAAATTTGAAGTGATTCCATGCAACAGTTCTTGAGATACAGCTTTGGGGGTTGAACCCCGTGATTCGCATGCTATTCCGCCTGATTCTGGCTTCATAAAGTTTGCCCACTCTAGCAACCTACCCTTCATTATACACAGCATGCTATTCCGCCTGATTCTGGCTTCATCAAGTTTGCCCACTCTAGCGACCTACCCTTCATTATACACAGCATGCTATTCCGCCTGATTCTGGCTTCATAAAGTTTGCCCACTCTAGCGACCTACCCTTCATTATACACAGCATGCTATTCCGCCTGATTCTGGCTTCATCAAGTTTGCCCACTCTAGCGACCTACCCTTCATTATACACAGCATGCTATTCCGCCTGATTCTGGCTTCATAAAGTTTGCCCACTCTAGCGACCTACCCTTCATTATACACAGCATGCTATTCCGCCTGATTCTGGCTTCATCAAGTTTGCCCACTCTAGCGACCTACCCTTCATTATACACAGCATGCTATTCCGCCTGATTCTGGCTTCATAAAGTTTGCCCACTCTAGCGACCTACCCTTCATTATACAACAGCATGTTATTCCGCCTGATTCTGGCTTCATCAAGTTTGCCCACTCTAGCGACCTACCCTTCATTATACAACAGCATGTTATTCCGCCTGATTCTGGCTTCATAAAGTTTGCCCACTCTAGCAACCTACCCTTCATTATACACAGCATGCTATTCCGCCTGATTCTGGCTTCATCAAGTTTGCCCACTCTAGCGACCTACCCTTCATTATACAACAGCATGTTATTCCGCCTGATTCTGGCTTCATCAAGTTTGCCCACTCTAGCGAACTACCCTTCATTATACACAGCATGCTATTCCGCCTGATTCTGGCTTCATAAAGTTTGCCCACTCTAGCGACCTACCCTTCATTATACACAGCATGCAATTCCGCCTGATTCTGGCTTCATCAAATTTGCCCACTCTAGCGACCTACCCTTCATTATACACAGCATGCTATTCCGCCTGATTCTGGCTTCATAAAGTTTGCCCACTCTAGCGACCTACCCTTCATTATACACAGCATGCTATTCCGCCTGATTCTGGCTTCATAAAGTTTGCCCACTCTAGCGACCTACCCTTCATTATACACAGCATGCTATTCCGCCTGATTCTGGCTTCATAAAGTTTGCCCACTCTAGCGACCTACCCTTCATTATACACAGCATGCTATTCCGCCTGATTCTGGCTTCATAAAGTTTGCCCACTCTAGCGACCTACCCTTCATTATACACAGCATGCTATTCCGCCTGATTCTGGCTTCATCAAGTTTGCCCACTCTAGCGACCTACCCTTCATTATACAACAGCATGTTATTCCGCCTGATTCTGGCTTCATAAAGTTTGCCCACTCTAGCGACCTACCCTTCATTATACACAGCATGCTATTCCGCCTGATTCTGGCTTCATAAAGTTTGCCCACTCTAGCGATACCCTTCATTATACACAGCATGCTATTCCGCCTGATTCTGGCTTCATCAAATTTGCCCACTCTAGCGACCTACCCTTCATTATACACAGCATGCATTCCGCCTGATTCTGGCTTCATTTTGCCCACTCTAGCCCTACCCTTCATTATACACAGCATGCTATTCCGCCTGATTCTGGCTTCATCAAGTTTGCCCACTCTAGCGACCTACCCTTCATTATACACAGCATGCTATTCCGCCTGATTCTGGCTTCATCAAGTTTGCCCACTCTAGCGACCTACCCTTCATTATACACAGCATGCTATTCCGCCTGATTCTGGCTTCATCAAGTTTGCCCACTCTAGCGACCTACCCTTCATTATACACAGCATGCTATTCCGCCTGATTCTGGCTTCATAAAGTTTGCCCACTCTAGCGACCTACCCTTCATTATACACAGCATGCTATTCCGCCTGATTCTGGCTTCATCAAGTTTGCCCACTCTAGCGACCTACCCTTCATTATACACAGCATGCTATTCCGCCTGATTCTGGCTTCATCAAGTTTGCCCACTCTAGCGACCTACCCTTCATTATACACAGCATGCTATTCCGCCTGATTCTGGCTTCATAAAGTTTGCCCACTCTAGCGAACTACCCTTCATTATACACAGCATGCTATTCCGCCTGATTCTGGCTTCATCAAGTTTGCCCACTCTAGCGACCTACCCTTCATTATACACAGCATGCTACCCTTCCGCCTGATTCTGGCTTCATAAAGTTTGCCCACTCTAGCGACCTACCCTTCATTATACACAGCATGCTATTCCGCCTGATTCTGGCTTCATAAAGTTTGCCCACTCTAGCGATTCCTACCCTTCATTATACACAGCATGCTATTCCGCCTGATTCTGGCTTCATAAAGTTTGCCCACTCTAGCGACCTACCCTTCATTATACACAGCATGCTATTCCGCCTGATTCTGGCTTCATCAAGCTTGCCCACTCTAGCGACCTACCCTTCCTTTTTCCTGCCTGGTTCTCATCTCAGCCAGCACCACTGCTGTTCTAATTTTAAACTCGCCACTGCCTATCCCACCAGAGACACAGAGAGAGAGAGAGAGAGAGAGAGAGAGAGAGAGAGAGAGAGAGAGAGAGAGAGAGTATCGTTGCTTTCTATTCCCACTTGCAGAGTAAGTAGGCCTAGGTCAACATGCTCTATCCAGCCAGTCAGGGAGAGGTAACTGAAAGGTCAGAAAGGCCTTGAAGGCGAGGAGCAGGAGAAAAAAAAGGGAGAGGTCTATTTTGGGCGGTCTGAGTGCTAGCAGAAAATGGGAAGGCTTAGCAGTGGCTTGCTGAAATATGGGTCTAACTTTCTGATGCTGAGAATGTGAGCTGTGGCGCGCACAGACAAATTCATGATTATGTCATAGTAGTCATTTACTCAGAAAACATTGTGCAAAAAAACGCTTAAGTGTTTCGGGGTTTGAACTCCTTAATCAGCATGACCTTGACCTTAAAATAAAACTAAAGCAATCAGTCGATAGCTGATGTCCTCTATAACTTGTACACTAAAAGTGATTGAAGTACAGTGCACATGTTTTAAGAAAATGTGGCCGGGCGGATGGACGGATGAAACAAAAACAATACTTCCCGAAGCATCGCTCGGGAACTAAAAACATCACAACCCACCTTGGGAACTGAAAAGCCATCGGTGTATCCATCCTTCAGCAGGTTACAAAGCCGGACGGTCAGAGATTCGCGCTGACCATATGAATCGTCCATCGAAGAATCGTCCATGTCAAGGTCGTCCGCTCCGCTCATGGTCCTCTCCATCAGGTCCAGAGCTCCAAAATGAAGAGCGAGGTCAGGGTCCACCTCACCGTGAACCAGCACCAGACTTTCCTCCTCCTCTGCCAGGTCCTCGATACAGTCAGGGTCCGGTGCCACTGTGCACAGCTGAGCCGCAGCCAAGCGCAGGACGTGTCTTTCGCCAGAGAACACCGGCACCAGAACCTCTTCTGTCCGACTCCCCTCCTTCCCTCTGGCGGCTTTCAGAATACTCAGCACCAGTGACAGATCTTTCCTGTAGGTTTCTTCGCTGTGGGGATCAGGGTGCGAGTTTTTGTCTTGAATTTCTTGCAGCACGCGTTGCAGCATTTCCAGGTCCTGTTCAGGGCCGCAGCCACAGGACAGGAAAAACTCTGCCAGCCCTTCTTCCACCAGATCCGTGGGTAGAGGGAAACGGTGAGGAGACAAGGGGATGTCAGGGCTGTCCTTTTCCTCCACCCAGAACTTCCCGGCAGGCCAGAAATGTCCGTCCGCCATAATGCAGGCGATGTCAGCCATTTTGGCATGGACCTCAGGGAGGTTCCACTCTTCCTGGAGCTTCTTGAAGATGTCCACCAACAGAAAAGAAAAGCGCTTCCTGTGTTTGGGTGATGGCTGTTGCTTACACACTGAGACGACAACCTTCATGTGTTCAATGATGTCATCGGAGCTGGGTGTGTAGAACAATGACCTCAGGAAACGCCCCTTGTCTTTGTCCATCTGTGGTGACACCGGTCTCACCGAGCCGACAAACTTGAGCTGAGAGTGGTCACACATGTCCACAGCTCTGGCGATTCCATATGAGTTGTAGTCCGCTGGACACATGGGAAGTGTGGTGGGATAGTCTGCCGGAATGGCCTCCCTGTCTCTGGACGTCAAACATGGAAGGCATTGAACATTGGATAAATCCTTGATCACGTCTTGTGGATATTTCTGACCATGTGCAATAAGGAAATCCCACAAAGCTTTGGCTTTCCTCTCTGCAAGGACATGGTCATGTTCACTCCCACAGCTCAGTTGTTCAGTCTTCCTTGCTGTGTTGATCAACTGAGTGCTTGTGATCAAAGTCACATCACACAAACCAACACTTCTTAGTTTTTCAAGGATGGTCGCTTTGTTCTCGTAGAATGACTCACCAGGGAAAAGATCCTCTTCAGCGAAAAGGTCCAGCAGCAGCTGACTTTGCGGATCAAACAACTCCAGTGGTTTGCACAGCTTTCCCGAGTTCCTTGAAGGAACAAAACTGACCTCCCTTGCCAGATCTCTGAGGTCAGTGTTCAGGAAAGAGTCACTCTCTAGGAAGTAAGTCATGAACTCTACAATTTCCTCATCCAAACAGCCATGGTCTGGTGACGACAAACCAGACATCATATCTCTGACGAAGACCTCCAACCTCACTTCTTCAGCTCCAAGAGCCGATGCCAGACTGAGGTGTGAGGGAGACGTCTGGGCGCAGCACAGCAACTGTCGACAGAAGCTGACTGCCGGTGGGAGCTTGTCACTGGCCACGCCAGGAGTCATCCAATGGTTTTCCTCTACGCTTGAAAACACCGCTTCCACCTTCATCGGCCAGAGAAAGAACAGCTTCAGTTGTCTGAGAACCGTCTTGGCCTCTTCCCAGTTATCATCCCTCTCCAGTTCTTCGCTCTTCAAAATGTCCACGAGAGCAGAGCGTTCCGCCGGCTGGCATTCAGTGTTGAAGCGGTGGACAGCAGCCTTCAGATCGGCACACTCCTCCTCTGACAGCTGAGCCAGGTTCTTCAGGATCTTCAGGTTCTTCAGGACGCCGATGCAGGTGAGAGCCTGGACGCGGCTGTGCATGACCTGCTTGTGTTGCAGGACAAAGTCAGGCAGCCAGGGAACGACGTCCACGCCCAGGTGAGCCAGAGCTGAACTCAGGTGGGCAGACGCCGGGGGGAACCCTGCCACTTTCTCACAGGCATAGTTCCCTGACAGGGTCTTCAGCACAAAGTCTTCATCATTATGGGGGCAGGGCAATAGAGGGAGAAAGTCAAAGCCGTCCAGATCTTTGTCACGCAGATAGCTCCACACTTGTTTGATCCAAGGATGGTTCCTACTGATGGTGATGCTGTTCAGGTGGGAGTGCTCTTTTTCCAAGCTGCGTTCTAGTAGTTGAGGCATGTTTTCATCTGTCACTAGTTCCATTCTTCCCAAACCTGATAAAACCAAATAGCAAATGTTAGCATTTATTGCTAAAGTAATAAAGATCTCTAGTCTTTCCCCTTATTTCTACATTTAGTGCACATACTTCTATTTTTTAATTACTCATCAAGAATGTAAGTGATCATATTTAAAAGTACATACCTTGTATCAATCATAGTTATCACCACCTTTGCTATAAAATCAATCAAATTAATCTCTCTCTTTTTTTAATGTGCATATCGTAGCAATGCTTAGAACTCTCTCTCTACTTTTGCAAATATATAATAGTAAATAAAGAAAAAATAACCACAGGGACTCTTATTCAAAAAACACAAAGTTCAAAACGGTAGGTTTCTGTCCCTTTTATTTGAAAAAAAGCACAGACGTTTCGGAGACTACTTCTAAGAGACAATAGCTATCTATTTTGAACATCGAGTTCTATCACATGATTTAATAAGCTTTTAATAAAATGTATGCAAGCACCAGGGAAGCACCTGTGAGATCACTACATTTTGCAGACAGAACATAGAGGGTTCACAGATGAATAGAGCATAGAGCATAGAGCGTTGTTGTTGTACCCTGGCTTAAAGACTCCAGGGATCATCCTGACAACCGAAGCACTTGAACACTGTGGTACAAATACACCAGCTAGGGATGAGAACATTACGAGGGGTACTTGCCTAAACGTGTCATCACCCTTCTTTATTCCTCTTGTGATAACACATTTAGGCAATTACCCCTCGAGTATGTGTGACCGTTTTTTTATTACCCCGCCACGTGGGCAGCCACACTCCAACTTCGGAGGATTAGACATTCTATTTTGACAATTGTGTAACCTGACCTCTAGAAGACAAATGAATAACTCAAAACTTTTTTAAAAAAATCAAAACTTTAAACTGACCTTGAGCTTCTTGTTTTGAGCTATCGAGTCAACAGAAAAAAACACCAGACATGTGGGATCACATTATTTGTAAGAGCACCCAAATCAACAAGTATGAGAACAAAATAAACAAAACCCACCCTGGCGGGCCAGATTCTGAAGACGATCCTGCAGCCCTGAAGGATGCGAGACCCAGCACAGCTGATGACCAAGACCGGGCAGTAACTGCAGATCCGAGGCATCTCGACACACATACATCTGCTGATCATCCCACGCCTGAAAGGAACCGTCAGCCAACGGAAACAGCGACAAATCCTGCAGCACGGTGGGGTTGCTATGCCGACACAGGTAGTTCAGAACCAGGTGTTTCTGGCGCGACGTCAGAGCTCCAGACCAGATGCCGGTGTCCTGTTTCATCACCTTGCTCAACTCTTCTGCACAGACCGTTTTGAACGTTTCCGATTCTGAGAGATCCGTGTCTGATTCGCTATCTGCCTGCTCTGTGTGCGAAGAACTTGTCGACAGCCCCGTCATGATGTGTTGTGGTAAGCGTGCCAGGTTGACTTCACACGCCTTGTAAACTTCCACCACCGCTTCTTCCGTCTCAGGGTCCATGTCGTTGGCAGGGGACATCATCACGACAGCGTCGCTCAAACAGACCCAGTCACCTCCCTTGACCGGGGTGAAAAAGATTGGTCGGTGAGCGAGGGCTTGATAAAGCGGGGAGAGGAGCGGGAGCCAATGAGGCGTGACCTTGTCCGAGTCGGGCCAAAGCTGGTACAGGAAGTCAGCCGACAAGGGAGGGAAATCAGCACTTTCTTCGCAACTGAAACACAGGAATGTGTAAGATATATTGGTTACAATACAGAGAGAAGAATGGACAGGTTAATGTGAAATGGAAATATCCAACAAACGGAGCAGCAGAGAAACTATGGATTCTTATTTTCAAATATTAGATCCCATTTCCAAAGAGGATGTACGTAAATTAACCTTTAACATACAATAGATTAGATTAGATACAGTTTGCTGATAAAAAAAAGTATGCTCATGACCTTAGATTGAGAACCTTGGTGCATCAGTTGGAGGATAAGTAATAAATTTGTCATTTACAGTGCTGCAACAAGACTCCCCCCTCCGTTTATTTTTTATATTTTTTATAAAAACCAGGTCCGCAGTGAAAACAAAGCTACTATCATCTAGCCTGTTAATGTCTAGCCTGCCTACATAACATGTCCATCGTTTCTAGCATGCTAATAGTAGACAGTCCTAAAATCCTTAAAGCTCAAGATTTACCAAGTAAATTGGCTGACTTTTTCAAACCAGGGTGGGTGGGCGGAATAATTTATTGACAGACTAAAAACTATCCGACTAATTTGTCACAGACTTTCAGACATCCAATGCAGCAGCATTTTGCAACAGCCTTAAAAACAACCGCCAAGTTAACAAAAGAAAAAATACACACCCAGTCACGCTTGTTACATCCTGACACGACCTTCCTCCCAAGGTCAGACGGGTCAGCATGATCTCGTAGGCCCTGGGTAGCGTCTCAGACACCAGCAGCCTGTTCCAGGTCAGAGCGTCATCGGAAGGCCCTCCTCCGCTCTCCTCGTCTTCCGCTTCGGATGTCGGCCACTTGACGTGGCTTCGGTTCTGGCTGAGCTCGAAGAATCCGTGCACGTGTAGCGGCAATCCTGTAGGACTGGCCTTTTCCCGGGGCAGGGGCAGGAACGAGAAGATCTGGCCGTTGAATGTTTCCGCGGGTGCGTCTAATCGTGCGGCCACTCCTACGTAGGGCCGATGGGAAAGGCTCTTTCGCTGTGGAAAAGGCAAGCGTTTTTCTTTGCAGCAAAATGTGGAGGGAGGGGGGAGGCACAGGGAGGAGGGAGGGAAACAAGACAAAGAGCCCGTTTTGTGTAGAAATGAATAATACTGTATCGCAAGGACTACAAGGCGCACCCTTTAATAAGGCCCTCCCTCCCTACATTTTATACAACATTCTGATTTTAGGATTACAGTTTCTTACTATATTATTGGTTATATTATAAGGTGCAGGTGTCTCAGTCTAGGAAAAATCGTATCGCCTTATAGTCCGTAATATACAGTAATATAGCCCCCCCCCCACACACAGCATTACAAAGCCATGTGATTGATATGCACAAACATGCTTATGGAAGGAATAGCTAGCGCAGAGAGAGGTAGGCAGGGACACAGACAGAAAGACAGTGAGAGAGAAGATAGAGACAGTAAGACAGAAATAGAGACAGTGAGACAAAGATGCAGGGAGAGAGACTGAGGCAGAAAATACTGAAAACGGTGAGTCAAAACTGTAAATGAAACACATGTTCCAAGCTGGAACTGCAAAGAGGCATTTCCAAAGTGAAACCTTTGGGGGAAAAATGAATGTAAAATAAAATGAAAAATAAATGAAACAACAAACAAGCAAACGAAACAAAACATTTTTACTCTAATTTTCACGTAGTGCTCTCCCTTTGTTTTTTCCGATAATCATCTATTATCTGTGTTTGTTAGCATCCTACCTGGCAGAGGTCACGAAGGTCGGCAGTCATGCGGTCAAGGCCTTGGTGGAAGTGAACCACTGCCCACTGCTGTTGGTCAGTGACGACGCTGCCGTCTTTCTCTGACAGACACACGTCCACTGTCAGACGGCAGCAGCTGTACGCCTGCCCAACAATGACAACGTCAGTCCATCACATACAATATGTCCACTAACTAGATGCCCAATGATGACAACATCAGTCCATCACAAACAATATGTCCACTAACTAGATGCCCAACAATGACAATGTCAGTCCATCGCAAACAATATGTCCACTAACTAGATGCACAACAATAACAACGTCAGTCCATCACATACAATATGTCCACTAACTAGATGCCCAACCATGACAACGTCACTCCATCACAAACAATATGTCCACTAACTAGATGCCCAACAATGACAAAGTCAGTCCATCACAAACAATATGTCCACTAACTGGATGCCCAACAATGACAACGTCAGTCCATCACATACAATATGTCCACTAACTAGATGCCCAACAATGACAAAGTCAGTCCATCACAAACAATATGTCCACTAACTAGATGCACAACGATAACAACGTCAGTCCATCACAAACAATATGTCCACTAACTAGATGCACAACAATAACAACGTCAGTCCATCACAAACAATATGTCCACTAACTAGATGCCCAACAATGACAACGTCAGTCCATCACAAACAATATGTCCACTAACTGGATGCCCAACAATGACAATGTCAGTCTATTACAAACAATATGTCCACTAACCAGATGCGTAGTGCTCGTTAACAGTTGCACCAAAGTCACATTTTTTGCTCGTGCTGTTATTGTTTGATCGTTTCTGTTTACAACTTCCCCATTTTGCTTACAAGTTCACTATATAAGAAACAAAAGACACAAAACACACAAACTCGGGAAAGTTTTCTATTAAAACGTAACGCGCATGGGTCAGACTTGCTTTTATAGTCCCCATCTGGTGAGGCTGGGGGGGTATTTGAACCCGGGTCACTCACGCACTGAATTCGCAGGTGAATATCTTAACCACGCTACCACCTTCATTCCATAGTGCAGACCCGAGCACTCTCTCTTGATGGCATTTTTGCCTTGTGGCACTGCTTTGTAAAGTTTACTTCATTATTCCACAAATCTACACACAACATCAAATCATACCTCTTCAGTGGGACAAGTATTCTTCGATGTGGTGATGCTGCGCACAAACCTACACCTGCTCTCCCGCACATTTCCCACACACCCTTCGTTCAGAGCCGCGGAGAACTCGAAATCAGGTGCAGACGATCCGTTGTCACGGTTACAGGAGTACACCTTGATGCTCTCCAGCTTTTTGAGGAAGAGAAGCATTGTGGGTATCTCTCCGCGGAGCGCCTGCTTCAGTTGCTGCATGCGCTCGGCCGTGTACAAGGTGTCTGATAAATCCGACTTTTTCTGCCGCAGTGGAAACCAGAACGCTGTGCCTTGGAATTCCTGGTCTGAAAGAAAGGAGGATAAATTGATGGGTTCTCGAGAAATTGTCAGAAAAACAGGGAAACAAAAAGATTATAGATTTTTTTTTTCTTTAAGAACACGCTTGACTATGAAAGAGGATGCAAGTAAGTTGATGTTATGGTTATCAGATTGTGAGGAAAATAGAAAAAACCTGTCTATACATGTATAAGGAAAAACAATTGTCAATCATTAAGGGAAATGGTGATGCTCTCAGTTCCTACATACTTGCACACCTAACATGTTAAAAAGTGCAAGCAACTGTAAGTACATGTACACACATATACCACATACACACACCCAGACCCCCACCCCCCACCCCACAACACACACACACTCACACTTACCACTAAAAAAGCGAAAAAGACATATATAACATTGTTTTATTCTACCTGTCAGAGAGTTAGCCTCCATTTTCCTCAACAGGGGAGACAAAGCACGCCGCAAGACTTTCTCTTTCCTCCGGCAGTAGTTCCGACCAGCGGTTTGTGACAAAAATGGAACCCACGTCGACCGCGCCTCTCGTAAAGGATCCCTGAAAGGAAGGCGAGAGCTGCTGATGATGACAGGGTGTGATCTGCCCATCGGGACGAACACCAACAACGAAGAATAGCAGAGAATGCAAAAATTGGCCTTGATATACGTTGGGGACGATGCATGTGGCCTATTGATATGTTTGTAATCTAAGAGTAAATGTAGGCATGTGCCTGTATCAGTGATGAGTAAATAAAAATCATGAAGTGTAGTTTGTGTGTATTGACAGAAAAGTGCGTTAAGATGTGAACTGTATCCCGAGTTCCATCATTTGTAGAATGGACCAACAGGCTTGCTACACTACACATTTTACAAATCGGATCTGAATGCGATGCGATGGTGACGCTTGCGAGTCATGATTCATGTGAAATTCATGTATTGGGTCTACTTGAGGACAGTGAGTGAAAATAGAAGAATTATTTCATGTGAATCATGACTCACGTCACAAACATCGTCACAATCCCCATACGTTTTACGTGTGTGTGGCGCCGGCTTAAGTCAGTCTTCCCCTGAACCCGAGTTCACAGTAAAGATGCAGGAAACCTACATTTCCCTTCAAGAACCTGATATATCTCTAGAGCGAGAGGAGAGAGAACCTTTGACAAAATAACATAATACCACCAAAATAAGGACCCATTGACATAGGATAGAATACCAAGGCTAAATCAAAATGTTGTTATTCTATGCATAGTTATGGCGGGGATTGTCTTTAGCCATGAAGACGGAGTGTGGCTGCCCCACGTGGCGAGGGTAATAAAAAAAACCCGGTCACACACACACGTAAATGTTCTCTCCCCTAACTGATGCATTTGTACCATTGTGTTCAAGTGCTTCGGCTGTTGGAATGATCCCTGGTGTCTTTTTAGCCAGGGTATGTCAACAAACAAACATACTAAGCATACGTTGTCTCATACACATGCTTAACATAAAACTAGGGATAGTAAGACAACAGCAGCAAACTGTACATAACCAAAACAATAAATTAATAAATAACACAGACAAACAAACAGCAAAAACAGATGAACAAGCAGAAATCAAGGCCAAATATGCCTACTAACCTGTAAGGGAAAAATCGACTGAAAGCCAAGGCCAAATCGTCCGACCTTGAGAGGGTCCTTGACCTTGACACTTTCGTGCAGTTTGCGTAGGCATGCCAGTTTCTTCGTAGTGAACAATGCGTCATTGTAGACGATCACACAGGCATCTGTAGAAGGCATTTGCAAGAACAGTAATACTGTCCCCAGGTTACGATTCAAATACTGTGCTTTAAAAGTGTGGTCGTCACCGCATCCAATGAATGATCAAAACGAAATTATGCAGATCATTTGACCTTTTAACCCTTTCACCGCCAGCCATTTTCAGACAAAAATACCATTAACCCTTTCACCACCAGCCATTTAAAAAAAATCCATTTCAACTAACTGGGTAGAGAAAAAAAATCATCGGCAATCTTGGGATTCCTTTATGAATGTGAACGAAAGGCCTGTCCTTACCTCCAAAAATGAAGGAAAAAAGGCTCTTTGGATAACCAGGCGCCTGCTTTGATGCCTTTTTAGGACATGGGTGTTAAATCATTGTGGTGCAAAAACGCAACATTGGCGTGTGAAAAGGGTTTAAACTTAACTGGTGTAGAGAAAACAATTCTGCAATATTGGGATTTCCTCAGTGACAGTAGGGCGAGTGTGGGCAATTGCGACATGGTCAGCATTTGCGACACCCGTTCCGAACTTTCACTTTCAAACCACTGGATCTCAATACTTCTGGCGAACACAGTTGCCTCAAAAGATGCTTGCCGTGGGATAATGAATATGCATTTCTTTAAACCAATCAAAATGACCGAAGCCTCATACTATTTTGTACGGGACTGGCTTTTCGCACGCCACTGTGTGTATAACCACGCGTGTCTGCTGACAACTTTTTCACCGAGAAGGAACACACTGGACTCATTGGATGGATCAGTGTGAAGCATTAGTTTTACAGTGTGTGCTTTTTGCCATGCTAATTTTGGGTACTATGGATCATAGTTCATTGTCAGCTTTAAAATGACGTTTGCGCACATTTGTATTCAAATAAATCACTTGAAGTTACTGTCGCAATGGAAACACCAAGTTTGCTTGTGTGTGCATTTGTGACAAGCCCTATTTGATTGCAGTTTTCTTTATAAAATCAGGTAAAGACCCACTGCAATCAGTGATCACGTGTTTGAATGTATTTGTGTCCGTTTGTAGTGAGTGTGTGACACAAACTGTGTGTGAGGATGTGGTTCATGCATGGGTTCGGTTAGGGTCAGAAGTACAACTGTACGGGTTTTGCAGTAGCCACATAGCACCGTCGTATTTGCACACCACTGCGCCTTTGAAAACAACACCATTAGCTCATTCATGCGATTTTTTGAATATTTAGCTCCTGTTTGTCACAACATCAGCTGTAACAATCAGAAGTGGCTAATGTTGAACTGATAACGAGCCAAATGATAAAGTGCCGCTATTTTGAGAAAACACGCTTTTCTAGAGACCTTCAAAAAAGCGTCGCAATAGCCACACTCCAGCCCTATAAACATTAAGGGCTATCCTTCGCCCACAGTCCAAAGCAAGAAAGTAGGGTCTTTGAATAATAGGTCAGGATTGGAACTCTATAGTGACAAGATGTTAAGTCATGTGGTGCATAAAATCAGGCATGAAAGTGGAGGAAGATCCAAAAAAAAGAGGAAAAAATTGAAAAATAATGTTCCCAGCGAGAAATCCTTCCACCCGGATTTTCACATACCGTCGAACGTGGGAAAAAGAATGTTCCCAAAAAACATTTTCGCACAAACATCTTTCAGTCCATGAAAGAATGAGATTTTTGCTAAGCGAATATCCTTCCACCCGGATGTCAGCTAACGGTTCCGAATTTTGTTGAACCGGGGGGAGAAGTTCCCAAAAAAATGTACAAAGCTGACTTTTCAGCTGACTAACGTCAGAAAAAAAAAAAATGAAAAAAAAAGTTTGTCGGCGGGCAGGGGGGCTAATCTATTCCAAAAACATTGCCGAACAAAAGATATTCCACCCACATTTTCAGCTAACATCCGGTAATTTTGTCAGCCGGGAAGGTAATCATTTCGCCTTCCTTAGCACAAATCGAAGCGAGTAAGCTAAAGCGGACTTCCGGTAAACGTTCTCAGGAATCGAAAAATAGAGACTTTGTAGATATAAGAAATACGTCAGATCGGTCCTTTACTTCATACAAACATTTTTGCCAAAAGAAAATTCAAAGAATTTTTGTTTCTTCTGCGAAGTTTTCAAAAATTCAGCGATTTTCCGCGAAAAGCAGAACTTTCAGCCTGATAAATGTAACATGGTGGTGAAAGGGTTGTTATTTGTACCAAGAAAAATCCTCAATTAAATCATTATCAGATTGCGAAAGTTGCCATATGAAACTATAGCAGCCCAGTTGGATACGACTCATTGATATATACCTCAAATTCGGACTAAGCGTTACGAGGCCTATATGAGTAACAAACTTCACAGTTACAATTGTTACACACACAATGATAATCACATTTTTATGTTGATTTAAAAAGCTTACAGTACAAATGAAAAATGTTTAACAATGACACACAATTACAATTCTTTAATAATTATGTAAAAGGTTAAAAGATGTTACGCATGATCATAAAGCATAAAACTGCAAGGGGGACATATTCTCACCTAAACTGAGATCACAAAACCAATGAGAAAGACAACAACAAAAAAATACAGAAATTAAGGGAAATGCAAACTGATCAAACTTCACTCACCGAGAACACATCCGTCAGGAGGAGGTTGCCAAACCGACTCGTAACCCGTCTCTGTTTTTGCCCGATTTTTTACACCGTTGTGAGAAGGTTTGAGCCTTCCTGGTGCCTGCTGAAGCCGGGCTTGTGGGATCCCAATCAGGACGAGCGTTCAGGCGATGCCGTTAACGGAGAGGATTTCACACATGGGACGCCGCATCCTCCGCGTTTTGAAACATACTCTGCAAACA